>JACATO010000340.1:0-545000 GCA_018389105.1 Nautilus pompilius
CCTCCTGGTCCCGTCTCGCTGCTCTTAAACACTGACAAAAAATAGAAGACAAGAGTTATTCCAGAGGTTTCGATTAGTAGCAATAGTAAGCATCCATGTAAATGCTTTTACCTCTTGGAATTAAATAACAATTAATGTTTTTTAAAAAAAAAAAAACGGATGCAAAATGTTTTCCTCTGACGCAAACGAAAGTAGTTTTTAGGAAATTACTTTCAATTATTGATAAAAATAGAGCGAGCCTCGGTTATGTAAATTTTATTTCACATTGCTTAGTTTAAAAAAATACTACTTTAATATCGGCTAAATTTTCAAAAAACGTGCCGAATTGTAAATTCAAACTCTATATAACATTTATTTTTACGTTATGCCTTTTAAAACACTAATATATATAAACACGAAGTAGTCAAAGCTATAGTGGTATTACACACCTTTTATTTCCGGTCACTTATATTCTATCTCAGATATGGTTCGCAAATATAGAAACAGCAACATAGAAAATTTAAAGGAATAAGTCACCTTAAATCCCGCATCAGTTCGTCTCACGTGCAGGGAGGTCATACCGTCCAGATTAAATCACTTCTCATTGAACATCTGACACCAGTAAGTGACGCTACCATTGTATTACAGTCAGTTTGGCGAGAGACGTCTGCCATTATGTCCCTGTATTCGTGGAGGACCAGTGATGGTGCCCAGGAAGTCTCTCCCTTAACTGGTGCCGACACCGCTGCTGCTCACATCCGGTCTCCTTCCCTCTAACGCCCCCTTCTTCACGCCGGCCCCGCCCCGAGATTCTCCCACCATTCTCGTAGTATATTTATTCCTTTTCTTCAGACGCCGAAAGTTGGAATAAAATTTATAGTTCTAAAATTAGAAAATAAAAGCATTTGAAATATTTATTTGTCTGTGTGTGCAATTAGCGGGGGTTTTCACTCCTGTCTAATTAGCTTTATGGCTGCAGCCATCTGCGCCCGTCATTAAAAATGTTAAGTTTGACGTGGATGCTCTTTATCACGCCGAGTCTCCAGACCGCCGGCTCGAAGACAAAGATGGCGGATGACAGCGGAACAGAACTCTACTCATCGTCACACCGCTGATCACTCATCACCAATCGTCTTTTGACACCAGTTATATAGTTAAAAGTCAGATGGCGAAAGCATCGAGTTAACAACATTTCATTGTTCAGTTTTTGGCTGAAGCACCGGTTTCTGAGACTTTTCGGGAGGCTGCCTTCCTTCCCTGAAAGATCTTAAGGTTGTATGTTTATAAACTACTGTCATGGCGTCTTCACATCACAGATTGGACTTTGATCAAGCGCTCACCGCCATCTTGATGAAGCGTGAGAGGTAGCCATACCAAGTGGCGTAGCGGTGGTTCTGTGTTTGGCTACTGGAAGTTTGTCTCCCAGCTTGATGGTATTTGTTCTCTGACTGCTGCCAATCTTAATTAAATATTGTCTGATATTACTGCCAAATGCTCATCGATAATTCATGCTCAAAAATCATTGTTCCACAGATGGCGTTTCAGCAGTTTTTCCTCGCTAGCCATAAGAGGGCGCGCGTTAGGCACTTGTCAGAGAACGAGGCTCACACTACACTAACGCTTAGTGCGAGTTAATAAAGACTATGATTTTTACACTCACACGTGGTTAGTCAATAATCAGGCTTTTTTGTGCAAAAACAGTTTGGAAAGCATTAGAAATTCAAAATATGTGCACTCTAATATACAACTAGTTTTATTTCTGCCAAAAATACGTGCTATTAAATAATACGGAATAACAATTCTATGGATTTAGATTAGATTTTTAAAGAGTCGCTCTGAGAAGTTATTATAATGGAGAGAAAAATGGCCGGAATGACAGATTTTATTTTGTTAGCTGTCAGGTCCTCTATTGAATTCTCACGAAAGAGGAATTTAGCTAAAAAGATCAGATATATTGATCTATCGATGATTTTCCGTTATGGGGTAGTACGGCACCTAAAAAAATTCAAAACTGGCTCAAATGAAACCATTTCATATTTGCTGATAGTTTTACAAAACGAAATGATTATTTAAAAAAAAAAACTAATAATAACGTCTTGAAATATAATCAGAATTTTCCTGTAATAAAATCTTATTTCTTGACCGCGTTATTTTATGAATAAAACTGAGAATAAAAGGGGAAAAATCATGTCGATAGAATGAATATGTTGGCTGAATTTTCAATTTCATGTTAAGAAAAATTTACTGAAAGCTGATCATTTCCAGCCTTCAGTAAATCTTTGGAAATATTTTGTTGATT
Organism: Nautilus pompilius; assembly: GCA_018389105.1. NCBI lineage: Eukaryota > Metazoa > Mollusca > Cephalopoda > Nautilida > Nautilidae > Nautilus > Nautilus pompilius. The sequence continues at coordinate 2,279 of JACATO010000340.1, forward strand.
TTTTTTTTTAAAAAAAATACGAAATATTTACAAGTCAAGAATATTTTGGCAGAAAACTGAAAGTAGACTTTAAATACAAAGATGCAGTTTGGAAACTTGACTGGTAATGCTAATTCTTTCCCTGGTTTAAGAAGTCTTCTGCTTTTTGAGATTCAGTTTCTAAGAAAGATTTCTATACAAGAACTGCCCAAAACAATTTTGTTCCACAATGTAATTAATTCAATTTCTGGAAGAGATCATCATTCCTTTTTGTCGAGATCCCTTCATCTTATTTTAATAGATTGGATGATTTTGCGGTATCCACGCTCAGTATACGAATCTAAAACCAGGCTTATTTCCTGAATGTTTTAAATGGATAAAAAAGGGGGAAAAAAGGATAAATTTCGTTTAAGAAAAAAATTAATTGTGATCCATTGATTTGGCTAAATATTGATATAACATAACAATGGCGTTGGATTACTGATGGTCATCTATTCATAACCCTCGTGATCAGTCTAAGAAACTGATCACAGATCCAGAATAATTGCCAATCAGAAACTTTTGCGAAGTTCGGTCCTTGTTACAGACCACTCTGAACCCGGCTGTTAGCCGCGCCACTTACCGTCATCTTTACTGCTATTATCGAGCTTATATCTGATGTAATTCGACTTCATTTTAGTCGACAAGTCAATTACAGATACAGAGGGCTATAATATGCCAATGAGTAATCCATTGTTGAATATAGAATGAGGTTCTGTGACTCACAATACATGAGTAAAATAGTTGTATACCTAATAACCGATTTTAGCCATTTAATTTACATTTCAACGGTAGGTTTATTTCTGACAGTCGCGTTAATTGACTCACAAGCTGGTCTTTTTAAAACGATAGGAAACCAATCGCTATCTAGTAAGTGAGCCATCTTTCTCTTTTCTTTGAATATACTACAAAGATAGCGTAACTACAACGAAACTTTCAAACGTTTATTCATTGACTGTCCGGTAAGATGGACACGCTGTTGTTTTTATTTTTTGTTAAAAATATCTATTTATTGTTATTGATTTACTGCATTCAATTTTATAACTAATGCATTTCATCAGAAGTTACCCACGACTTGGGCAATAAGCAGATTTTAAAAGTCGTATTGTCACTTCTACACGGTTCTTCTCTTTGATGACGTAACCCTTTGTCTCTCGCCGTGCTTGCGCCAGCAGCCACATCCAGACAATCTCTCCATTGCAAAGAGTTTTAGCTCAAAAAAACATAGTTAACTTGCGTTTTTCATCGGAGCTACCCGTTTCTACTGTAACTAGATTTTTTTATCCACTCCCTGCTCCGCCCGTGTGTTCAGACGCCTTCTAAGCCACGTGGCCTGAATGTCAGTTCTTTCGCCCTGATGGCGGGTGAGACCTGATCTCTGGCGTTTTCTTACCTCCATTTATAAACTTGCAGAGATGCCTGGGAACGAAGTTCTTCTCCGAGATCGCATCGGCGGAGTCCGTCGGGGCCCGTGTAGCCCAAGCGCCTCGCTTAATCTCATCCGTTTATTTAGGAAAACAGGGTTTACCGGCTGGTGTATCGTGAGCAGGGCATCGGCTTGCACCCGTTTAGGATTGTCGCAACAACAGAAAAATAGAAGTTGGACAGAGGGTAGAACTCCTGGCGGAGAATGTAGCACCCATCGAGTTGCCGAGTAGCGGCGGCCCATCTCAGCAAACTGCATGGAAGGCGGTTAGAAGGTCTGTACGGCGTGAAGAGGCTGCGAGGTCTGCTTCCGGCTGTAAAGTGGCTGGGCAATACTGTAACGACTTAAACCCATTCCTGTTTTAATAGATCGGTGTCGGTACCTCCTTCTGTTCTGGTTTCTGTCAGTTTCGCATCTGAAGAAAATTATTTTAGAAACTGACCCGCTTGCTTCCGCGTGACATCAAGCGACGGGAGCATCGTCTACGAATAGAGAACTCGGCAAACTCTTCGAGTGCGTTCCTCGTTACCACTTCTGTGAGCATACTCGCTTCCTTTAACGTATTTTTTTAACGATTTCAGAGTTACAGGCAGCCGACCGCAGGAAGTAACTTCGTGGTCACCCCCTAAATATATATATATAAGCTGCGCGTAAATCGAAAGAAGGTTGTTATCTTGTTGGCAAAGTGTAGAACAAACAACCTCAGCAAATTGAAGACTGAGATTCTGGAAATTGCGGAATTTGGTGGAAGTATACTTAGAAAATGTGGTTCGTGTGAACTCGGCAGATCTATATACCAGATGATAGATCCCAGCCAAAATCAGAATCCATTCTTGTATAACGAATTTGTTTGCTAGGTCAATTTCAAGTTTAAAAAAAATGGATTTTTCAGCTATTTAATTTTCTGCTGCCAATAGACCATTTGAAATAGCAGCTATTTAACAACGTATTATTATTATTATTAGTAGTAATATACATACACACACATATATATATTTTTTTTTCTTACAAGAAACAGGGGGGAAATAACAGAAAAGGATGAACCAGCTTCGGAAATTAACGTTTATATTCCTGTTAGAGCAGTATGTCAGTACTGAAGCTTTACTCCGCCCTGAATTACTTCAATGGAAAACCAGCTCGTTTTTCCCCCCAATTTACGCTATGAAAGATGAGGGCAGAATAATGCATTTTTAGTCACGAATTGACGTTTTTTTATTTAAAAAAAACTGTTTATAACTTACTTTTTCTCAAAAATCTACATAAAAGTTAATCTAGATTTTATTGTAGTATATAGTTGACTAGAATAGTAAGTGTATATTACACGAGAAAGTGTGTATGTGGATATATAATAGTATAGCATTTACGTAATATCCATTTACCTGTTCTAGCACAGTGCTTTTTGCCTGATATACTCAAAGTCATTGTGTAAACTACAAGATTGAGCTTGTATTTTCCCCATTACAGCTAGATAGTTTGCAGTATCAAACCATACACAGTATTACCAGGTAAATCTATATAAAATATCTCTTTTGACAATAACTGCGATTAATGCTGGACGCGGCCTGTTTTACACTGGTAGCCAAAATTAGTGCATCGCCAAAATAATTCTGTTTAAATGTATTTATAGCATGGTCGATGAGATCGTCAAGCACTTGTTCTTCTTTTCTCTAATTAGTTGTTTGAGCATTTCTTTTCTTAAGATGGTATTCTTTAGCTAAAACTATATGGCCAGGATGTTCCCTTAATACATTTTCTGGCGTTATCACCATATAGTTGCGTTTAAAATGCATGGTTGGCTGTCGCGTCCCCTATCTGAAACACTAACCACACGGAGTGTGACACTGATAACCAAGGCCGCCGACCTAACGAAAGACATTACGAGAAGCTCTTCATTTTTGAGATGTGAAAGAAAAAAAAACAAAACAGAAAAACAGAGAGCCAGCCCAATGGAAATCCAAGCTTCCGTTTGGCGCAGAAAAGTAAGAAAAAGATCAAGACATGAAGATACTTCAAACCGAGCCGGTCTCGACCAAGATTTGAAGTCGGACTCTTAACCACACGGTCCAGTCGGCTAACCACTGGACCACCACGACGCTAAAAAAATAAGGCATTTACATGCTTCAACGCATATTGGAAAACACTAGGTGATGCAATGATTTTGGAAATCACTGTATATCAATGTTCTAAAAATGCACACTATCTAAAACACTTTACTGGTGGTAATGTGTGCATCTTGAAGTCGGTGATACCGAGGCAGTTCAACAAACATCATTCGTGATTCTATTTCAGTGTTACATTTATTAATCACAAATTATCGAATACATATCAGGAATAGCTAATTAAATATTTTCTTACAGATTGATTTAGCTCTTCTGAAGTGACAAGAGAAAAGGGTGGCATCTGAATCCATACCAGCGCCATAAAGCGCATCATCTTGCACAACTATTACGCAAACCAAGTTGTTTGTGGTCTTATTGACAGGAGAGTTATGACATTAAGTTTAGATTTACTGAAATAGGTTTGAAATTAAAGATTAACGCAATTTTTTTTTTTTTTTACAGAAAACAGGGGAGAATTTTAGTTACCGACTAAAAGAAAGTCTGTGTATTAATAGACACACCATTGGCTTTGTAAGAAATGCTACACAATCCGCCTGATGACAGATTACACCGTCTTAAATTCATTTCTACACTCACGATTTCCGAGCCTTCTTGTTTCCCTGTCATTATGCTTAACTTTTCAATAAACTCTCTCACCTAGATCCCACGAGATCCTACATCGATATATATTTTGTTGTTGTTGTTGTTGTTGTTGTTGTTGTTGTTGAGAAATGTATAAATTTGTTGTTGTCATTTTGACGTCCAAGACCCGGGCATCCGAACAAGAAGAACACGTTATAATTTGTTTAAAAGCCACTGCTCGCAAACAGAGGAAATTAGACTCTTGGTCTATGTAGCCATTCGTTTTTGAGTATCACTGCTGCACTTAATACGATAATGATTGACAATGTGCTTTTAATTCTATTACTACTTTGGGAATCAATATATGATAACACTTTTATTTTGTGATGACTGTCAAAGTGGAACATTCTATTCCTCTCTGACAGGGCACCACCGGCATTTATCTATCGATTTCGCATAACGTGATTCTCCTGACAAACTGATGTCACGAGAAATACCCAAGTTTCTTGTAATTTTCGGTTTGGCTCTATGTTTAAAAGAGAGAGGGGAAGATTTTCTGAATTTTTTTTGTTTTTTTTTTGCAGAAAAATTGCTTTGCTCTAAGCATAATGAGAAGTATTACCGATACCGTCAGGGAAGATAACATTTACGAGCATACGGGAAAAAGAATTATATCTTTTTAAAAGTGGAAAACATTACACTGCTAATAGGAAGTATGTAGTAGAAAATTAATGAACCTGTAAAGTTATCGACTTTTGACACCATGGATAAATGAGAGGTCCGTCTGTGCTGATCGGCACTGTAATATAGCGTCTTTTTGTGCTATGTTATGATTTACTATGCAGAAATATTCTGTACAGTCTTTTCTCTGTGCTAGTACAATGCGCTGTATTGTGTTGTATACTGTTGTGCTTTGTCCTGCATAATAAGCAGCGTAATTATTAAAACTCCAGCTGATCTCAGACACTAACCGTTTTATATATCGCGAGCTCGACGGTCTGTTAACGATCTGTTTGATGCCACTTTGACCACTGCATGCGAACATACAAACAAACTTTATCAGAACAAACTACAAGAAGGTTAGAACTAAAATTGCTGAGCTAATTTGACGCTATCAACACAGGATGGGGGAGATAGAACACCAAAGATTAGATACTTAGAGAGCAGGACATGATAAGTCTATAATGACAATTATTTCTCTTTATCTCAGATGTGGGAAGTTCATCTACTAATAGCGGGAAGCTGTAACTGAAATGACCAGAGCTTTTGAACTTTTCGTATTACCGGGGTATTCCATACCTCAGGGAACCTGCAGTTTGTAAGTTGTTGTTATTTTATACCCAATAGTTGAGTTTTTAAAAAAGTGATATCTTGAAATATCATGAGAATTGATATTTCTAAATATCTTAAAAATGATATTTTTAAATATATTTAAAAGTGATATCTTGAAATATCCATGAAAATAATATCTGGAAATATCATGAGAATTGATATTTCTAAATATCTTAAAAAAAATTATATTTTTAAATATCTTTAAAAGTGATATCTTGAAATATCCATGAAAATAATATCTTGAAATATCATGAGAATTGATATTTCTAAATATCTTAAAAATGATATTTTTAAATATATTTAAAAGTGATATCTTGAAATATCTATGAAAATAATATCTTAAAATATTTTGAGAATTGATATTTCTAAATATCTTTAAAAATGATATTTTTAAATATCTTAAAAATGATATCTTGAAATATTTTTGAGATTATATTTTAAATATCATAAAAATGATATCTTGAAATATCTTTTTTTTACTTTAAACAAACTCTGTTTATTGTAAACGATCGGGTGGTTGCTTTAAAAAGCAGGTTCGATTATGTAGAACTTGTTCTATTAGTTTGTGCTCAAATGGTTTATTAAAAACTAATTTTGCATTGAAAAAAACAAAATCAAAATGTGTGTGTGTTGTATATATATAAACTTTGATGTGTGTGAAGTAACTTTACCCACTTAGTACACATTTTACACTGCATTTGGCCAGTTAAAGGCTAAACGGCAAACGTCAGGAAAGTTAGGTGCATTCAGCCAACTCCATTGACGTATACATTCCAGGCCAGTGCGCCGAGAGCCAGGCAGTAGCCATGGAGCAGAGTTAATTTCTCAATTTGTGCTGCTGGACAAATGGGTGATCGGCGGGGCAAGTGGATTAAAACTGCCCGGTTTCTATGGCAGAAAGAGGCAGACGTAATGAAAAGAGCACTCACCAAAGATAGCTACTTACAGCGCCAATGAGATGGTCCTCTGATGTCGGGCCGCCTAATTTTTGTTGCACTTTTTATAAGAGGAAAGTCGATGACTGATTAGAAAGTTTAAATGAATTTCTTCGATTAGGTTTTTAAAACATTAATAGAAAGAAAACGGTTTGGTGGCGGAGAAAAATTAACTGATGAAAAAAATGTTGCTATCTAGAGGAGAGATGATGAGAAAGAGCAGAGAAAGAGCGAGAGAAGACGATAGCGCGAGTACATCTCGCAGAGAGATCTAGAGAGCGAGAATAAATTAGTCAAGAGAGAGCTGCGCGTTCAGAGAGAGTCGCGCCGCTCGCTCGCTCTCTGAGAGCTCACTCTCTCTCTCTCCATCTCTCTTAGAACTCCTATCCTTATCGCAGATAGATAGAGATCTCTAGATCCTCGCTCTCGGAAATTCTCTCTATCCCATCGAGCGCTCTAGTCCATATCTCTCACATGAGCTATCTCTCTCTCTCTCTGCTCTCTCTCTCTCTCTCTCTCTCTCTCTCTCTCCATCTCTCACTCTTCTCTCTCTCTCTCTCTCTTCATCCTCTCTCTCCTCTCTCTCCTCTCTCTCTCTCTCTCTCCATCTCTCACTCTCTCACTCTCTCTCTTCATCTCTCTCTCCATCTCTCTCTCTCTCCTCTCTTTTTCCTTTTCCGTCCCTCTTCCCTAAAAGACGGAGCCCCGCTTTATTAGGTTTTGTTCCGTTGTTAAGTCAAGGGATTGTCGGCGCCAGACTGATTGTTGTACATTATCCAGTAATGCGAAAAAGATTAAATAATGTCGTTCTTATTTTTTTACAATAACTTTACCTTTGTGTGTATTTTCCTCTCGGTGATTCTCGAAACTCTATTTTCCCTTTTTTTCTTCCCTTTCCCTTCTTATAAGGGAGGAAAAAAACGGCTTTCAACGCTTCTGGTTAGAATTCGCCACTTTTGAACAATAATTAATTTAAATCTAGATACGGAAATATTAAAAAGATATCAAAAGACTGGATATTTAGCAAATGCAATTGCGAATAGCAGGGAAATATGTATATATTTTTGCAAACAAGGTATAAACCCGATTTTTCTCTCTGAACGGCAGCTGCCACGATAATGCAGGGAGGATTGCCTCGTTTTCCAGAGAACTCCTGGGAAAGTGTTTCACGCTTGATTGGTCCCGCACGCTTTTGTCTTTAAAGATTGAAGTGCTGTGGTAACAACACAACTTTCCGCTTCAGAGCAACGGGCAGTCTCGCGAGCTTATTATTCAACGATAGCAACAACGGTGCGTCGATTTACGCATGTACATGAGAAGTTTGCTTGGATTATTGATATTGAAAAGTTACATAGCGTTGCCGAGTACGTATGTGAATGGCGATGACGCTCCACACCATGAGGTTTCTACGCTTGCGAGGGTTTTTGTTGTTTGTTTTTTTTTTCTTTTTGTGGAGATCGAGTGTAAATGTGAATTTTAAAAGACAAAAGAACACTGTTCTTCGATGACACAGATTAGCAGCATTAAAATTACCCATAAGGTCCGGCAGTTCTGGTGTAGAACCAAGAAAATGAACTCTCAGATTATTTATTCACTTATCATTTTTTTTCCAGAAATAATATTAACTTCCAACCGTAACGTGCTTTAAAATTAGCGTTTGGCGATTAGCCGATAGGGCCCCAGCCTCGGGTCTCAAGCACATGTGTGTTCTTCCGTTCATAAGCCTTCACAAAAACATGTATTTTGACGTTTTTATTCTAAAACTGTGTACATAAACCCGATGGTTTGAACCTCATTTCAGCCGAATTATAATTTTAAAAGGGTAATATTAATTTAAACCTATTGTGAGAGCCGATATTTATATAACAATCCGCTTGTACAGACTGCTAACAGCAGGGTGTGTGTACTTGTTTTGCTACTGTTATGAAGTAAGTGACTGACAAAGCTGACGGTACAGGTGAGGTTCGCCTTGTTTATTTAAACTTTATAAACCGTTGACAAAGTTTACTACAAACAAACAAAAAAGTGAATAGCGCAGTTATACATTGTGTTTTAAATTTTTAACAAATTTAAAGAACAAAGTTAAACGGCTTAATTTTCCATTTCAAAGTCACTAGAAGAATGTCTCCCGCCCGCATCCTGGTTCCAATACCGTTTTTGTTTACATTAGTAATGTGCAGGAGAAGTGGTTAGGGTTTTGTTTGCACTACAATATAGTGACATTTGATAATTGGAATATTTACGTGAATAGCGAGGGTGTGTGTGAGTGTGAGTGTGAGTGTATGTGTGTATGTGCGTGTGTGTGCGCGTGTGAGTGTGAGTGTATGTGCGTGTGTGTGCGTGTGAGTGTGAGTGTATGTGAGTGTGAGTGTATGTGCGTGTGTATGTATGTGAGTGTGAGTGTATGTGCGTGTGTGGTGTGCGTGCGTGTGAGTGTGAGTGTATGTGTGTGTGTGAGTGTGAGTGTATGTGCGTGTGTATGTGTGGGAGTGAGAGTGTGAGTGTATGTGCGTGTGTGTGCGCGTGTGAGTGTGAGTGTATGTGCGTGTGTATGCGTGTGAGTGTGAGTGTATGTGCATGTGTGTATGATTGTGTGTGTGTGCGGGTATGAGTTTGTGTGTGTGACTGTTACATTTTTAAACTGTTATTTCTCACTAAAAGTAGATCGTGTCTAGAAATATTTCCTCTACTAAAATTATTCAGGACATCTCTTCCAGGTGCAGTTAAATACATACTCAGGTCATTTTTCTAGTAAATGATGTTTAAAGTTGAATATAACTTACGATTATTCGCACGCACGCAGATGCCGAGACATCTCGATAGGCGCAGCCTAGTATTGCTCTGAATGGCGTTAAAGATCCAAGTTAGAAATGAAGTAGTTTAGTGGGTTTTTTAAAAATAGTTTTAATGCAGCAGACAGACTAATCTGAAAACTTATTGCGGGTTCATGAATACTATTTCCACGTGTTTCTTATATTTAAAGCGCGGACGGCACTAAAGTTTCACTACAGTAAAGCAATCAACGTGGTGAGAGGCCCCTGATTTTAAACCCGCTATCTTTTTAGGGACTTTTATCCATTTGCAAAGATTAGTTCGTCTGCTGTTGTTAATTTAAGGAAACATTTTTTTTTTTAAATGGCTAAGTCTTGGGGAAAACCGGTGCTAGATATTATGATGCTATTCCCGAATGTTGCGAACTCTCTTCCACAATGCACCGTTGTTAATCCACAATAAGGTGGGAGGGAGAGAAATTCAGTATGCACAGACAAGTCAGAAAGTTCTAGATTAAAGTACGACTATTACAAAGCATAAGGTTTCTATCGAGAACAATCCGCGCCAAAGGAAATAGCTTTCGTTTGGCAGTAGATGGTCAGTATATTAAAGATGAGTAGTCAAACACAGGTGTGGATAATTAGCAGAACGACACCGCCGGGAGAACTGTTTAGAAGTTTCCAATTAGTTTTTCCGTGTAATCCGTCCGCGGAGCCAATTTGTCATCAGTATGAATGAACAGTCGTAGATGTCTCTCCACCTCTTATTCTGGGCGAACCGTGCTCCCATGTTAATAACAAACAGAGCCCAGAGAAGTAGAATTAAAGCCTGTGACTTAGTGTAACGACGAAGTCTCAGGTGAAATAATAACACAAGTAATTCCTGCCGCCATTGAGTTGCTAATTCCTATGTGCAAGCTTATTTACCGTATTGTTTCCAGATAAATTGATATGCCATCCGCCATTAGTTTCGTCGGGTTTTTCTCTGGAAATAGAAAATTTCGTTTAACTTGCTTCACCTTGCGCCGACGCTACGTCACGGGTTTGTGAATGTTATCAGTGCCACCTGCCGGGCTCCTTTCACTCGCTCGTGCCGTGCAGCTGTCAATATGCATTGTACTTGTGTAAGGTCCAATTGCCAGTTACCGCTCCCTTGTGAAAATTAATTTTCTGGAATAAACTTTACAATAACCTTGCATTTCCCCAATTTCTCGCCGCCAAATTAGAAATCGCCGGTATGTTTCTCTTCATCGGTATGGGCACTCGTACGACGACATCCATCGGCTCCAGCCACGCCACATCGCTGTCTTTTACACACTCAGACGACACCTGATGGATCCTGTTGGTGCTATCGCCTTTGTGCATTAATGACGTCTCCAGACAGGTAAATAAAAAAAAGGGGTCGGCGGTGATGTCTCCATTAACAAACCGTACTGCTGAATTAGTTCACAGACTTTCTCCCTGTCACGTGATAGGAGACGGGATTATTGCAAAAGTTATTCTTTACATTTTTTGCGATGGTTAATATTTTTAGACTCAAATAATCACCTTACAATTTTTACGCTACCTGCGTCGAGTAGGTGAGTTTTACTTTAAAATACTTTTTTTTATATAAATGCAGTAAAACCGTTTATTTTCATGTTTACACATTTATTATTATTATTATTATTATTATTATTATTATATTATTATTATTATTATATTATTATTATTATTATTATTATATATTATTATGATTATTATTATTATATTATTATTATTATTATTATTATTATATTATTATTATATTATTATTATTATTATTCTTATTATTATTATATATTATTATTGTTGTAGCCTTACAGTGCTGGCAGCTATGAAACAGTGGTCTCTCTTAATCTATATATCATTTGATCATCGTTTAACGTATTAACTAAAGTACTGTTCTTTGTTGTAGTTAAAATCATTCTAAGTAGACCACTAATGGATACTTATAGAGTCGATGCATTACATGTGAACAAATCGAATTCTATCATTCCTGTGATGTTTTTAGGCGATCATTATTCGAAGGTTTGGGCACCCTAACTTCTGGGCGGAAAGGTCTGCGTGGTTCCAGCCCCAGTGAAAGGCAGCGGTAATGTTCCCTGTCACAAAAGCTATATAGGAAGTAATACGCGGGTCTTGGCTAGATACTCGATTCGTTGGTATTTTAATTCTTTATTTGTTTTGACATACAATGAAGATGGTACAATTTAACTTTACAACATACAAGGTAGAATTAGTACCAAAGTCAAGAAAACAATTAAAGTATTGCCAGCAAGTACATAGACCAAACCCCAGAAGTTCCTAAGTTTGTGTGTGTGTGTTTTCAGTATCTGAAGATACTGTAGACAGATGACCGCGGGGTTTGAACCAGGAATCTCCAGTTGGGTTTAAATCCCAGCGTCAGTGTCATCTGTCTACAACATCTTGAGATACTGAAAACACACATATACAACACATCATCATACTTGTGACAAAAGTACTAACTCAGTAACAGATATTGCATTGAGCTCTGTAGCCAAACACCATTCCCAAGTTTAGTTTAGCGAACACATTCCTGGCAAAAGGGCAAGCATATTCGCGTAAGTAAAGACATAGATCTGGGCAGTGAATCGAAGTAACCAGGATCTAGAAGTGGGAGGTAAATAAAGGAGAACAAATTTTGTCTTTTTCCACCCGGCTAAAATTTTGTTCTGTATCAGCAGCAAGATAAAGTAAGGACGAGTCTCCTTGCCGTGACAGTGATGCCTACAAGGTGACAAGAAGCTTTGATATTTATGAAAAACTCGTCAATCCAAATCGTCATTCAAGAACTCGTTATAAAATCAGATCCCACAACTTGTTCGGACTGACTCTGCACTGTTACCACTTGTCAAAATCTGCTGGTAGATTTACATGCTTTGAACTTGTGGCCAATCTTACCGTGAAGTGATTTATTATTAAAAGAGTACAGATTTGACAATAAAACTTACTAGAAATGTTTGGCAAGGGGGTGGGAGGTCGATTTACTCATTGAATATTAAATACCCCAATCTACCGACAATATTGAAACATACTATAACAACTTGTGCAAAATAGTTACCAAACTTTTCGACTGTCAAACCCTGGGGGTGATAGGGGAGGGGATGTCGTACGTATTGTATGTCTGGAGACTATTAGTGACTGCACAACTGATAGCAACCACAGCGTTAAATATTTAGAGTAGATAAGAATCTGTGCAAGTAAACAGATAAATAAAATCAAAATACAGACTTTTCATATAAAAGGTAAATCTTATGCGGCTGATAAACCAGAATAAATTCACAAATTTGTAGATTAGCCGAACCAGAAACATCTCACTATATTTCACGTGTAAATATCACCAAAAAAACAAACGAATACGCGCATAGATTAACGCACAAGTTCTTAAATACTTAATTTAACGGGTTCTTGTTGTTTTTTTCTTCCCTACAACATATTGCCGTTGTTTTATTTAATTCCGACAGATTGACTTGTCGACACGACATTCCCACCAATTATGCTGTGTGTCGGCGAGGAGAGCTGACCGGCCGACTGTCAGCAAAGTCACAGTGTCCATTGTGAAGTGCTGAACAAGAGGGGCGCCAAATGGCCGCCCTGTCAAACTCGGGGGAAGGTCTTTGTGAAGTTGTGAACATGTGTCATTCCCATCTCCCCCCCCCCCCTCCGACGGTCCCTCCAACAATAGTGCACCGGCTGTCAGCGAGTTAGTACAATGGCCGGACAGTACACGAGCGGACAGTCGATAGGTATGAAGGCAGAGGTTTGCTGCATAGGGCAGATACTGAGAGCACCGATTCCTTCTAAGGTAGAAATGTTCGGGAGGTGAGAGACCATCCAACAACGGCAGAAAGTCCGCAGGTACATCCCTCCCACTTGCATGCGCTTTATCCAATAACTGAGAGAAATTAGTAATGGCTCAATCGATATGTAGTTCGCGAGTTGGAGTCAGCACAGAGACTGTTATTACTAAGAGTTCAAACGAATTACTCTCAATGTGAACACGCAAGGTTGCTGTTAAAACACGTTTCCATATAGTAGTGTAGCATCTTATAACCATAATACTTTAGGTCCAGACGGTCAAACAATACAAGGTCCTAGATTTGTGGCTTTTTACTAGAAATAAAATAACAAAATTCTCCTATTCTCTCTAGCTTATTAAATGACTTAAAAAAAAAACGTTATTATTATTACTATTAATATTATAGATGAATTAAAGGAATATAATTGTCTACATATGCCTAATTATAACCTTTCTGAGAATGGCAACTCGTAGGTCTGTCTTTCTCTGACGTAAAGAGTCAGATGGCAAAATCAGAACGGCAGCAAGTGCGTGCGCTGGTGTTTTGAGGAAATTGTCTACAGCTATGTGAATACTGGCAAGGGACCTGTTGCCGTTACCAACAACGCGAAGACAGATGCAGCAATGAGCAGTGTACTCGTCTAATATTTAACATTCAGCAGAGATTTGTTTAATCGAAAATGAAGCTTTTTTGAACTTCACTACAGCGATGGAAGGGTGGTGGAAGTTCAGAGTCCCTGACCGGTGGAGTGCCCGGTTTACGCGGACGGAGATGGGGGTTCCTGTTTAAATGACAAGATCAGAAAATGCTATTAACTTCTGCTGTAATCTGTTAGCCATACATTGGCTTGAGAAGCAGAAGTTGGTTCCATTCTGAACCGTTTCGTGAGACGGAAACTGGATGACCTTAACCGCGTTACCATGAAAATAGAAGAAAAAAAAACAGTAAATGTCAGCTTATTTATTACTCTATATCTATTTTATTTTACCTTTTGTTGTTGTTGTTGTTTTATGTTAAGCGTTTCCGTGTGCATGCATTTAATTTAAACTTACCGGAAAAGTATCAGCTTTTATTTAAATTTAAGAAAAAAGATTAAGTTCTGTTAAGTCGGCTGCGTTAGAACCGACGTTCATCGTCTCAGTACAAGATATGTGAGTTCCTGTTAATTAAAAAGGCTGGCAGCTTTAAAGATCAGATCTACATTATTAACGTTACTTGGAAATATTAGGTACAAAGGATGGAAAATATATTAACTTTATAAATTATTAGCGAAAAAGAGAAGGTTTTTAAAATCTAGTTTTTTTTTTAAATTCTTTTAAAAAAAGCACACGCAAGTGTGAACTTATAATATATATATGGCCAGCACATGTTGATTTTATTTTAACGGTAAATGAATGATATTTAAATCTTTTATAAATTTTACTTTTTTGGTATAGTTTAGAAATTATAAGAAACTTATCAGCTTAACAAGGCCCGCGGTGACAAAATTCTCCACGCTAATATTGTTAATGACCACTTGAGGCGATTTATTCCAATCGTTTCCAATTCTTTTATTAAAGAAATATTTTTCGTTGTCAAATTTACCCAATTTATAATTATGTTGTTCAGTATTTCTGTTTTCATTTACATGCATTTAAATTTATGGACATTAATTTACTTCGCTCTTTCTCTTAAAGAGCTAGAGTGAAACACCGTTATTATTATTATTATTATTATTATTATTATTATTATTATTATTATTATTATTATTATTATTATTATTATTATATATTATTATTATGATTATTATTATTATTATTTATTATTATTATTATTATTATTATTATTATTATTATTATTATTATTATTATTATTATTATTATTATTATTATTATTATTATTATATTATTATTATTATTATTATTATTATTATTATTATTATTATTATTTTAAAAGTGAATAAAAGGTTTATTAACTCTTTATATACCATGTCAGTGTTTACTTTTCTTATTTCACCCGGCCCCACTCTAGAAGCATCAGTCAGTATTTGTGCTGGTCTGGCTGTGTGTTTAGTTCACGTGGAGACAGGAACGATGCAAAGATACAGATCTGAACGATAGGGGCGATGCAAATCCAGCTCAAGCAGTATACAGCATGTTAAATCACTGCTTCAGTAATGAATTTTTTTTTTAAATCTTACTTATAAAGGGATGTCAAGATTAAGCATGTTTTCTGAAGTTCTCAGGGCATCTGTATTAACATCAGGAATTCTTTAAAAAACAGTTCCTCGTGCACAAAGGTACATAGGTAATCAATCATCCCCGCCAGCCCACACATTACCGTACCTGACAGATGCGGCAGACAGTCGCTTGAAATGTTTCCAAACTAATGGTCTGAGTTTATTTTCCATTTCCCGGGCCGTTCTTGCAGGCACTTCTGCCTGATCTCATCAAGTGGATATTCTAAAAGTAATCCTTCATATTTTGCTGCAATCTTTCTCCGCCGGCTACGATATGTAGACGTAAATCTCAGTTCAAGTAGCTGATTGTCCAGCAGACCGTCGTGTGGACTGTGCACGAGAATTCAGTAGGTAAACTTATAGTCATATAAAAAGACAATAGGTCACTTGGTTTCTTCTTTGTCGTATACCGCGAGTTTGTAGGGAGGAGGAGGAAGAGAAGGGAACGGGGATGACATCGTCTTTTGAACAAACTTTCGATGGTTCCCTTATACAACAGAGCGAACCAGAGAGGCCGGGTTCTGCGATATGAAAGGGGACGCGAAACCCATGGAGAAGAACGAAGTCGCTGCTAGTCCCGTCATCTCAGAACTTCTAAAAGTTACATTACTAGTTTAATCTTACTAGTACTATCCTAACCGCTTGCTACTAGCACCGGTTTAAAAGTTGCAGATACCGATAATAACAATATTACTGCTGACAAGACTGTTAGTATATTATTATTATTATATTATTATTATTATTATTATATTATTATTTTATTATTATTATTATTATTATTATTATTATTTTATTATTATTATTATTATTATTATTATTATTGATGATGATGATGATGTTGATTTCAGATCACCTCTATAATGGTTTATATGTAATAACTGGCTCAGGTAAACGACCGGCTGGTATTTATTGGTTTTAGACTGATATAAGAAGAACAATGTACCAAATAGTAGATACATGTAAAGTTTGGAAAAATTACACGTTCTATTAACTCTCTACCGTATAATCCACGGTTCCTTCAAAGAATATTTGCATTGCTATTTATTCATTCTTTTTTGTGTGCGTATGAAATCGTGTTTTAAGACGTTTATATTATCTACTCGTTGTACCCGCCTGCAGTTACATCATCACTATGTCTGTCCTTTGGTATAAAATTACTCCCATTATTTTCAAACAACAACAGACAATTTCCTCTGTACCTAAAAAGTTTAGCAAACAGTTTAGCGCACTGAGAATCGTCCCTAACACGTGTCATTTTCACTTTTTCAATCTATACAACAACAACAACAAAATAATATATATATATAACGTACGAGAGCGAAGTTGACTATAATTGATGGCTTTCGTGAAAACGATATTAACCGTATCTTTTCCTAAAAAAATTGCGTAGTAGTCTTTTTTCTGTCTCTCTGACTTCAGCTCATATGTCATAGATTTTTTTAAAACTCATATTATAACATAGGTAAAATTATGCAATTATTAAAATATTTTATTTCACATAAAAGTCTAAAACATTATTATGATATAACACCTATCTCTTGCATCAATAAATGCATACATTAATTAACAATTTCATATAAATTGGCATTAATATTGTAATAATAAAAATAATTAGTTAAGTTCAATAGTTTACAACATCGATTTTTTTACTTCCACACATTGATTCACAGAATAAAGCAGTCTCTCTCTCTCTCTCTCTCTCTCTCTCTCTCTCTCTCTCTCTGCGTAGTTTCTCCTTCCTTTGACTTAATTCCTATGATTCCAATTCATTTTTTTAAAAGAAACTAGAACTTAAATTCACAAAATAAAGTATTTATTTGCATTTTCAAATGAATATTCTAAACTAATATTCTAACTTAAATAATAAACTATAATAAAACAATGCAAGTAACCAAACTGCTGATCAAGTTTTAAAATACAGATAAACAGTTGACTACATCTGTCCGTTTAAATCTGACCTTATTCGTCTCTTATTTCTGCGTGAAAACTTCCCTTTTAAGTTAAATTGTTGCATTATATACCGAGCAAAAAGGATATTAGATTTCTAAAAAATCTCAGTATCGTTCTTTTAAAAAATGCATTGTATTTCGTTAAGTAAAGCAACCGTCGATTTCATTAATTAGCAGATAGTAGCCACCCTTGGTCTGTTTTTGTCACAGTACCCCAAATACATGCATATGGGTTAGACATCCAGCAACGTTAGTAGTCTAGACTGTGCCACATCTATGAATAAGAGTCTAATTATACCCTGGAAAATCGTGCACCATTCTCTACTAATGTATCCTTAATAGATTCTTGACGAGTGTGAGTGACTCTTCGTCGAGAAATGCTTTGTTGACATGGCAAACAATGGCAGACAATCTAATTGGCCTGGATAAAATCTCTTATAATATTGGACCGATGGAGATGTGCATATCTTACTAAACGAATCTTAGACCATAAAGTTTTTGGAAAATGGCACTACGGTCGACACAGCATAACTAGTACGAATTCTCAAAGCCTCAGTTCATACTATAACAATCAATAGCCACTTCTGCTGCAGAAAAGTATATTTCTCTTGTTTGCCGCTAGGCGGAGGCGAATTCTGCCACCTTGACTCATTAATGCACCGTGCGACAAACCTCTCTGAGTCGGTGACGTGCAGCTGTGGCGTTAACCACTGATTACAGAATGAGACACCCGCATCTCCTGCAACTCCCGCCTGCGTGAAGACTCCATCTCGATCGAGCTCGACATCTGCAAGGTCTCGTTCATTCTCCGCCACTTGTCGTCTACCTGACATGGCGAAAATCGAATGCAGAATCATAAATGAAAGTTCATTAGTTACATCTGTGACTTCTAACAAGGGGATGCGAAATGGCTGAAAAATTTTCTTTTTCTGACATTTTACCTTTCTTAACCATATTTCCAAGCGTGTTGAATAAATCAATCAGTTCGTTAACAAGTCAGCAGGACGTGGTGTTCTTGTCAACTGCATTTAAAAAACAAAAAAAAAACGTTTCATTCTAAATCGTTGACTCTATCTTCATGGGTAACTTTTAAAATAAGGTTAAATAAGCCAAGAAAATCATACTAAAACCATGATTAATTGTACAGTAATTTTATTACCATCAATTGGACCAGATCTATGACTCTCACTGTATCAACCCTTTTCTGGATAAAAGGTTTTTACTCCACGTTAAAACTCGATTTACTGGCACTTATCATTAATATTACCATTTTTTAATACGTTGCTTACCCATGTTGTGCTTATTGAATTTTAATCATAGGAACGAGGTGAAAGATGACGATTTTAAAGTTAAAAAAAAAAACAAACAAATATCAGACAAAAGAAGCTGGGATTTTTTTCTGTTCAGATACGTTGCCACTTTTGTTACTTCAGAGGAGATTATTTGTATCCATATAAGATTGTTGGTCTTCGTTTTTAGGATAGAAAATAAGAGTGTAGCAGATCCATCACCTTGCCTGTGGACTGGGAAAGGATGACTAACGTCCATCAATTAATGGTAATTATAAATAAATTATCCAGATCCATCATAGTCAGAGTACACTTCGTGCTCCCGCCACTCATGACATTGGCCATATTCGATCCAGTCCTTTGTAGAGACGAGTGCCCGTAGGTATCAACGCATTCTGGAAACACCGATGAAGGTCCGTCGTTGCTGGCTGTGGCTTTTTTAAAAACTTTTCCATATATTTTTCGATTTTTTAAAATCATTCTTTTATTTTTCTCAGTGGTTTTCCTTTATGCCCTATCGGATGAACAAAGATCGTCGTTCGCTGGGAAGAGATTTTTGAATCAAGGTTATAAGCGTCGTTTGTGCGCTACTGGATCTAGCCAGCGATCTGACCAGTAGCTTTTTGTTTGTCTGGATCCTGAAGCTCCGTAGGTAGAGTCACAACGGGAGGCATCGAATGCTCTTGCTGAAGAATGACCCTTTATGTTGACAAAGTATTGCATCGACTGAATATCTAGGCTGTGGATATCCTTGTGCACTACTGCATGTAGCTGGAAAATATATACTCTAGATCTGACTGCTGAAAACTACCCGGTTGAGTCGCAATCTTCATGCTGTCGTTCGTGAAGAATTATGATCTCACCTGCTGCCCAGTAATGGACATCGATATTAGTTCAGGAGAGCTTCACGCTCTGCGTCAACACCGACACAAAAGCCATCCTCTTGGGATATCTTAGGGTTGTAGTGCTTGATGCCTTATCTCCAGAATCATTATGCTACACTGCCTACCGTTGATGCTTTGGGAACGTACCAACTTCTCTTTCTGCTATTGCCTGCTCAGGGTTAGTCATTCTGCAATTATCAGACGTCTTCATTGGCTCGAGAAAGCCAGCTGAAGTGACTGAAAACAGTGGGACCGTACCGTATGTGAAGAAAATTTTACCATGACCACTCCGTTTTCACGGCAAGAGTTAACAACAGCTGTCAGCTGGAGATGTGGGATGTGGTTGTCGACCAGGAGCACAAGTAACTCTGTGGTTGGCTTGACGTGATGCTCAAAGTGTTTCTCATAAAGAACAAACAACTGGCTTATCACCTCTACAGACCCTTTGTGGGCAACGGTTTTACGGAGGCTATTTAGAAATTGAAATTTCATTCTTTTACAATAGAAGATGAGGAAAAGTGGTATCAATACACCACGTTCTTCCCTATTTCAGCAAAAGTAACTTTGGTGATTCGTCCTGTTCCTTCCAGTAAGATGGCTTTTGGCAACTTAGTTCGTTGGTGCAATGAATAACCCTGACTCATCTGCATTAAATATTTGGTAAGCCCCAAATCCGTATTTGACCCGAACTTTCTTTAAGACATCGATAAACTCGTCCACTCGCGCTCTGTTAAAGCTGACTGCTTGCCCATTAAACGTAGCTTCTGGTGATCCAAAAACTGCGAAGATCTGTCTTCAGAATCGTTTTTAACCAAACGACTCCCATAATTTTTATTTCCCTTTTAAATGGCCGAGAGATTCCATTTAATCTATGCACATTCATAGCTGACCCTGCTACACTGAACAACAGTAGAAGCCGAATACTCTTTGCTCTATACCCGCTACAGCTTCAGATTTCCTTCTGCCTGGCGGCCGAAGACGTCACGGAAGCAGCCTCATTAAACCACTGGATTATGAGGAATCGACGAAATTCTTTAAAAAAAAAAAACTATGAAATATATTGCTTATTTCAGGCGGTTTGCTTCACCAGTTCAGATTTATGATGAATGAACACTATGTGCCTGGCTCATTTGACAATTTAATGACATAAAAACAACTTGTTTTTTTAAGATAAAGAGCTCGAATACAGGCGTATCTGTCTCCAAGTATCTCCGCGAAGTTGGCTCTGGAATCTCGGATACTGTAGCAGCCATATCGCATGACATCTCGCCTTTCTTAATAGCATACCTGGCTGCGACCATTTTGTTTTCATCCCATTTCTGCTGATTGGTGTTTCGGTAATCACGTGGCTCTAAAAAAAACAAAAAAACAAAGAACTAGTTCAGCATGGCAATGTGGGGACAATTTGAGACGAGGTTGTCATCTTACGCTACCATCTCCCCTCCCTTCTTCACCTAGACCTCTCTTCCTCTACGTAATAAATTGGTGGACCTCGATGTTCATACGTCATCCGAACACTAAAATAAATTTTTATTTTTTCGTTCGACTGACCCTAACTGACCCCAAATTTAACTTATTTCTTACTGAACCCATGCTAGATACAGCTTTACTTTATTGGGGATCCCCTAAATGCGTTTTTTTTTTTAATTAACACCTCCGTTGCAAATCGCCGAAATTCTTTTAAAAAGAAGACAAGATTGGAGCTCAGAAACCAACAGGTAAAAAAATGGAAATACCTAGTTGAAAATATCTATTAGAAACTGACATAACTGTACTAAAACAATTGCTTAGGACTAGATTCTGATGATGGAGATAGCCAAAGCTCTCTCTGTACTAAAACAATTGCTTAGGACTAGATTCTGATGATGGAGATAGCCAAAGCTCTCTCTGTACTAAAACAATTGCTTAGGACTAGATTCTGATGATGGAGATAGCCAAAGCTCTCTCTGTACTAAAACAATTGTTTAGGACTAGATTCTGATGATTGAGATAGCCAAATCTCTCTGAAACGTCAGGTCATTGGTAGGTATGTGTTACGTTCAGTACGATGCGAAAATTTTGCTATCTATATTAGTTAGTTTTTAAAATTAATTTCAAATTTCGTGATTCGCAAAATTCCACAAATTTTTGTTAAATGCCTAAAAAATAAAACAGATAAAAAAATACGCAACTCTCATTACCTATAGCATTGCATTTAAACTAATCGTCAGCACAGAGTTTTACAAAAAATACTCAGTTCTAATAAATAGTTAGACATAAAAGTGTGTAGAGTGTTTTTATTTTTAAGTACCGACTGAGTTTGTCGCAAGGTCACCATGACGATCGTACAAACAAAATATGTGGCTTTGGATAAATAGCAATCCACCATAAGGTTTTTTCCTTGCCGTGCGAGTTTCTTTAAAATACCAGATCTGTGTAGTCTCAAGAAAACCTGAGTCTTAGTTCTTTTTCATTTTAAGAAAGCATTTTTAATTCTTTCTTGTCTCACTAGATTAAATTCGGCTTTCAGAACCAGCGCAACGTGGGGTTGATGGGCGGGGCAGGAGATATCTATTTGTCTGTTTGTCGTCCAACATCTAGTTAGATGTCAGTTCTCGTGCTCACACTCTCGGCCATGTTACTTTAACTTATTCTCTGTGTGTGTGTGTGGTGTGTGTGTGTGTGTGTGTGTGTGTGCGTGTGTGTGTGGTGTGTGTGTGTGTGTGTGTGTGTGCGCAACGCTACATTTTGGACGGTTTCCTCATTAAACGGGATTGAAGTCACGTGAGTATGGACCCCCCCAGACCTATCCGAAACGTTTCGGTAAACGGTAGTGTAGCCCGCAGACGGGAACTTGGCGGTATAAAGACAATAGAATCGCATCCTTCTTGTGTTTTCATTTTTTAATCGCGCCGACCAGTTAATACGTCTTAGCTTCCAGCCCATGCAGCCTGTTCCTGTGATGCTGTATCGTTGAATGATAAACCAGAGCAACAACAACAACAAAAAAAGTTTGCTTTCAAAAGCTTTTTAAGCACAATATATTGTGATTATTTTCAGAACCTAATCACAAACCCTTGTCATGCATTTCTATGTCAGCAATTCTCCTCTTAATCCCTGCTCACAACGGATTTTCTAAAGCCGCTTGGTTGCATGCAAACACCGCGTAATTAGGGAACGAATGGATTAAGGCAAAAATGTAGATTTTCTTCTTCAGTTTCGATATTTTATCAGCATTTAGTAATGATCCGACTGCGATGAATATAATCCACAGCAATACATACTTCTTTCTTCCAGTCGACATCTGACTACAGCAAGCTTGTGGCCCGGGGTATCAGAAACAACATGTTGCGTGTATGAGTCTTTGAAGGATCAACTAATGCGTGAAATATTAACGGATTGTTGGATACGGTAAAGAGTGTTTATACAGAGTGTACCCCGAGGGATCTAAATGAGAAATAGTGAAATAATTACCTTCCAATATCAGCTTACCTTGCGGGGAAAGTATGTAAATAATAGCTTATTATATCTTCAATCAATGTTCTCATTACGCAGTGCTATATGATGCACGTAGGTGTTTTACAGACCCATTTGACACAAGGGGATAATAATCCTCTCATATGAAAATAGTAGAGGCGAGTTCTTTAAACTTGTCGCCAATCAGATCCAGTACTTTGTGGAGAAAAAAGACATCTCTTTGGCTTATTCACTGACGTTGTCTTGTCGATTTTATTTTCTTATGCACACTGATTAGATTGCAGAGAATTTACGTTTGAGCTTAGCAGAATTGCGTGTGCCCCAGACAATGGCTGAGCTGTAGACGTTTTGTATCGCTGATTACTTTGCAAAATATACAAAGGAAAGAGTTTCTATACATGGCCAATGCTATAAAAAAATTTGGTTGGGCTTTGGCTCTAAGATCAAAGACCAGCCTCTGATTGGATCCAAAAATTAACAGGTCAGACTTGTATAGGAAAATCTGAAATGCTTCTCATATCTAGCTATTTTTATTAGTTCGCATACATTTTACCTAAATAAACCCATCTCTCTCTCTCTCTCTCTCTCTCTCGATCTCTCTCTCTCTCTCTCTCTCTCTTCTCTCTCTCTCTCTATCTCTCTCTCTCTCTATCTTCTCTCTCTCTTCTTCTTCTCTCTTCTTCTCTCTCTCTCTCTCTCTCTCTCTCTCTCTTCATTCTCTCTTCATCTCTCTCTCTCCATCTTCTCTCTCTCTCTTCATCTCTTCTTCATTCTCTTCATCTCTCTCTCTCTCTCTCTCTCTCTCCTCTCTCTCTCTCTCTCTCTCTCTCTCTCTTCATCGGTAGAGAGTAGGCACACCTGCTCCCCTCCAATCGTTTTCAATCTCTTGTATTCCTAGTTACTCATTACTCTACTGATGACCTGGTACCATGAAACGTGACTTACTTTACGTCGATAATCTTAGACGAGATGAAAACATACCTATGATTACGCACAATAATCATAACAGTGAAATACTCAGTTCTACATTATCATATTTGACGATGACTAATTAACTGACACAAGTAAATTGCATGGCATTGTTTAAGAGTTTTTGACAAAAAAAAGTATACAGTTTAATAGTATTTATTGAGTGGATTGATAAAAATTATTCATTTCTCCAGCTAATTATAATCTTTGTCAGTTTTTAGTCTTTTTTTTTCAGTATTTAGTCTCTTTATATTTCTCTGTAAATCACTTAGTGCAGAAGTGCCGTCTCGCCTGTATAGACGACTGCGGTGTACTCCGTTTTCATCCCTACTTCTAATGAGGACATTTCCTGCAGTTCTTTAAAGTTATTCATTGGCGAAAGTCGGAATGCCTTCTAACTGGACAATTTTCGGCGTCATCAAAATCTTATTCTTTTGCGATTCATGTCCCATGCTAATTGACAGTTCTAGGGTTAAACCATGGCTCCACCAAAATAACAGTATATATCATATTTACCATTTTTGGCTACTCGATCCTTAACATCAGACAGCTTTCAAAACCCGACGTCCGAAGTGAAATTCAAAACTGCTCGTAATGACATTATTCTTTAAATTAAAGCGAAATAATTCCTGATGATGCAATATTTATTTTAAATCTTTTATTAGACCTTGCAATCTATTTTCGGTGTAAAGCGGTGGGCTTCTCAATTAAAGCAAGATCGTCGGAATACATTTCAATATAAAGACCTTTTGTAAGTGGCTTTTGCTGGGACATGTATTCTTCTGTACGGAGGTTTCGGGAAATGACTGTCTGAAATGTTTTCATCTGCGACGTTTTCCACATTCTGTACAATCGCAGACAAATGGCCATTACCTTTGGTAAATTACGTAATGATGACGCGGTTGGTTTCTTTTCTTGTCGTTTCTTCGGGCGAAGGGAGATGCGCCATTCGGCGGAAGGTTTACAAATCAAGGATCTTCTTCCCTTTGTGCTTCGGTCCTGCCGGAGCCTTCAGAGTCGGTGTCCCCGGCCCTCCAGGGCTTCAGAAAACACAAACACTCCGTAACCTCGGGACGGGGGTCTCGCGAAGAGGCTGGTTGTCAGTTTGGCTCGACGCGACACGTCCAGACACGAGAACAAGGCCTCGCCACGCCGACTGTCAGCTTTCGCTGGCCGGTGGGTCCGGGGTTGTGGTGTTTGTCGGGGCGGCTCGTCTAAGTATAGGCCAGCCCGAGTGTCAGATAAACCACCCCATAATTGACCGAAATGTTCCTATTAGTCGCCCGAAAGGCCGAACAATGACGTCTGTGGAGAGAGCTCGTCCGTCTGGGTCACTTCGACAGGCGGGCAGTATCCACGAGGACCGCGTCTCTCGTCCTTTTTATTGGTTATCCAAGAACAGTTTCAGTTACACGGCCTCCTCCGCCCAACCTCTATCTTGGTGTGTACACGCCTAGAGAGAGACACACACATCCAGAGCTTGGTAATTTTCTTTAGCAAAAGGAATTGCGTCTAATAATTATGAATGCATCCGTACACTACAATAATCTCCACATTTATTTGTTATCATTAATATGCAAACTATTTATCAGCATTGCAGTGTTTAGTTGTCCTGCTGCTCTGTTGAGATTACCATGAAGCACGGCAATTTAAAAGACGTTATAGATTCCATTTCAAAGGCTTTATTTAACTTTAATTACTACTTTATTGTTTACTCTTCCTTTTAGTGCACACTACTTGAATGCACTATATTAATGAACTGCCAATATTTTACAGGCATTAATGTTGCAGTAGAGATCTCCCCAATTCTACACACCAGCCATGCGCTCACCTAAATATATTTTCCAGGTGTTCATACTAATTAGGAATGGTCGTACTTTGTGTTCATTCCATCCCGTGTCGCGTGCCCTACCTGTCTCTTTAATCCGAATTCAATTTTAATTGAATTTATTTTTTTTTATCTTCCTGCTTTAGTTGAAATCGTTATTAATTCTTCCATCGAGCTTTCGTTCTGTTGGCATGCGAAATCTTCAGTGAATGAGTTAGAGAGTAAACCCCTAGCGCAATACAATCAGCCGGCTTCGTTCTGACAAGACTGTGGCTGGAAACACTGAAAGTCTTCGGCGATCGAAATAACTCGGTAAATCGACTACAGAAAACAGAAATGAATAGAATTTTAATCGATTTCCAATTTATTTCTTAGCCTACATATTTTCAACTAGGTGTGCATATTTAGGAATTAAAAAAAAAAAAATGTATTTTATTTTCTTAAAATATATACCGATGCCTACAAGGGAAGCAACCCTGTCCAGAAAGCAAAGTGCCGTGCTTGTCAACTGGGAAGCGTTTCCGATCTCGCTCCATCTGAAGCCCGGCACTTCCGACTCCGGCGGGAAAGTCCCCAGCAGAACTCTTCGCTTTTGTAGATGTGGGAGGAAAACTGAAAACTCGGAGGAGAACTCGCCTGGCCGGCTGGTAGAAAAGAGCGAGAAGCAGAAAACTAGACCGGATGTTACATTTGTCGGACTGCAGCTCTGTGTAAAATCACACGGTAGAGCTTACTGCGTAACGCAGTTGACATATTTACAAAACAAACGGCTACAAATGAGTTCTTACGCATCTTTTATGGATGGAAGGTTTCGTTGCAATAAAATACACTGTAAAATTGCAGGTATATCCAGCAGCTGCCTTCAGTTCCCTGACACAGGTACAGTTTGTCAAAAGGATCCAGCATCATGTCATTTTTTGGCCTCTTTGTAGCTCTCCTCTGTAATGTATTGCGCTTAGTTATATATCAACCTTTGGCTGAATGGGGAAACATTTTTTGGAAAAGTATACAAAACAGAGATGTGAGGGGCTCGATATACTGCTGTTTTATAAACGCCAGTCGTTAACTCGTACTATTAATTCTTTTCAAAACGTGAGAAAAAGTTTACTGACTATTCATAGAAAACTTATTTCAATCAGCGAACGTAATTATAGAAAATTTATGTTGTTTTTTTATCTATAAACAATCAGTTTGTGCACAAATAAATAATTTTACTAATTAAAAATACTAAAATATTTCTTAAGTATTTTTAATTTATATTTTTGATATAAAAGTATCCCTTTACAAGAAAAATATCAATAAGAATTAAATGTCTAGTTTTTTTTTCTTTTTTTCCACGTGAATTCAGCGGGATATTTTATCATTAATAATAATAATACTGGTAAATCTTCTTTAAGATTTCTAAGGCAGATAAGCCATGCAGCTAGTTAAAATTCTGACTTATTCCATGTTGTGTCGACGCTCGTTTGTTTGATTTATGGTTACTTACCATAGATTATAAAATATATTTTCAACAACAAAAAAAAAGAGGGTTCCATTAGGAAAGTGATCATTACACGGAATCTACATCACCACGAATTTTGTCAGCTTCGTTTTTTCCTCTCAAGTCTTCATCAAAGGAATCATTGGAGAACTGGTGTTCTTAAACCGTGTTCTTACTTGGCGCTATTCGAGTTAGCGGACATAGCTGCCATTTACTACGTTTGCTACACCTGCAGGCCGTCGACGGACCCGCCATTGCTGGACCACTCATCTGTCCTGCAACAAAAATGGAATTTTTTCTCGGGATAGCAGCAGACGTATTCGCGCTCTCTTGGCACACCACTGTTTCCATTCTCTTTCTCTTAGCGGGCGATTTCTTCAGTTTTCGCTTCACTTTGCTAATTTTCCCCTCCCCATCCTCTTCCTAGCCCCGTTTTTCGCACAGGTGAAGTTGGTCGGAATCGTTGCCTCCATCCGTTTCTTTCTCTCTCACCGCTGTTTGTTTTCGCAACCGGCGACGGATCCATGTCCCTTAGCCACGCCACCTAGGGAGGGGAATAAAAACTCCTCCCGTGTCTCTGGCCTTCAGTAACGGTCCGTCGTTTACCACTTGATGTCCCTGAGGCTTTCTGCGGCGATATTCCTTTTGATGTAGAGGGTCAATTTGTAGCTGCTTCTGTTTCTTTATGCTTCGCTGGCGAGACTAGAAATTAATCAGCGACGAGACCGCTTTCGGGGCGGAGGAGACTTAGCGAGAAAAATCTTCAAAGCCATTTGAAGAGCGTTCGTCAGGAAGAGCTGGAGGAGCCTTTTGCCAATACCCTGAATCAAACAGTCTCGGGAACATCTCAGTCAATACGGTCAGTCACTCGGCTTGAGCTATTATTGCAGAAGGTCACCATAAACAGGTCATTTTGACAAAAGCATTTCTCGTAAAAAAAAGGTTCGGTCTGATAACTGGTCAGATTTCGCAGTTTATTGAAGCGACCGATTATTATTGTACAGCTGCCGTATTCGATATTGACCAGGGTTAACTCGGAAAGGTTCTAACTGTAGTTGAGTTCTTCGATGCTAACGGCCCAAATTCCACTGCTAAAAATCAAGGCCGCCTATCACATTCGAGATGAAGTGTAGACACTACACTTCGCGTTTCATGGTTTTTCCGAGATTGGCAAGAGCCAGAATCAAATTTCCAAGAGAAGACAGATTAAAACTAGAGAAACCATTGTTCCCTTATAATGTGGTCCGTACAAAACTGTCGTCACAGTTTGTTTGTTTTGTTTTTTTGTCCTACGAAATCTCAGTAATATATGAATGTATAAACTTGTCTGCTGTCAAGAGCGGCCATTATCGATTGTACTTCAGCAGTCTTCCATCCGATGAGATAATTCTGTGTGCCTTTGATTTCGTGAGAAAACATGGTCTTGTAGGCGTCGCCGCGCCAGCTTGTTCGCCCTTATACGGCGAAAGGTGAGAATTGAGCATTTCCGAAGATCTGTAAGTCATCTAATATTTAGAACTCCCGGAAAGTCGGCGTCGAGGCGGGAACAGATGAATCTAAAGAAATATTATAGGCGGAGACATGCAGTATTCGGTGTAAGCGAAACTATTCAAATGGTCAGGACGTGTCACCCTTTCACGTTGGCGTTCGTTTTGCATAGAGAAAGAGATAAATTCTGAGAGCCGCCGGTGACGTCACCGTATTATGGTCCTCTCGCTTCCGACGTCTCAGCCGCCTTTCCCGAGCCTCGCGCGCGCTCCGTCTGGTTGTCGCTGTCCTCCGGCGCCGAGCCCACTTCGGCCGGCCGACCTAGAGCTCGCCGTGGCTGTTTTCTGCCGTTCCTCCCGTCTCGTTGAGGGAACTCTCGCCGCCATCTTCGCCTGATGTCGACATCTTCGGCAGCCGAGCCGCCCCCTCTCTCTCTCTCTCTCCTCCGCCGGCAGCGCGAGACTCTCGCGACACCTCTCGCTTTTCTTCCGGATTATTACGACTTAACGACAACTGACCGCGCGCGCGCGCGAGCCCCGCCATGTTGGAAGGCAGGGGGACCGGGCTCCAGACGGCAGTAATTGAATTCTGAAACATCAGCGACGCAATTAAATTTTGCACCAATCTTGTCCGTGAAGGTACGGAGAAATGTCGAACGCGACGAGCTACGTTTCAGCAAATTTAATAGTAAACTGATCAGAAGCGGCTAATCGTATAATGTGTACAAATAGTGCAAAATATTTAGGAGTTGTACGTAAATCACTTAACAGACCGCAACCGTGTTTACGCTCTCGGCACATTTCATCTTCATCAGTCATGCATGTGTCGACTGGCAGATTTCCCAGGGGCCTGTGGCGGACAATGCAAGCCAGCAAATTCAATTTAAAATCTGCGGACTATCGACACTCCTCTATTATCTTCACTTACTCAACAGCGTGTCGGAGTCCCCCGGTGGAGTCGAGGGAGAGCCGAGGATGCGGGCCGAGGATCGGGTTAGAAAAAAACATGTATATATATATATATATAGGGGGGAGCTCTCGGAACGGCTTCAGCAGCGTGAGGGAGGGAAAGCCGGATCAGAGCATGTTTACGTATTAAGAACGTGGCGGACGAACTGTTGCTGAAGTATCTTCAAGCGGTCTTCGACAAGGACCGTTGTTTGCCGAGAGTATCTGCCTACGCCGAGTCCAGTACTCAGGGCTTAATGATCAAAGGAAAAAATTAATTCTAAAATTAATTGCTGTATTTTTATTTTTTATTTAAAAAAAAAAAATAGAACAATCTAAGTATAGCCCAGAGACAGAAGGGACCGATACGCTTTTCGCTTTACTGTACGAACAACGAGGCGACGAAAGAGTAGCGGCATTTATCTCCCTTGGTTTACTTGTGACGCACTCGAAGCAGAACTTTATAAAAAGAATGTTTTTGATGTTGTTTAAATTTGTGGTTTTCTTACAGTACTAAAACTTTAGCAGCAGCAGATAGTTCACGCTGGAACCTAACATAAGCTTTGTTGCTGTTTGTTTTCTAAATACGACTTCAAAAGTGATTGCAATTTCAAGACTTTGGTTCCAGACGGGGACTCGTTCCAGATCTGTCGTGCAGAAAATCTGCAGCTTTCACTTTACAAATTATTTAACAGTTCTATTCACAACGAACTCGCTGCTGTTAAAATCACTCCGCCTATCAAAGTAGTCTGACTTCCTTGTGCTGATGACAAAAGTGACAATAAGTCGTTGCGAATAATCAATCTCTGAGTTAAAGAATTATAATAAAGCAACATTTTTAAATAGATATTCCATATTAAGATAACGATCGTCAGAGTACCGTTTGTTTAATTGCTAAATATGATTACGTTTTAGCTAAAGCTAATGAATGGTATCGTATATTTCTATAAACGTACACTTGATGATCCTTATCAATAATTAGCTTTTACTAAATCCAGGGTTATGAAAAAGATGATAGCAACAACAATTATAGTGATAATCTCGCTGATTGGGGCACTTGATTAGTTCATTCATTAATGCAGCTATGTCTTCTAATCAAGTTTTGCGAATTACAAACCAAAGTCGATATCGCGAGACAGTGGGTTTATTAAGGGCTACGTCCCGATCCACACTGGAGCCCTATATTTAAAATGATTCTTGGGGACGTTTTCATTAGATCAAATGAGCTTTGATATTTTACTGTTAGGTCTTCATATCAAGCGACTGAAACATCAGCTAGAATTTCTCTTTAATGCTTCCAGCCCGTTCTTATTTCAGCTTAAAAGGAAAAAAAAAACTGTTAGTAGCATCAAAGGAATGTTTATGCATAGTAAAGCTCTGTCGGTTACATGATGCTGTTACAAATTTCGACGTTGGCAAGGTTAATTCCAAACATAAAATTTATTTTTAAATATTTAGCTTCACGCGAAAGGCTCTCAGTTAACAGGCAAGTGATGTATTACGTCCCACTGTATGGTTACTGCCTCTCTTAGGTCAGACAGATCCAGACCGCTCTAGAAGATGAGTGGGATAGAACTAGAGGAACAATACTCTTTCTTTTATTTTTGCACAAGCTGGGCTAGCGTGAAGTAGTTTAGATGATGCTGAATCGTCGAGATACTGAGCAATCGTTTATCTGTGTATAGCTGAAACGGTGCTATTTGACAGTAAATGCTACTGCAACCTCTGAAATGCAGTCATTATCTATCTTTGCTAATTTTAAGAAATTATTCATTAATTGTCTGCTTTGTGGATTTTTCAAACGCATTACGCAGTTGTCACACTAAATTGCAGCGTGTGATACAGGGATATAAACCGAGTAGTTTTGTGTACACATGTAAACAGAGTAGGCTGTATTTTTACACCTAAATCGCTTTGTGTTTTAACCATTAAAAACCTTTACTTACGTCGCTAGTGCACACATCCGGCCACACAATAAAGGTAAACATCCGGGTATATTCGTGACTTCCGTGTTTTCATCTTACAACTGCTAACCTTTTAACTCCTTCCTTTTATTATCTTCCGACAAAGCCGGGAGTACGGGTGGCAAGTTTACATACTCTTTGGTCTTTTTCTTATTATGCATTTTCTTTTCATTTCTGTTCTTCCCGACTCGCTTGATTTCATTCGAGTAAAACCAGTCACCTGGAACCCTATAAACATCGTCGCCTTAGAATTTCTAATATTTGCAATAACATTTGTCCTTCAGACATCTGTAATCGCTCACGCGCTCTTTGATGAACGTGTATCTCTATATACTCCTCGGGGTGGATAAGCAACAGCCGTCGTTTCCAAGCGTACAGTGTCTGCGCGGTACCTTGTTCAAATATGCCCATATTGAGGGAAAACGGCTTAGACGTTACATTGCTCGTACAACAGGTTAGTGTCACGAGTCATCTTCTTCGACGTGAGAACCACTTCCACGTGATCTGCGTACAGCTCTGCTCACAAGTCGTTACCACTTCCTCGACGAACCGGCCGCGCACATGGCGTGAGTCGGTTTCAGAACGACTGGGATTTCAATCACCACGACGAGACGGGCCGGTTCGAGGAGAGATGACGCAGACGGCCGGTGTTCGTCGAAACCGAAGAAAGCGCCTTCGAACTGGACATCGCACGGGGAAGCATCGCCCGGGTTGTCCAGGGGCTTACACCTGTCGTACGTTTTAGATGAGACATTTACAATCAGCGAGATTTACTCCAGAAAAAGCGAGCAACCATGAATTTTCGACACGGACGGTTCGCAACAGGGGTTGATGCCGAGAACGCCATTGCTGCAGTATCCTTCTCACACGGTGCCGTCGACAGATACGCATGGAATAAACGCCGCACGCAGCATCCCAAATGGAGGTTGAACCGTTGGCGCCATGTTCTTTTCATCGAAGAATCTGGATTCTATTTAAACATCAGCAACGAGTCTGGAAACGAAGCGAGGAACGATTTGTTAATTGTGTGCCAGTACACGACATGGTCGATTTGGTGGTGTTGGTAGGCATTTAAGTTTTCCGAACAACCGATCTTCTCATCATCATTTGGAGGAAAGAGGGGTACGATGTCTGATGCTAGATACAAGGTTCAGATCATTACACTCGTGGTCGTCCCTCTAACCCAACTCCAACGTCTCAACTTTATTTTCATGGATGACAACGCTTGTCAGCGCCGTACTTCGGCTCGGCAACATCACTTGTGGCCTGCGCCATCTGCAGGATCTAAATGAATTTTTTTGATACCATCCCAGGGAGGCGTGTTTGTGGTGGCCAAGTCCGCCTACGGTTTCCACATCCGCTAGAGGTGACTGTCACAACGATAGATCGGTCATCGCCTGATTTGGACAATGCCTAGAGACGTACATGTTCGCAATGGGGAGGTTCATTGGCGGTCACGCGTCACCGAAGCCTTTTCTTCCAATGTCGTTTTGTCAGATATTAGTTTTAGACTGGCGCCGTTGCCATTTTGTTTTCGCCCAACGATTTAACTTAGCCCCCCTCCCCCAACATCAAGATTTCTAGTTAAAAGTTTAGATCAGAATGCAAGTCCTCTTCAAGCAGGACGGGAACGCAGATGGGCGTAACATACGAACACATCAGGCTCGGAAACGCTAGCTAACTGATTATTTTTTAGAGAAGTGTACGTACAAACGATTCATCGCCTCGTTTACGACGCAAAACTGCTAAAGATACGTCGATTTATCTGCTGAAATTTCCTGGCATCTTTTCTGCTTCATCAGTTCTAGCTTCTGTCCTATAATTATCTTTCTTCAGAGCAAGCAGATTGACACCTTTTCTGTACCTTTCTCGCCTCACAATCAGCCAGATTTCACTTTTATTTGCAAAAAAAAAACACAAAAAAATCATAAATAAACTGACCTGTATTTTTTTTTCAAGTCTGAAGATGCTGCCATATGATTTTTAAATTTATAATCCGAAAATGAAGAAATTGTAGAGTTTGATGAATGCCTGTGTTTAGGACCTTGTCATCTTATTATTATTATTATTATTATTATTATTATTATTATTATTATATTATTATTATTATTATTTATTATTATTATTATTAGACACTGCCAGTGGTTTGACCGCAGACTCTCCGAAGACACCGGGTCCATCAGCAGCGGTGGCACCATCTGGTGGTGTGATACTCCGTTTGGCCTTCGTTACGGCAAAGATGTTTTTTAACAACAACAACAACAACAACAACAACAACAACAAAAAATAAGGCTGTTCGTTTACAGAGTTTTACAAAGGACGAATGCGCCCAGTCCGGTCGGCTTTCCGCCATTCTCCTGACGGAGATCTGCGGGACGGAGATGACGCTACATATATACACCAACCCTCTCGGCCAGACAGGAGGAAGCTAACGAACCCAGAAATCGATCTTCTACAGGTCACCAGCTGACCAATCAGGCTTCATTAACCCGCCAGACAGCTTCCAGGAATTTGGCTGTGCGTGATGAAAGAAGAATATTAAAAGGTAATCAATCTGAATGTTACTTGCAGAAAACCATACGATTGCGCTTCAACAGAAAAGAAAAACAAGACATTAAACCACTTTATTTTAGATGTATTTCGATCGTGATCATTCCTACGTAGAGTATATTTTAAATGCCCCCCCCACCATCCCTTTAAATTAATGTTTGTCTGCAGAATTTCCCGTTACTAACAGTTCGTTTGTTTTGTTTCTTTTAAATCCGTAGCAGTGCCCAGAGCTGACACAGACCTTTTTTTCCTAAAGCTCTGGCAATAGGCGATTATTAATAATAAAAAATGTTAGGGCGGATCGTCTGATGAGGAAGTGGTTTTCTCAGGGCTCCACCTGCCGACTGCTAACAGAGTATACCATTATAATCTCGCCTGGAATTTTTTCTTTCTTTTAAATGTATTTAAATAAATAATCTTACACCGCTTGATTACATCACAACTGAGCCATGACGGTCACTCTGGCGAAGTGTACAGGTCTCACGGCAGTCAGCAGTACATGGAACAGTTTGCATCGTATGGAGTTCAAAAAGAAAACGATAAACGTGGCAGATAAAAACGGTTCTTTAAACCATAAGATATTATTATTATTATTATTATTATTATTATTATTATTATTATTATTATTATTATTAATGGTTTCCCCTTGTAAATGTAGATGGCGTTGGACAGCGGAGTAGCCCTGACATATCCAAGAAGACCTGAAAACTTACGACCTGCACTCCACTAGTACCCGGAAAACTCTATTAGAACCCTTTAGATGCGGGAGGAAACATGACTGCCCGGATCAAATATACGTAAGACAGCTGGTAAAGGAAAACAGGAAGAGTCCGGGTCGGTGAAGCAGACCAAACCGCACGTTGGCAGTCCGGTGGCTCTAGTAGCAGCCACCCGTCTCCCGATAACCTAACGGCGAAGTTCCCCTTTACGGCAGAGTAGTGGAGGGACTTTCCAAACGGTGAATAGGGACATCAAATTATCTCTCTTTTGATGTCGCAAAAAAAGAAAATGCTCCGCCTACTATTTTTTTTTTTTTCAGTGTTCTTCACGAATCTTTGGTTTTACGCGCCTAAGGCCGCGTTTGTTCGGCAGGGGTCACTAAACAAAATTATATCTAAGAAAAAGGGGGGGATTAATTCGGTGTTGAAACCTTAAACGTCGACGCGGGTGATTTAGTTTGTTTTCTTTTTTAATTACCTCAGCGACTCCACCCCAAGCTCGGGTGAGGGAGGGGTCGACGATCGGCTCCATTAAAACAACGTTGTTGCAGATACCCAGGCAACTGAGGAGCTTTTGGACACATTCGTCTGTTTCCACGACGTATTCAAGATGGAGAGAAGTCAACTAGACAGAAGTACGATAATGAAGAAGCTGAATCCTGCGAGGTAGGTGCCCCGCTGAAGGATCTTCTCTCCTCCCTGGATCCATAGCCGAGCGTTGGACTCGGATCTCCAAAGTGGTAGGAATCCGGGGAGACAGCACGGAAACGTCGTACAGATGCAGGGATAAAAGCCATTGAAAGTCATAGAGGGATGCGACCGTCCGGCGCAGAATATAGCGGCAAAGACCCTATGTTTCGTTTAGGGGACACGCACAAGAGGTTACCCCAGAACTCTTGCAATGCTGACTAGAAAAAATAATATATCAGTTTCATATAAAAAGATTTGTTGTACACTTAAACTATTTCTTTGTCTGTTATTAGGCTAATGTAGACGTGCGGTACAGTTAATTCCGTTTCGGTGTCGGTTACACAAATAATATTCTTTATTTTAGTTTTCCAGTTGTTGAAGTCCAGTGTTCATCACAGGTCTGACCGCTCAGCATCACGTGACTCACGACGCCGCTCAGTTGGACAAGACGACTGTAATGCTATAATTAGCAAAAGCAGCGCTTGTTTACCAACAGATAATCTACTGTGGTTAATAAGATCTCGTATAGCTACATAAACAGTATTAATTATATCGATGTTTTATCTGTAGTTCCATTCTAGTGCCAGTGTTAATCGTTAGAGATCGTAGTGTTGGAAAATATTTAATTGAAAGGAAAGCGAGTTTCTACTTTAATAGAAAAAAAAAAAAAACAAACTTTTGGAATGTATTGTTTCTGTCTTTAATAGGCGGGATAACTGGACGGGGCTGCTGCTGGCCACGACTTCTTGTCAGCTACCTCGTTCTACCTAGACCTTTAAGAAGGGTTACTTCCCAATGGAAGCGGGGGTTTTCAGGAAATATCTAGCTGTCGTAAATGAATTGCAGTAAAGGAAAATCTTTTTCACGGTTCTGAAAGAAAGATCTCAAGAGACGATCAACTTTAGCTTCTCCGTTTCCTTTCTATTTTGTAACCACGTGACCATGGCCCCCGTTTGACGAAGTTAACGGCATCCGCGAGTTTCTTTGTTGCTGAAGTTACAAAAAAAAGAAAATGTTCCCGTGATAATAAACCGGTTGTTGTTTTACAATTTCTTTTGCTAACTCTACATGAGTTTCTTGATCTGGCAGTATAATATATACGTTAGCGACTGCCTGCATCACTTAGCCGCGGTTTGAGAGATAACGTGGCTTTGTTGGTAGTAGTTACAAGAAGACAAGAAGCCATCACCCAACACAGTTCTTAAATTAATTAATAAAGTGTTTAATTGTATCTCCATTCTATAAAATTTGGACAAAAAAGAATCTTTATTGGGATTCTCTTCTTTTATGGAAAGTCCAACAATTCACCTTAAACAATCGGTTCTCGCACAAATATTATTAATTCTTCGATTAGGCGACTTATCCAAACAATGTAATTAAATCTGTGATCAGGAAGGTTCCACTTCATTAAAGCAGCCTAATTAATCAATAATACACAAAATAATTTGAAAATTTCACAAATTAAAAAGGGGGGATTCCCGCAATATTTTGCTAAGCTGTCGTTAAGAGAATAGTTGTAGAAAGCATAATGTTCTAAAATGTTGCTACATATTCTACATTCGTGTTTGTCTTAGAGAATTATTAATATAGAACCCTCGCCAGAAACGCTGCCTTGTTTTACTTAACAACACGACCAAGAAAGATTTACACAAAGTTTAACAACTATTTCCTTATTACGAAAAGAAAATAGGTTTCTCTTTCTTTGGGTCTCCGAGGCAGTCGTCCAGGTTAGAAGACTTTCCTCTACATCAGAGCTCGCTGTGAACAGATAAGTAGATAGAATGAGTCGACGGTGTGGCGTGAGAGCGGATGGGTTAGGGGGGGGAGGCGTTAAGCCGAAATGAGAGAAACTTTAGATGCAGTGACGACGTCAGGAGCGCTGCGATCGATACGGTCATTAGCATGGGGTAAGGCGATTGCTGACCAGAAAGTAGTCGGCGTACTTTCCAGATGTCAGCGATCAGTGACACTGGCAGTAGAGACTGAACAGACGAGCGAGGTGCCAAGGTTTTAGCTTGGTAAGCAGTTTACATCACCCCCTCGGGCGAGAAGAGGGGGATGCCACAAAACTGTTGGGTTATTCTCCAGCTTAAAAGCCGATGAAAATCTCGACAATTTGATAAAGTGTTTCCTTTTTTTTCTCTCGGTTCTTCTTCCCGCCATTGTCGTTATTCTTTAGAATTATTTTTGTCGCTGTTGTTATTAATGTTGCGTTACTGCTTTCATTCTCACTGTTTTGCTATTGTTATTATTATTTTTCTTTCTGTTAACGTTCTTCTTCCTGTTGTTGATGTTATCTGCATTAATCTCCCTTCTGGCTGTTTTGTGGTTGGTACCTGAGACATTCTCGTCGTTACGATGGTCGTGTGTACTACCTTCGGTACTTTTATTGTTTCCAATTCCACTGTTGATGAAATCATTCTGCTTATTGCTATCGATGGCGAATAGTTGATGTCGTTACTTTAGGCTGTACTCTCTCGTTGTGATGCTTTCCAAAACCACTTCCAAAATATCTATTCATTTTACTTAATCAGTTTCTTAATGTGTTGTTTCTCAATATTTTTTAAAATAAAAACGAAATGCCTTCGCTGATCCATACTCTCTCAAATCAATGACATCTTTTTCAGCGTTGAATTTATACCTCGACATTAGGGGTACATTACGTTCTATGAGAACAAGTGCCGCACCGATCGCGAAGATCCGACGTGACGTCATTTTATTATGACGTCACTGATTTTCTCTGACAATATTTTCATTGTGCAGTTCATC
The DNA here is from genome assembly GCA_018389105.1 of Nautilus pompilius. Taxonomy (NCBI): domain Eukaryota; kingdom Metazoa; phylum Mollusca; class Cephalopoda; order Nautilida; family Nautilidae; genus Nautilus; species Nautilus pompilius. Next base: position 40,487 of record JACATO010000340.1, read on the forward strand.
GAAAACCGTGACGTTTCACTCTAAAGACAGAAAGACCCATCTTAAGCCTTACGACAGAAGGCTATTTAGGCTGATATCCCAAAATTAACTGTCCTAAGTAAAAAAAAATGGCTTCGTTTTTCTAAATGAAAAAGAAAACATGGCTCAATTATGTTTTATATCTGTATCGCCAAGTATTGTATCACGGCGGAATAAAGCCGGTCGTCTCTGTGCTGCTTTAAGTTTTAACTTCAGTCATCTGGGATAATTCAAAGAAACTCGAACCTCTACTTATAACTTTCCTCCCGCATCCAAAGAATAAAATATTTATGGTAGGTTTTCCGGGAACCCGAGGTAAAGGTACTAACCCTGACGCTCCTCGCCTTCTCCTCTAGCTGGCTTCCGTGAGATGTCTCCAAGACTCCGAAAGCCAGGAAGGACTTCGCCAAGAAGATTCAAGAACAATTGAAATAAAACCTTAAAAACTTGTGAAATCTGTTGTTTTTTTTTTTGTTTGTTTGTTTGTTTTTTTTAAATCCCAAAAAATAGTTTCGATTTAAACTTCTTGCTTCCCCTCTATCCCCGGCGATGTAGCACTGCTGCTGATGTTGTTTGACTGACGTTTCGGTTAACTTTCTGTTTTGTCCTCTTTGTTGTGCAGATGAAGACCGACGAATAAGGCATCTCATATACTGCATTCGATCAACTTATTAGTGCAGGTGTGTGTAGGAAACACACATCGAAACGCGTGCGGGTTTATAAAGTTGGTTTCTGAAGTTATATCACCCGAGACGTTTTTTTCCTCCTTTCATTGGTTAGTTTACAGTTATGGCCGCCAGTGCGTATTAAAGAGCAAATCTTGTGTAAATTAAAAGATGATTTAAAATATCAACCATCTTTCTTTTTTCTTCAAAACTTACCAAAGTAAATAAATCTTAAAATTATATTAACAGCATCAAATAAAAAGCAGTTTTAATCAGCATTTTTTTTTTTTTTTAATTTTCGCGAACCAAAACGTGACAGGACCAGAGAAAGTGACGTCATTACAGCTGCTGAGGTCACGTGGGTCTTTCTTTTAATGGCGTAGAGGAATGACCGCTAACCGCTCTATTACGGAGTGGTTGTGGCGTGAAAATGATGTAAATAGGCTTTTATTTAAAAATTATATTGTGGAAAACAATATAACTTTTTTTTTTTTCCTTCAACGACAAAAACTCTTCGAGTCCGGTAAATCAGGTAAAATGGATCGGGGCCTAAATAATAGGATCCTGTATTGACTCCTCTATCTCTTTCACAAACCCACCACCAGCTTTGTTGGTGCCTGTCTGCTGCGCCAGAATAACTCTGGTGAGAGAATTGATTTAGACACCAATTGCTTGACTTCCTCTTGCTCACTCGAGTCGGAGCACCTTGGTATACAAATTACTTTTTCGAAAATGCAGACGAAACGTAAATCGATTAAACCGTAAAACGTTTCATCATTATCATCAGAAGGTCACGTGGGACTCCCTAAATTATAATGCAAAGCTTTTCAAACTTTATTTGGATCGGTTCCGCGGGGTCGGCGCTTTTACCCGCGATATACCGCAGTGTAGAGAGTTTCGTGAAAAGTTAACTTCACCTGTTTACGAGTATAGCTCGAAAAGCGACATCAGGTAGAGGCAATTAGTGAAAGCAGGCATGACGCCCTCCGTCTGCTTGTAAAAAAAAAAAGAAGAAATTCTTGTTTGATACCCAATTAATATTGATCAGCCCTCGATGTTTCCTTGAAGAGATACACCAGCCGTTTGACACTTAAGTATTGATGCGATTCATCCTCTGCCACTTCAAAATACAGTCTTCCAAGATGGCGGCCCCGTGAAACAATATGTATCGCCCGTAGTCAACACGCTACTAAGGAGCCAGAAGTGCCCCATATCGGCACCGATCGAACAAAAAACACGGACGGGCACTAAAAATTCAAGAAGCACTGATTCATTGCCCGAAGTTGCGCGGGTTCGGTGAAAGGTAGCGCTTCGATGTCGCCCACGGCATACTTTTTTCCGGTGTTCCATTCTGCGGCACGGCGGGGGCAATGTCGCCATGACAGGAAGTCTGATTGTGTTGGTGATGGGGTTGCAACAGGAGAAGTTGGATACGCCAGTCAGTAAGTTGTTAAACTGCAAGTAAATTCGCCGCAGAAAGCCCTAACGTCAAGTTGTATCGGTGTTTTGTAGAACTGTCAACAGCAGACTGGTGGGGACTTCCAAAGCGAGCCGTGTGACTCCATGATTTTTCGCTCGCCCGGGGCGCCATTCGTTATGAAGCGACTAGGAAAATATAGCCGCTTTGTAAGCCAGATGGTGTCGTCGTCTTTACGGCTCAATCCGCCTAAAGCGTACGGTTTTACTTCTTCTTCTTTTTTTCCTTTACCGCGTTATTGAAGAGCTTAATAATACAAGGTCTTCGAGCACAATACGGTCACATGACCAGGATCAACTTTCAAGCGTGAAGAGCGCAATAATTGTTTGGAACAGGTTGACTTGATTATTTAATTACCGAACATTCTTTACAGGGCGGACGGGCTAAAGTAACGGCGTTGGTTGGATTCCAAGCACCTCCCACAGATTGCGGGGCGATATGGAGGAGGAATCCCTAAAATAATGGAGACATTGGGGGGGGTGGTGGCTTCAAGGTTGGATGGCGCAGCGATCGTTATGAGGAGGGAGAATCTCCTGCCGAACCCCTGCATCAACAGCAACAACAAAAAATGAAATGAAATAAAATCTGATTTGGAATCAGAAGGAATTGCCCCCTTTTTTTTTGTTTTTCTTTCGAACAAAAAAAAAAAAAGTTCCGTTCGTTAAGAGATGAGAGCGGAGAAGCAGATTGGAGAAATATGGAGAAACAGGCTGTGCCGTCTCGTTTCCTCGCCTCATGTTTGATGCTGTTTTCTCTTCGGTTGTACGCAGGAAACAGTAATTTAGGGCTCTTTTTGTTATCCCCGAAACTACCTTCTAAGAAGCAAAGGGGCTCGGCTAATCTGTAGAGTTTATTAACTAGAGGCAGCTAGTTCTATCAAAGCGAAAACCTGGCAACCAGAATGATTGGTACAGATCGAAATAAACCGATTTGGCATTCGCAGTGGACGCCAGCAAACACAATGAAGCGTTCGTTACGCTAGCATCATTTGCAATTAGGGGTTGCGCGTGACGGAGGAACTTGGTTTTTGCATCTTGTTATTCTTCAGTGAAGATTGGAACTGATAGAAAAATCATTCAGCATCTTGGTTGTCATTTCTTTTAGGGTTTCTTCTTTTTTTTCTATCCCAGAGTGATTTCGAAGAAAGATATTTGGCGAACAAGAGACAGAGAGAGGAGAGAGAGAGAGAGGAGAGAGAGAGGAGAGAGAGAGAGAGGAGAGAGAGAGGAGAGAGAGGAGAGAGAGAGAGAGAGCGAGAGAGAGAGAGGAGAGAGAGGAGAGAGAGAGAGAGAGATGAAGAGAGAGAGAGAGAGAGAGAGAGATGGAGGGAGAGGGAGAGAGAGAATGAGAGATGATGAAAGAGAGAGATTGTCCAGAGTTTTTGGAAACAATTTGCAAACTACTCGCGCTGATTGCAAACAGATAAAGTTTAAATCCCTCACACACAAAAAAAAAATTCTAAGCGGAAACAATTATAATAAAATTAAAATTAAGAAAAAAATCTGTATGAGTCAAACAACTAAAGGAATAATGACGGGAGAGAGAGGGGCAAGAGATAAGCGCACCAAGCTAACCCCCTGAAAGAAGTCCTCGTTATAGCGGAGTATCAGAGGATGCCTTTGGTATTTGTAAAATGTTACTCTACGATTTAGCTTCAGATCCGCTACTTGAATGAATGCAGTAACTTTAATGTAATTATTAAAACACACACACACACACACACAAGTTGAGTAAATGCCATGTTTATTTTTTAAAAAACTAAATAATAAATTTGGTAAACATTTATAAAGTATAAAACAATAGTTTGATTGTCAGTCGATAAGCGGCAACTTCAGCGATTTTAAAAGTTAATCCCTCCCAGAAATAACAAAAGCTCTAACTAGTTCACCTTTAAACACGAGCAGCCAGCCTCACACGTGCACGTGCAACTCTTCGAAACAGGATTTTTTTTTTCCTTGCAAACACAGAAGAGTTGGAAGTCAATCGGAGGAAATGCGGTTCTTCGAGGGAAACCGCGAGGAACCTAAATGACGAAAGGTGGTTGGCCGTCCCCACCCAACGGGCTCCCCTCCCCGAGGGGTGGTGATTTTGTCGCAGGTTTTGGAGAGAGCATCTTGTTTCATTCTCCTATATGGGCGACGGGTTTTGTTTTGCAGGCGAAGGGCCCGAATGTAAGAATTCCAAGCTTTAGATTTTGGTAAGGTCGTACAAAGGATATGGGACGATCAGCTGAGGTCGCTTCTTAAAGCCTGCTTGGACCAGACGCGATTTATTCCTTTCTCACAGAGTCACAACCACGACTTGGAGCCCGAAGAAGTCAAACTGTATAAGCAAAGATTAGAGCTGAACGGTGAGAAACAGGCATAATGTGGCCAGAGGCGCGGTAAGTAGAAGCGAATTCTAGAGGGTGGGGTAAAGACGAATAAAATCAGGATACCGAAATACCAGTCTATCGTTCGTGTATTAAAGCTGCACGTAGGTGAGTATAAGAAACGTCCAAAAGAGAAACAAAATCCAAGATATAAGTGCACAGTCTAGGAATCCAGGGCAAGGTATAGGAACAACCTGATTACCAGTACTCGACGAGCAGAGCCGGTTTTAGTTTTGTTGAGATTTCTATGTTAGGCCTGATTTAGTTTCTTAAAATCCACCACTAAAGTCTGTGTTTGTGTTTGTTTTTTTTTCAATGTGCCAGGTATTATTCACTTATGAGGAGAATAAACCGTTTGTAGCCGGTTTCTTTCTCGTATTAGTAAACAACTAAAAAGTTTAAAAGTTAGAAATTTTCGAATATTTCAAGAAAAATTAAAAATTTTAAATGCTTTTTTTTTTTTTTTGACTGGTTGAGCTTTTCAGAGAGAAAGTTTTAGGCGTCTTTTTGCAGTTATCTCTGGTGATCCGTCTGTATTTCAGCCGTCACTGGAGTATGAAGACACCGGAAATACTGTACCACTAAAGCTTAGCCGGTGGTGTCTGGTTGTATTGACGATTTTCGCCAGAAATTTGGGGGATGAGGGAACTGGGATTTTCAGTTGGGCTTTCGAAATTCCTACAGTAGCTTCAGAAAGTCAATTAAAGCTGTGGAAAGCCAACGACTTGACAAGATTAGGGTCAGACGTTGCTGGTGGATGTTAACTCTCAGATAGTCAGTCAGTGGCGGATTAGTCGTCGTTAGAAGGGGGGGTCTCTCAAGCACTCGTTGGAGTTTTATTGGAGAACTTCGCGATCTCTTAACGTTACTGGAAGGTTTCATTTGAGATGTGATGGTGACGGGATCTTCACGCTCCGAGCCGTCGTCTAGGTTCCCCACGCGCGCGCGCGGATGACCGCCTATTGTTTCGGTGCAGATATTTACAATAATTACAGCCCCCCTAATCCACTCCCCGCCCGATCTTCTCCGTTTACGTGTCGTGTTTACTTTAGAGCCATCTTTTTTTTTTTAGAAGCCAGGGCCCTGGGTGCGGCTTATCCAAGGTGCGGCTTATCCAAGGTGCGGCTTATCCAATCATTTCTAAGTTGCCCAACAAACCGGTGGAAATGGGACCATCGCAGAACAGAGCGCATCCCGAACTTTCTAAGAAAAAATTTTAAAAAAATTCATACGGTTCCGAAAAGAAAACAGAAAAAAGTAAAAGCGAACGAGCTGGAGATATGAGACAGAGTTGACTGATCCCAGCCAGCGGCGATCGAGGGTGGGGGTGGGGTGGGGACAGCAATAAGCAAGCCTTGATTTAAGGCGACTGTAGGCAGTCTGAACCATTTTCCGATAATTTACAAAACCTTCCCAGAATGCAACGCCACGTTAAGCCTACAAATGGCTACGAGAAGATGGTGAAATCTCTGACAGTCTTCTAGATCCGAAGCTAATTCTTTTGCTTTCATACTATTTTTGGCGGAAGGGAGAGGGGAGACTGAATATTTAAGCCCAGTATCTTTCAGCCGAAGTTGTATGTTTTCTCTGGTTTGAGCATTTTTACTTCATCTGCCATATCGAGTTGATAGCTAAACGTTACGTAGCAACCGGTGATGATGAAAAACCATTCGTGGGCCATCGACACATAAAATCCGGATTCACATACCCTGCCCACGATCTTAAAGAGGGTACGTAAAAAGAGCGGCCATTTTGATGATAGGACGCCATTTCGCTGGGTTAATTCGGGGAATTGACCCAAGCTCTGTTCTGAATGGACGGTCGCCCAAAAATGTTAACATAGAGGCAGGTATGAGCTAAAATTCGTTAAAATTATTTTTAAACATATACATCGGAATAATAACCGACTATTTTAATTAAATGATCTGAAGGAGAAAAAAAATGAAGCTAACTGGACTAATTTGCGACCGGGCAAGAATTTTCTAGTTATTTCGAACAAATCAATCACTTTATTGGTTTAGTGATAATCTCCTCGTCAGGTGATTTACGTTTTCTTTTTTATCTTTCTTTAGACGGAAAGAAAAAAAATCTACAAAATTAGTTTGCACTAGTTTCTGTATGTTGGGAGTGTTCCTAAACACAGCGGTTCTTAGCATCGTTCAGGAAGCTGTATACTTAACAGTCTGCCTTTATTTGGTCGTCTTTTAGAGAGAAATCGTGGAAATAATCAACGTAATTCGCATCAAGCGTCACAAGACCTGTTTTTAAACGTCTCAGTCAATCTTCTAAAGAATACAGCGTACTTTGTTGCGGTGTGTTCCATGCAGAAACTACAAGAAAGTTATTCGTCCTTATAGATGTTACTTATTCACAGAGTTCTGTTGTTTGTTGTTTTTTTTTTACTTCTCCCCCCCCCATACTCTGCTTGTTTATCCAATTGCCAGTATGTAAACTGAACATATGGTTGAATCTCCAAAAGCTTAAAAAAAACAAGATTTGTACAAACGTCCCAGAACATCACGTGTTTTCTTCCATATAAGTCCAGCTAAGCGGAAAAGCAATTTTAATTGCCTGTTTTCTGATAACAATTATAAAAACTCCGTCTTCTTTCTCCTGAAGTATCTTTTGTAGTCGCGTTCTTCACCGAAAGCACTTTCACGTTATTTGTAAAAAGTTTTTAAACTAAAAGTATTTCGGCGAACAAAGAAAACTCCGGTTATAATTTATTAGGATGTAAAAAGTGATCATTGTTGCAGATGATTGTTAAGGTTTTAGTGAATAATTGAAATCTAAAAGTTGCACGCGGGTTAATATAAATTAATCACTTAAATATAATGCGAAAAGACTTCTCTTAAATTCCGGTGGAACATCAATTAGTTCGTCTTTGTTATAGAATTAAACCGTAAAATTAAACAGTAGGAATCCTTACATAGTGTCCTTCACAATATAATAGATATCCTTTTTTTTTAAATGTGTGTGTCTTCAGTTTATATCGACGAAGACATATTGGTGAAAGTATTTGCTTCATTGGGTCGATGTGCTCGCAGGCAGAGTTATCTGGAAGTTGTCAGAGAGGATTGGACTGTATCCAACAGTCTCTTGTACGGACGAACAAAACCGCGAGAAGGCGGATAATTACAGAAATGATTAGATGGTATTGTCTAAATTGTTCCATTTCCTTAAGAAGTGCCCGGCATTGTTTCGCCAGTAGAATTGTACGCTAGACAAATATTGTTTTGGTCTTCTCCTCCTAATTGGTAGATGGTCTTACTGTTGTTTTCAAGCTTCGCTAGACTTCGGAGTATTGTTGGTAATCAATGCCAAAATGTATTCGAATGAGAACGAAAATCTCGGGAAATTACAATGTCGGAGTGGGTGGAGGAGGGAGACAAATTTATCCCAAACTGACGAAAAGTTAACACACACTAATTATTTTAAAACTCTGCATGTTTAACAATGGCTGACCTTTATAACGACCAAATTATGTCGATTTGTCGGGTTTCTTAAAAAGATTATTACAGATAAAGTACATTTTAACAAGTTGCTTCAACTCTTCATCTATTTACAGACACCCCAAATATATAGTTGACCGGTAAAACTCGAGATATTTTAAACCCCTGAATTACAAAATACATATATATATATATAACTTCATATTTTTAGCGGTTTAATCTCACTATAAACTTTGTAAATTACTTTCCGGTCAGCTAGTTCTGGTTTGCTTGTATCCCAACATCCCTTATTTCTCCCAGTCTAGATCATGAGACTAGTTGGCGTTAACGATAAGACTATAATCCAATTTGAGATATTTTTTTTTCCACAAACATGGCATCGATATGGCCAGCATCTTCTTTCCTGTCCCGACTGTCAGGGGTTAAAGGACGTCTCACAGCGGTGAGCTGGAACAACAATCGATCAAAATTACCGAATTTTTGTATTCGCTTTTCCCTTTTCATTATTTTTATTAAACGTGTTTGTTGTCTGTGACTACTAATAGATTTAAGAATGCATGCCTCCATCCTAACAGAATCTTCCTGATATATGCGTCTTCTGGCTATCTGAAGATGTTTCTAATATGAATGTGATGATTTGATGGAAGTTCTGGATAGAATGAAAGCAAGCTTCTTTTCGTGGCTTCAGAGGGTAAACGGTTAATGTTTGTATTTATACCGGAAAAAAAGATTTTTTAAAAACTTTTACTGTATAATACCGCTATATTTTAATGAATTTTTTTTTAATTTTATTTAGATTTACTGAGATTTAGGTCTGTTTAATTTATTAATTTCCATTTCTTTTTGTTTACGTTAATTTTAAATTTTAATAATGCTGTTTCTTTCGACAATTAAATTAACTTCAGTAGCGATGCATATAGTTCAATTTACCTATTTATTTATGGATCTATCTGCTTATATAGATTTATATACTGCACACACATGCAAACACTTTTCTCTTGTTTCATTCTGTGCTTTCCATGCTGGTAAAACCGCTGTCTTGACGCTTCACGGGTGAGACACGAAGAACACTGGAGAGAATCCAACAGGTTGTTAATTTTACTCGAACGGCTTCAGTACCTCAGTCAGGGTCAGATATCCTAATGTTGTCAGGTTATTAATTTTTTTTAAACATTATTTTAAAAATATATATATATTTCGTTCATAACTAAATGAAAAAATTTAATATTTTATTGAAAATGCGAGGTTCATACAGCAAGGAGAAACTACGGATACCGTTTGGTTAGAATTATTAATTGAAACGCAACACTTACTCTCACCTCTCTCAACCGCGCCAGTTTGATGATCTTGGTGATGGGCGCTGTCTCTTCTCTTCCGCCTCAAATCAGCCTCGCAGCGAGTGTACTTCCTGTTCCGCCTCGTGAAAGATAGATAACTCTTCCACTACATCGCGCTGTCTTGGCGAGACGTAGTAGTTTTCTCTTAAATTTTATCACGGTGGTTAATTATTAATATTTAGGAATTTATTCATTGACTAGTTTCTCGCCTTTCACATTCGTTCTTTTTCATTTTATTTTATTGCTAGTAAAACCAGAAATCAACGTACACAAAGTTAACAATCTGCTTAAAGCATTTTGTTGTTATTTTTAAATCATGGAGGCAAGTTAAGTAATGCATCGAATCTTTAATAATAATAATAATAATAATAACAACAACAATAATAATAATAATAATAATAATAATAATAAAATAATAATAATAATAATAATAATAATAATAATAATAATAATAATAATAATAATAATAATAATAATAATAATAATAATAATAATAATAATAGTAATAATGATAATAATAATAATAATAATAATAATAATATAATAATAATAATAATATAATAATAATAATAATAATAATAATAATAATAATAATAATAATAATAATAATAATTAATAATAATAATAATAATAATAATAATAATAATAATAATAATATGGAGGCGCTTTTGCAAATTTTTTTTCCTGGAAATAAATTGAGAAATTACTGGAGATGATTGGTATGCACTCTTGATAAGCCGTGTAACATTGATACTCGAAGTAAACTTTCGCTGTAAAAAGTAGTTCCGTAATTCTACATTTTAAAATTACTGAAAATTTCCTTTGCAGTCTAAAACTGGTGCTACTGTGTGTGTGTGTGGTGTGTGTGTGTGTGTTTGGGGTGTGTGTGTACTGGGAACGTACAAGTTTGTTATTGCACTTTATTTGATTAAGACAACCTTTTACAAGGCCTGAAGCAATTGGTTCGCATTAATAATTTACACTTTTCTCAAGAAGTATGCCAACAGAAAAAGTTACAAGCGTTACCCACAGCAAACGTAGGTTATGCGCTCTAAAGATTAGTCAAAACTCTGTGGTTTTAACAACAGCAGCAATACCTTGTGTGATTTAGAGAGTTTAGTACGCAGCCATCGACAGTGAAACATCAGCTTCCATGTTTCAATAAGTTTTGGTTGTCGTGTACAACGAAGGTCAGAAAACCGAGTTACACATCGCGTTTCCTCTTTAGATTCTCCACGCAAAACGTTCAGCTTCGTCATAAACTAACATTCCGTAAACTGGCAAATATTAGAAGCGTTACAACTTTGGCATTTGGTACAACTCTACAACTGTACCCTTGAACAGATTTTAAATCATTTATTAGTAATAGAATAAATTTAAGAAAACAGAATACGCCAATTATTGACGGGTGCACCGTTAAATAAGACATTTTTATGAGATTGTTTTTGTTTGTAATTTATGTTTTAAAGGCAGAACCATTATAATAACTTCCCGTCATTAGAAAAATTAAAACATTTTTTCCTAATCTTTGGAAACATGGAAACATTCTTCTTCTTCGTTTCTAATTAAATTGCGTCTCAAGTTTTAATGTTGTCTTTTCAGTTCTGGTGAAGCAGTAGTTTAAAACCCAGACATGCCCTGTGGTGTAGTAACTATGCAATCATTTCGAAAAATTAAAATAAATGCTATTCTTTGATTATACGGACAGAGAGAGAGGGAGAGAGATGATTGAGAAGATTTTGAAATTATGTTTAACAGTGGATAGGTGAAAAAAAAAGTGAATATTATATCGCTCTATGGTAAAAAAAAAGTGTTGGTTGCTAAGGACGATGATTTAGAACGTAATTTTCCGCCTTGAAGCCTTGGCTGCTTTTCTTACATCATCAGAAACAGGTAATACTGCTGTTTGTAACGGATTCGGCAGACTTTTGATAAAGAAAAAAAATTGAACTGCATCTGGAGCAGTGATATATAAAAAGTGACTTATTAGCTGTTAATCCACATATCATAATGAGTTTTTTTCACTCAGTCTATACAAAAGCGTGTAGCGAATAAACCGTTTTAGTTATGGATACGTTTCCTATTTACCTGTAGTTGAGTAGTTAAGATGTCTTTTTTAAAGCACCAACCGAGGCCTACAGCTTTAAAATGTTAGTTTTACATACAGTACATGCGGTCTGATATTTAATTCCATACTTTAACGAAATTAAAATTAATCTCTTCCTGCTAAGAATAATAGTATATTGTATATTTGTAATTATATTAAAATCTTCCCATTTATTACAAGTAATAGACTTCTGATTAGAAATTCCCTAATCGAAGTACATATTCTTTGACGCAGAAAAGTAACTCAAACTTTCTTACGTAGAGCGATTTTCAGGAGAAAGAACCAAACCGTAAATGCTTGGATATTATTATTATTATTATATTATTATTATTATTATTATTATTATTATTATTATTATTATTATTATTATTATTATTATTATTATTATTATTATTATTATTATTATATTATTATTATTATTATTATTATTATTATTATTGTTGTTGTTGTTGTTGTTGTTGTTGTTGTTGTTGTTGTTGTTGTTGGTGTTGTTGTTGTTGTTGTGTTGTTGTTGTTATTATTATTATTATTATTATTATTATTATTATTATTATTATTATTATTATTATTATTATTATTATTATTATTATTATTATTATTATTATTATTATCCGATACCGTATCTTAAAAAAGGGTTAAACTCGAAAAAGATAAATGTTTCCCAAATAGAATCTGGCCATTCTTCACAGGACAACGAAGTGAAGTTAATTTTAAAAGAACGTAAGCATCAGCTCGCCTCCCTAACTGCAGAACTTTCCAAAACCTATTTGATATGCTAATGATATCAACGTAAAAGGAGAGCTGGGTGCGGAATCTAAATCAGAGCCAAAATTTAACGAAATTACTTTGGCCAATTTTACTGTGTCCATAAAACAAGAACAATCTATAATCGCTAGGAAGAAAAGGAGGAATTGCTGCCTCTCTCTGCCAATAACCCGGGTCTAAAACAATTGTAAAACTAACAGCAGTATTTCCGAATTTCGCAGCCTAATTAGATTGGGAGCAGATCCGAAGTTCGTAACTAACCATTGTCGGTGACGAGGAGTGTAAATGGCCCTGATGACATCAGGATATTGGTGTGTATTGCCGATTTGTCAGTCATTTTTCCTGCGCTTGGAAATTCTAATACCAACGAGCTGAGCAATTCTGTAAATCACGCCAAGAACGATTTTAATTTCGGAGTTTTGATCTTGTTGTGGGGCCTGAATAGTGGAAGTTAACAACATTACTCAGCGAAGCGATGGACGTCTTCGTTCGGAGTTTCTCGGTCCACGAAGAGCCATTATATAGCCATTAGACTAATCTCATATATACCAGACTAATACGCAGCTCCGCTCCTGCTGACAGGAATAGAGCTTTATTTTCTCATTTTGGTTTGTTTTATTGGCTTAAATCAAGGGATTTAAGGAAAGATGTGTCGGTTATCTTGTTAGTATTTGATTCCGAATTGTATTTCATCTTCTACGGGTTTCCTGTCAATTTAATTGAAAATGACAACACATCAACGACAGCCATATTGTTTAGCAGGAAGGGAACTGTTTAGAACAATCAGGTGCATTATCTGATAATCCATGTCATCAGATCCACAGCAAAGATGTGCGTTTAGTCGGGTAACTCCGCATAACAAATATATCAGTGAAATATTAGCGTAAATCACGATGGCTACGTGGCGATTCGATTCACTGGCCAGACTTAATGAATCCAACCGTGAAGACTCACGAGACAGCTAGTAGGAAATGGCATAGTTGCCAATGCTAATCTCAGGTACATTCTCAATTTCGGAAATATTGAAATTTTATGCCAAAAATAAAGATTTTGACAAAACCGAATTCATTATTGGAGTAACTTCCAGTTTAGCTGAGAATCCCTGCCACTTTATATTGAAAAGTAGAAATGCCAGTTCTTAAAGCATCGTGACTCAGTTTTTCATTGAATATGAACCACTGAAATGCGATCATTTCACTTCTCAGCGCCCTAAATGCTGTTGTGATCGTAGAAATTGCGCAGGCTTCGCATTAGTCTTCTGTTGTTGGTTCGGAGAAGCCACTCTGAAGTTAACGTAGCTTTAATGCATACTACTACTAAAATTACTATAAACTTAATTGTCTATTTGTAAGCACTTTTAAAGTAAAAGTAGAAAGTTGGTGACGTCCGAATCCACACAGCAAACCGATTTGCACAACTATGACGTATAGCTGATCAACCCGGTACGCCACTTTGCATAACTATGATCCCCTGTTTGAAAAATATGCAAAATTTACATTTTTCTCAGATTTCCTGAAAATCAGTAATATGATAAAATTACTAGATTTTTTTCTCTTTTTAGATAAAGTTCGATTATTAACAAGCTTTAGAGTTCTTTTCAAAACAATAATCCAGAAAATAAACGCAATCTATGTTCTTTACAATTGTCATTACACTAATCACTTGCATTGAATGTTATTCATTCATGTACTGGTACCAGAAACAGATCTAGGAACATTGAAATTTCACATCATAATATTCAATTCCACTTGTGATGGAACAAAGTAAACAGAAGTTATAGAAAGCAGTGTAATTCTTAGAAAAGTTATCATCGCGTAACAGCATGTCTGTTCAAGATTTCTACCGGCATCTTCGGCGTCGTCGTATGCTTCCCCAGTTATTGGAGTTGTGAATTCCTATTTTGGTTATGAGACAAGGGATCGTGTTCTTACAAGCAGGTAAGGTCTCACGACCACTTCTCGGCTTTGGCTGGCTACGAGCGAAAGTCTATCCTAAATAGGTACAGCACTATATCCATAGAGCATATCGTCCGCGCATGCTTGAAATGAAACGTCAGGTTACCATATTGGGTATTGGTTGTCACTCCTGAATTAAGATCAGATCGTATAGGTTCTGTGGAAGAGGATTGCTGAATCTCTCATGTCTCCCAGGAACGTTCTAGAGAAACTGAGTGGCTGAACGATCTTGGGACATGGCTGACCAGTGGTTGGTGTTGTCGTTCAAGAACACAAACTCTGGCGCCAGTTGTTGATGAAAAAGCAGAACTATCGTTCTCACGATCTCATACAGGTTTCTCTGGCCAGTCAGGCGACGATAAACAAAAAAAAATGGTTAGGGCAATCCTTCCCTACACCACTCGCAGGAGAAGATCGATGGCTAATGAATTGTTGTTCATTGATTTAAGTGTGCTGCCTAACTCTGCGTAGTTTTTGGACACATATCCGAAACCCGGTCCCTGTGACTGCCAAGAAATATTTACTGATCTAAACATCAGTGACTGCCCTCTTTCACGGGGCCATTCCTTCGATCATCCGTTTCATCACATGGGTAGAGTTGCATTTGAGGTCACTCACTAGTCTGCTGGCATTTTGCAACTAACCTATTGCAAGAAATCTAATCACGTGACATGCGTCTGCGGATTACTATTGTGGATTGTATTAATATTTATGCCATCATAAATTCATGTCTTTTTTTCTCACACATTTGTGGTTTTTCAGACAACGAGAAATCATCTGCTGGGACATGAGTAATTTTTTTACGTATTTGCTACATCAAATTCTAGACCTCTGAGTCGACAACACCTGCTCGTAGTCTACACTGCAACAATTTTGATCAAATGTACACTAACCTCCAATATCACTAGATTTGTGTACCCATCTGTGTTTCAGACACATGTATAGGGCTAAGAGCCTTTGCGGAGTTTAAAAGTAATCTTAATCTAATATTTAAAAAAAAAATTATACTAAATATATATGATATATAAACGTTTGTTAATTTTATACGAAACTAACACCAATGAATAACAAACTGCAACATTTATAGCTATAGATATGGAAGTTCTTTGTGCGTTTATTGGTTAACAGGAGCGATTGCCTTCAATTCTGAATGTCTACAGTTGCAGTTCAATAATAATCCGATTAAATACCCTGCGGCTTCCCACAGATCTTCTGGTGAAGAGTTGTATTTTTCTGGCTAGTGCTGTTTTCCAGTAGAAGAAGCATCCGGGCCAGTCATGAAAGACGCATTTTTTTTGTTACTGGTTCCTTCCATCCACTCGGTGTCTGTTTCTATTCTCTTGCGACAATTTTCGTTCTGTCTGGTGGTATTTTTCTCTGAGTTTGGTAAGTACACTTAGTTTCCATACCGCCAGGTTTTTTCCCGATAATAGTCTTGACCCTCGCTATACATGCACGACGACTGGCTGACTCTTCTTTCTGTTAATGCCGCCTCCTTGTAACAAATAACCAACTCTATCACATTCATCAATTATGCAGGGATCTATTGGATGACTAGTAATGCAGGAAAAATCACTACTTCAATGCTACTTGCTTTTTTTTGTAACATCGTAAAGAAGGAACATTTTTTTGTTGTCTTCTATTTGCTGCGGTACCAGATATGTATCCCTTCCTTTGATTTTTGCCTTTTTGGTACATGTGTGTGAAAAGGATGCGATCTAGCATCCAACCGCTGGTGATTCTTTGCGTATGCAACCAGCTTATTTCTGTTGTTTTCTATCCATTGCATATAATACTAAGGACCTTCAAGTGAAACTGGGCTTAAATAATATGGCTTAATGGTGTCAGCGACCGGGCTTCATTCGAACGTCCCTGGTAGAATTACCATTTCTGAAGTCAGGATATAGTTGAATTGTCTGACCAAACATTGAAAAACCGCTGCTCTAAGTTTTATCAAATGAGTGGCCTTGTTTGTGTTTTTTTTTGGTGTACAGAATGCGGGAGAATTTCTTTTACAGGTTCAGACTTACAACGCCAGACTGAAGCATTGGAGAATAAAGGCTGTCCGATCGAGAACTTTTCTGAAAGATCCTTCAGAACGAAGAGCTATTACGCTCCGCGCCAGCGTGAACTGATTTCAATTTCGCTGAACTGACAGCCGGAAAAAATCTTCGACTAAAGCCACTTTTACAACTATTTTTTTGCATGCGATACAAGCAGAATAGCATCGACGCAGACAGCAACATAAATACGTAGGGCATCAACAATAAACCTGAAAAATCTGGCCAGAGGCCCGGTTTATATGTGAAGAATTGCTTGGTCACGACCCTGCTAACATCTGCCGATTTAAAGATGCTGGAAATTAATGAAAGAAATAGCTCGCATCTTGATGTTTCAGCAAGTGACTATACATCGGCGTACACTACTCACAGGGCTAACGGTGTCGCCATCACTGCTCTCTATATTAATTAGGTCATTCAGCGTCATCTGTTCTGACATTAGCCTTCTCCAAAGTTATAAAGGCAGCCTTGATATTTTAAATATAATATCATATTACTCTTCTACCAATATTATCCAGCATCTTATGTAAATCATGCTTTCATTTTTGCCCTTTTAGAAAATATGATGATACAATGAAACCACAGAGCAGAGGTATTTCTGAATCCTTTCTCACTGGAGACTCTTTGGATGGGTTTTGCATCTGTTTCCTTATCTTACTCCACTCGGGTTAAGAACACTTCCACAGGTGTTTCACGGCTGCACCTGTCTGCGCCCATTTTTTTACGCGATGTTCTAATTTCCTCTGATTGTATTTTCAAAAAGTCAGCTGTGAATTCTTCAGCATTCTCTGGCTTTGTAAACGGTTCGCACGCGGCTTTGAGACTGTCGTGATCGAAAAAGGGATTCCCGTCAAGCAAGAAATGGTTCCCAAAACGAAAGCAGCGGTGATCATTTCTCTAAGTTTCCGTCTTCGTTGCCATATCATGCACCCTGCGGCCCCTTAACTCTCAGCAGTTCCGGAAACACAGGCAAACGTTCACATAAAAATTTTAAAAAAAAAAAAAAAAAAAATCGGGTTTTGAGTCATAATTATGGTCACGTGTCCAACTAAATTAGTCGGTGAGGCTCTCTTATTCCAGATCCCTGTCTTCTTTTGGAAACAAATCTGAGGGAAAGGTATAAGTGAGTGTCCTTTAGTCTGTTCCTTTCTTTATTGGACGGCGAGAAGCAGCGTCTGTTCACCAGTAGAAGCTGCTGGTGTCAGTGAGGACAAGATGGCGCTGATTCTCGCCGCACGCCCATCACATTCAACCTTTTTGGTAAAACCCTTCATTTACATGTAAATTTTTGATAATATAATTCTATTCCCTATTCTTTTCCTGTGTAGTGTGTTAGTTTTTGTGCACGAAAATGTCAAACGAACTCCAGGATATGTTAGGAAAATGCCATTGCTTTACTTATCTTGTAATTATTGTTGTTGTTTTTTTTTTTTAAATTTGACGACTTGCTTCGTGTCGTGTGGCCGTTCCGATGCAAATTTTCTAAAGCTCAACTTGTTCCAAACGACCCGTATGTCCTTGTTAGAAAGTTCACATCTTTTCCCCATGGATGAAATACTGTTGCCCTTTTTTTCTTAATGATCGAGAAACACTTCATAAACGACAAGAATTTCAGAATAATGAACGGTGTCGGCTAGAAAATATACTTTTAAAAGTCAAACTTCAGAATTCTACTTATCCGGAATCAGGAGAAAAGATAAGAATGGAGGGAGAAAAAAAATTATAGTTATTGCAAACTTTTGTTTAGTTCCACCAAATATTAGCTGTCCGTTTAATTGGCTTCATCCCCTGGCAACCATATTGATTAACCTTCACCTTTCCCTCCCAAGAGCAGACTTGTCATTGTTAATAAGAACAGCAATGTTAGCAGTAATATCAGCCGTCCTTTAGCTTCTCCAAATTAGCCTGCTGTTTATAATCCTATTTAGATATTTTATGTCCCTCCAAGAGCTGTACGCCTTAATAAATTAGCAGCTAATCCGGACTTTCGTTTTCTATTTTTTAATTATGAACTCACTCGTGGCGCCTGCCTAAATATATGTACAGCGAATTAGATTTTTTTTTCTCTGAGAAAAAAAAACACATTTGAAAACAAACGGAAATATTTTCTTACTTCGTTAATAAATTTTATAAACTAAAGATATTAAAACTATTACAAAAATATGTATCTTATCGAACTGATGCGTTTTGAGAAGTTACCGGACGTCAGATTTTAATCGTATTATATTTTGCTTACTCTTTAGCACATTTTAAACAGAGGTTGATCACAGAATGAAGTGCGCAACTTTAATTACATAACAGTTTTATGTTTACTGACAATACAGTCAATCTTCATTATTTGTAATTTGTTTTAAATTAGTAATTAAATACACAGTAAGAAATATCCATTTAAATATGTTTCTAGTATTTTCGGAATACATTTTTCAAATTTTCCATTGCTGTTAATTTAAAAAGCGATCCAAGGATAAAATCATTTCAGTCCTTTGTTAAAAGAGGGGATAATAAACTTCCACTTCTAGCCGACAAAAATATATTCAGAATCAGGTTTCCAAAAGTTGAAATAATTAAAAATTTAATTATTAATAAATTAAAGCAAACTATGCTGCTCTCAGCAACAGAAAAATAATAAAAATAATAATCATTAATTTAAAAAAAAATAGAATTTTCGGCTATTTTTATGATGTCACAGGTTCAGTTTTTTTAAGAGTTTTGCTTCTAAAGTGACAGAAAGTTTTAGTAACTAAGCGCCGTCATATCAGGGTAATTAATCCAAATTTAAAGTAGTTTTCCGTTGTATTGCAAATTCTTAGTGTGTTGTTTTTCAAAAACAATGATAAACGAATAATTCAGATTTAGGCCTTTTAAAAATTCAAGATTCTCGGACTTTATTTTGAAATGTTTCCTCTGCTATAATGAATAGCTATTTTTCATCTTAGAAGTTAGTAACACATGCGTGATGACGATGTTCTGTTCTGGCTAAGAATTAACAACGACATAAACCCAAGAGTAAATTTTCCAGTATTTCCATCTAATCAGTCAGATGGTGTGAGAATACAGGAAAGGCAGTGCTAGAAAAAGGGGGGGACAAAGTCAGACTCCCACGGGACCAGGCAGGCAAATCAAAGAGAATGGGACCAGACATCATCGTCATTATCAACATCAAGAAAAAAGAAACAAAACATATGCCTTCTAATAGATGGCAATTCTATCAGAAATAAATGTATCCATTAACAAAAACCAGAGAAGCTGTCGAAATAGAAGGATCTCGAGAGAAATTACCAAAATATGGGAAATTATAAAACACCGACAGTGCCAGTCGTGACAGGAGCAGCAAGTGGACTAGTTGACAAGAAGATGAGAGAGAACACCATCAAAGCTGACATTGCAGAGCTTCAGGAAGAAAAAATATGTCCTGCTCAGGAAGACATTCTCCATAGATTATTTTCCGGCATTCACCTTAGGACGATGTAATGGACCAGATTGGGGGGCATGAAAACAAGTACATATTTTAAAGCCAAGTCTTGAGAGCTTTCGGGAGACCATGTGGTTGGTTATCAGAACGACCAACCGTCTAAAAGAAGAAATATTCCGTTTGATATTTTATCATAACGTAACTTTTGAATTTTTATAAGAAGATGCCATTTTATCTTTACGTCACCGCAAATAAATAATGTAATTAATTAATAAAATAATGTCAGGCCATTGAAAGGAACTGTGCTTTTCAGCCCTTAATGATATGCTGATGTACAAAAAACTCTTTGCGATGATAAGTTTCCAAGAGGTACCTGGGTATTTTAGATTTACTTTTCAGTTCTATTTAACATTCCATTTATTACTTTTATTGTTTGAAGCTCTTGATTTAAGAAAATATATCAAACAAACCGAACAAAATCATTTCTTTAATGGAACAGGTTACTGTTAAAATGTCTTAGGTTATTCATCTAGTGTTTTGAATATAACAGGAATTGAACATGTATTTAGGAGGAATAGACATACAATAGTAACATATTGCGATAATGATCTAACAAAAAGAAATCTTAAGAATCACAAAGCCTTTTCACCCTTTTAAAATGGAAATACTTATTCTCTCATATTCAGCGGAAAAAGTACAAAGACAAAAACCGGTTTGTGCAGGTTAAAAGAACTATTTTTCCTTTTTATATTTTTCAGGGACAGTTCATTAATCAGCTTAATTTTGCTTGACAAACTGGCTAGTCTTTACAGCTCACATTAGGTAATAAGACATTCGCGTTGGCAACTAGTTAATTAGCATTAATAGTGTATACATGTTAAGTATTGCAATACAGTAATTGTAATAGAAAATTTTGCTCGTATAATTTTTAATCATTATTAAAAGAAAATTGCAACATTCATAGCCTTATTTACTTTGTGGATTATTATTATTATTATTATTATTATTATTATTATTATTATTATTATTATTATTATTATTATTATTATTATTATCTTGCGTGATGATGTTATCGGTTAACTGACTTTAAAAATCGGTGTGAATATCGTATATTTAATGTTGAAACAACTTTCAGGTTAAAGACACTAATAACTACGTGTTTGTTTTAATACCTTATCTTTATGTCATACAATAAGCAAATCTCTTCAGTTTCCCAGTCAGAGCGATACAGCCATACCTGTTTCAACTACACTAGTCTCTTAAAAATGTCTGACATTACTTTTTTTACAATTTATGTTTACGCCTGCATTATGAACGAAATACTAAGGATTTTAAAGTCCAGAATACACACTTTATCAAAACTACTGAAATTGACCAAGGCGCAGATTTTCGATAGATGTAGTCGACTTAAAGCTCTAAAATCTAATATACGGAGAAGCACGTGTAAAATCGTGCGATGGTTGTGGTTACATTCTTGTCACATAACTCCATCCCACCCCATCCTGGTTTGAAAAAAATCGCAGTGTGTAAAAAAGCGTAAATTTCGAAATAGATACTCATGTATGAGTGTAGAGACCGGTTCAGCAGATTGTCTCCTCTGTTGTCCAGATGCTCGTGATGAACGGATGATCGAACAAGTGAGTCTGTAAAACAGGGTATTCACTGTTACCAAGATTTATGGACATTAATTGGCAGTCACAGGGACTGAGTGTTCAAGCTGCCTTCAGAAACAGTCTTTATCACGCATAATTACGCGCCAGGCACCTATATTTCTCTTCGAGCCAGCCCCACCTGAATACTCTTTTAACCTGGGCGAAGTTTAAATTCTCGAATGAAGGTCCATTAGCCACAAATGATGCTTCAGATAAAAATCGGCTTAATTTTAAATTTCTTTGAGTACAGGTTCATCGCTAGGCTTCTACTAGTGTTATACAGCAGCAGAGTAATAGTGTATGGAGAGGTTGCAGTTGACGGAAGGATTCCCTTATTCACCTTGTTCATCGCAGCCTGACTGGCCAGAGAAACATGTATGAGATCGTGAGAACGACAGTTCTGCTTTTTCACCAACAACGGCAGGGTTTGTGTTCTTGAACGACAACACCAACAAGCAGCACCGCACACGTGGTTAGGGCCGTCACTACAATCGACTGGTCAGCCATGTCCCAAGATCCTCCAGCCACTCAGCTTCTCCGGATCGTTCTTGACAGACGCGAGAATTCAGAACTTCCCTTCCACAGAACCTGCCACGATCTAGTCTTGTCCAAGGAGGGGCAAGCAATACCAGGTAGAGTAACCAGACGTCTCATTTCAAGCATATGCCTAGCCAATATTAACGATGCCAACGGCCAGGTGATTTTAGACTCTGTTAGCATGCCAGTAAAAATCGCCACCTTATATTTTCTTTACCGCAGCATATCGTAAGAAAACCTATTTGCTAATTTGGTCAAGAAATAAAGTTTTTTGTTGTTTTTTTTATAAATTATCATTCGTGTATACCGTCACCGGGAGAATTAGATAAATGTGAAATTCAAATAATCCTAGAATTTTGTTACTAATATATTTAAAATAAAAAATATATAAGTTTACACTTGTTCTTTTATTTATTGCGAACCTTTGATTAGCATAGAAATCAGGTATTTACCTTTTATTTCTCGTTTTTTTTAAATTAGTTACCTTCTGAATAAACAAACCCGGCTGAGATTATATTATCATTTGTTAATGAGACAACGGACGGGGGGAGGATCTCAAAGACAAGGAAATCAACACCTGTCTGTTTTTGCACTAATTAGAATTGTTCAAAGGTTTCTTTGTGGGAGGTTCAGTGGTGAAAACAAAGGGTCGGTTTAGTGTTTCCTTTACTTTCAGTAGGTGGACGACATCTGTGCCTCTAACCATTTCTTCGGTAGACGGAATTCCGGAGAAAACAATATCTGGATTGCAAAGCTAATCAAAGAATTAATCAGTACTTCTCAAATTACATTAAATCTAAGTACCTACTGGCAACAACAACAACAACAAAAAAAAATAAGGGGGGATCGGCCAGAGAGCCGTCTGGATCAAACCATAATAATCTTTATTCCGTTTCCTGCAAAGATTTAATCTGTCAAATAAATGGACGTTATTAGTGCAAAGGAGATTATGCGCTTATTTTATTATTTCTCCCCCCCCAACTTCTAATGATTGTTCACGAGAAGAGCGAACGTCGAGCGGAGCGTCGCGGATCTCAGACACGCAACAGGCGCTGGAAGAGATTAGATCCCAGAGTCCTGGAATGGCTGAGTTAATGTAGCTTCATATCGGTTTCAAATGACCGGCTCAGGTCAGCCACCAACCAAGATATCGAGAGTGAGCGCGCTCAATGCAAGGCTGCTTCCGTGCGTAGTCTCCGATGTATCGACCATCGCTTGGTTCCGCACCCTGGAGTTAAAAAAAAAAAAAAAAAAATTATCGACTACCTACTTATATTTGGTGGACTGTTGTCAGCTGAAGAAGGATAGTGTGTATCCAACATCCATGGCTATTGATCGCTATCTGCCAGTCAGTTTGATACAAAACGTTACAAGATGGGCAGAAACAAGTATAATGTATCTATCCATAGTAAAACTAAAATGAAAGTAGGAAACAAATTCTTCAATTACAGTTTTAGTATTAAACGTTTCGCTTTTTTTTTTTTAAATATATTTTTGAGAATTATTTCAAGGTGACGGTTGAGTAATTCTGGAGAGTTTAGCATCAGATTATTGAGAGCAGTGCTCCATCTGTCTGATCGTTACAAGAACCAGATAAAATCATTGATTTGAGAAGAAACATTACCAAGTACTAGGATTCAGACCCTAACCACATTATTCAGGTTTTGGGAGCACTATCTTAAACAGAAGTCGTTGATTAGGTAGGACATGTAACCGTTTGAATTTAGGGGTTTTTTTTTTTTAATTATTATTTAGAAATTTTCATTTGTGAGGACGGTTGTTAAAGCGCTTCTCGCCAAAATAAATAAGCATATTAGCTCGCATTGGCACAGTAGAAGCTGTGATAAACTATTAAAAGCAGCTGAAGAAATTATCCATGCCAGGTGATGTCTGAAAGCTCGTATAATCGTAATTTATCTTAGGCTGGTGCCGTGCTTGGAGGATTGTAACTGATGATGTCTACCCTAGATAGAGCTGTAGCCACGCAGCCCTTGAAGAATTATCAAAAACCTCCAGGGAGGGATGAAGAGGAAGAAAAACTAACGTGCATCCCCATGAACGCCGTATCTCGATAAACAGAACCCTTTTCAGCGAATGACTTACTATCACTAGTTACAGGTAAATACTTTCATTGGACTACGTCGGTAATGGAAATTAAAGCAAGAGGTTAATTTTTCGCAAAATCCAATTTGAAAGCACATTTCCCTTTCATATTAATTTGGTCATTCCCATAAATAAACGCATTTGATCTGAGTTTGTATATTTCAGATGCGATCATGTACGAGTTTATACCGGACGTCTTGGTGAGCAGATAATCAGTTTGTCTGCCTACAGTTAAGTACGAAGGAGAAGTCGCAATGCTATGAGCTGCAATCAAGCATGGTGGATAGACGTCTCGATCCTACCTGCTCATTGCAACTTCAAAACCAGATCTACTACTACTGTACCAACAAATGGCATTCTGAGATTCCACGCCCATGTTTTTCATGATGATGGCCCTTCGTGCCACATTTCTGGTGTATCCAAAATCTAGACCAGGAATCAAGTTATTCAACTCCTCTCAGTACCCGAAACCCTGATACGAGTCCGACCATCCCCATTTCGCCAATGCGATTGAATTAAAGAAAGTATTCACATCGATTTGGAAGAAGCCTAATGAGGCCGTAATACAAAATTTAACTGTTTTTCAGCATAAAAACTGTTTCGTTATCAAGAAATCGGAAAAGAAATAGAAATGAAACATTTTTTTTTAGAAAACAGTTGCTCATGCAGCATTTCAAAGAACGGGCAGAATGGCACAGCGGTCTCTGAGATTGTGCAAAGAGCTATAATGACTTTAGGAGAAGCTGCTGACTATTGCTTCAAAACCTGACTTCCGAAAAACTTTACCACTGTGAAGAGGCGTCCATCAAAATCAGTCACTTCCGGTTTAATTCTTAGAGTTCTTATTTGGTAATTTAATTTTTTGTTAATATAATATTTGTTGTTGTTTTCGGTTTGTTTTTTTTTCTGAAATTTAAATTTACTTTTTTTTTTAAATCAGAAAAGAATTACTGCGTTTGAATGCCTCAGGTAGCGTTTGTTGGTTAGCTTCGTTTGCTTGTCAAGCAGCCGACTCGGCCTTCACTGCTCCATACGACGTTTCCCGCCATCCTGACTTGAGCAGCCGACAGGTAATACCGTGCGGCGGATAACTTCGCGAACTTTCGTCGTGTTTTCCTACGACTTCGCCTCGCCAATTACCGAGCCGAAGAAACCGTGGTCTTTGTGCGGGATGAAGCTCCTCACGCCATTCCTGTCACATTGTCTACATCACATGACTGGCCTTCGGGGCAAGCACGTGGTCGCGGTCAGCTCGGACTCGGCTGAAGCACGCGTCTGACAGATCTGCGGTGACAGGGCGAACGTAGCCAGACGACGTCTGCTAGATGCGCGTTGTTGTCCATTCCTTCCGATTCTCCTCCCCTACCCTTGATTCGGTAATTAACCGCGACTGTAAGAACTTTTCATCAATTTTTTTCCCCCCACCCCTCCTCCCTCTTCCTTCTGCTGCGCGCACCAACGGTGGATAAAGGCCGGGACAATGGCGACCGGTCCTGCGGCTCGCCTCCGGGCCTCCAAGCTATCCGAGCACGCGCCACTTCTTTGCTCTACTCGAAACGCATAACAAAAGTAATTGAGTCTGATATGCGAACAAATTTTGCATAAATTCTAGCTAAAGAAAAACAAGCAACTTATTAAATTATTTATTTAAACTTCTTGCCTCGCGTTACTTAAATTATACTATATTCAGAGGGTTGGTGGCGCCCCCTACAAGATAAAGGAAAGTTCGGTAATTTAAAACCACGAAATGTCACTGCGCTCTGTCTTCCCACAGTAATAAGCGGATACCCTCTTTTTTTCCTGAATACCTTACTAAAGTTTACAGAGAGACGTCTATGTACTGCCCACGATCTAATGGTTCCTTGCGATTCTGCAGCTTTCCCGAAAGAATATATCCCGCAAAATGGCACTGGGGTTAATTTTAAATTGGGTTCAGGCAAAGTCTATTGCCCTACGCTGCACGTAAGACGACAGGTGAAGATTGAATTGTATGTGACCAGACAACGAAAGAAAGCGAGATGCTAAAATCGAAGACTATTAAAGATTAAAGATTAATAATAAAAAAAAACAATTTAAGTTATAAATTATTTTGCCTATTTAATGTGTGCTTACTTTTTGTTGTTGTTCTTCTTCCTTCTGTAGATGACGCATTCAATAAAATATTTCAAGCATCTCTATTTCATTCATTGATCTTCTGGCCCCGATTAGTCTCAATGTACCCTCAAATACTCTTTTAGGTTTCTTTCATCTGTCAAACTGGCTCGGCACTAATTTGATATAATTTTCCAACATACGTCTACAAACTCTGCGTGTTCAAAAAGAAGCATTTGAAATAAACCAACAGCTTCAAACGGCAGATGGGAAATTTGTATCCCGCAAAACAAGTTATTCAAAAGAAAACTTTAAAAGGTAAACATTATAAATGGCCCATTACCTTTTTTTTTTCGTACACCCGATGTCTGCGAGGGAGGCAACCATAGTTGGTGGGGTTGGTCGGTATTACACGCAAGAGAAAGCGTTTCCGAGCCTCTGCCACGTGGGTGTGGCATTTCCGGGGGGGGGGGGTTGAGCAGAAAAATCGTTATCTGAACTCTCCGTTTTTAGATGTGGAAGGAGCCCGGAGGAACCACGTGCTGCCGGCTGGTAAAGAATAGCGAAAAGAAACCATGATGGCTGCGAGCCACGAACTTGCGCCCTCAGGAGGGAGGGGATTGTTGTTGTTGTTGTTGTTTGTTGTTGTTGTTTTTTTTCTCCCATTGTTCCAAGCCGTGCAGAAATGTTCAAGTTAGAAATTCTTCACGACCCAAGCAGTGATGTTGTGCGTAACTTAAATATCTCCGCTGACGACGAATGATCCAGCGAGGAAACCACATCCCTC
Organism: Nautilus pompilius; assembly: GCA_018389105.1. NCBI lineage: Eukaryota > Metazoa > Mollusca > Cephalopoda > Nautilida > Nautilidae > Nautilus > Nautilus pompilius. The sequence continues at coordinate 67,276 of JACATO010000340.1, forward strand.
AGCCCCTGAGCGTTGTTCTGCTGCAGGTAAATTTGCGGAAATCCTAATTGAATATTCAAATTACCGAGGGAGCTAAAATTTTAGAGATTTATGCGATCTATAAATCTGACTCAATGCTCAGGAGAGGGAAGAAAGTGCCGCAGTAAAGTATGGGATAAAACAAAATTCTTCGAAATAAAATCAAAGATAAATAGGATTTATATCGATTATTAATTAGGTTATTCATTGATGAATCTTTAATTGCAAACCTTAAAAATAAGCGTTTCACAGGTCACAACGAAAACGTTGAAACAAGGATTTAAGAGACATTCTAAGGAGATACGTTTAAGAATAAGAAGTTAACCCCGTTAGCAAGGGCTTTAGTGAATTTTAAAAGCCCCTTCGTTGGCTATTCATAAACCATCTATTATTTTTTTTATTTGACTCTATATAAAACTGCTAGAGTTACTTACCTTACTTAACTCTAGCGACTACACCGTGAAAGGAATATGGCGGTGTTGGTAAGAACCTTCCCTCCCTTTTATAGTAATATTTTACATAATGCTGTTTAAAACTTGGTTTTAGTCGTTCTGATATATATATACCGTCGATACACAGTGTAAAATGCTAAAATCAAAATGTTTATTAACTTGCAATAGCATTTCGTGAGCAAACTGAAAGATTTATCATCGGATGCTTTATTTTCCAAAAAAAAATGGTGCTAGCTTCAAGCAATTTTTTTGTTGATTGTCTAGAAAAAGTAATCATGGCAGCGGCAGAACAGATGGGTTCATCGTCGATAAAGTTAAACATTTATTTCGATTTAGATTATTAAATCTTCGCATAAGTTTGGAGACGCTAGCCTACCACTAAAAGTATTTCAATTTACCTTCATGACGTGTTTAGTGCCAAGCACTGAAACTCGATATTCGCTTTGCATAATAGCCTATTGAAACGGGGCATAATTTCATTCCTCTCCGTAGTTCCATTATCTCGGCCGTGGCGCAGAACTCAGAAAACCACAGCCAGGCGTCGCAATCGTCGGAGAAACGTACACACAGTATCAGGCTGATTGGACAGCCTGCGTACATCCATCTATCCATCCACTGCCGCTTCTCACGGGCGCTACGAATTCACGTCCGACCTCTCAACTCAGAAATTACCTGACCCGAATTGCCCCTCGAACTACGGTCTGTCACACTGCCCAATTAAACGGCGGTAGAGCGGAATCGTGTAAAGATATCAAATAACCTGGCTAACAGTGGCACCGACCAAGACCACGTCGGTGTGGTGTTCACATGGACCTTTCGATAGGGCGAGAGCCGCGAATGAAGCGGAAGGCGTCGCTCGGTCTCCGTGCCTTCAGGTAGCCAGCCCATCACCAATCGTTGAGAGCGCTCTGAGCAGATAACCGACTGTATCTTGACGGCACACACAACCGACCACGAGGAGAAGCGATGATTATAATATATATACATATACCTTTACTTTATCTTGAAACTGTAGAAACTCTGTCAGGTTTTCTGCTTATGGATTGAAATAATTAAAGATGATATTCGCCATAAAATAAACATAAATGTCTAAAAAAAAAAGAACAATAGTTAATAATAAAAACTATTGTTTAAAAAACGAAACTCGCTTGAATATAATATAAATATTAAAATAATTCTTGGACTATACATTAGGAATTAGCTGTGCCATTGGATTTATTTCGGAGGTTGATTGATGCCAGTTGGTCTTTTTTTCTTTGTCACAGTACATCAAATTCTCTGCCGCGGGTAATGACGTCACGAGAGGTTTAATGGCGTGATCCCTTTGTTTTCGATCTACTTACTACGCGTCAGATCGGTGAGCAGGTTCGGGAGCACAGGCTTATTCTATGTACTGTACGGAAATAAGCAAACATTTAAACCCTTTGATTTCAAATAACGCGAAAAAAACACCCTCGGAAACTCATGCTCAGAGCATAATAATAATAATAATAATAATAATAATAATAATAATAATAATAATATAATAATAATAGTTTAGTAGTTACAAGGAAGCGAGTAGTCTCTTGTCGTCGGATCAGAAACAGGGGGTCGCCCCTTGCGCTGCTCACTGCAGGGTTAGAGATACCAGAATCCTGGCTTCGAGAAGCAGTTTGCGTCCGCGAAAGAAGCCGGGCCACAGACCACTGACCGCCCGTCACCTGTAATAAAACAATTACTTCGCCGCCTATCTTTGGAATTTGGGCGCAAAAGCAGGCATTAACGGCGTAATAATAGCAATGGCCTAGTGCTGCGGCGACTCAACTGGTCGCATTTGATGAAGCCCCGCTTGATTTCCGATAAAACGGTTAGGTGATAGCCAGAACACCGAAATTTATTAGCGTCAATTATCTATGGGACGTGTTCCGAATGTTTATAGCGGTGCTACTGGCTTCTGGATTTCGCGATATGTCTGATGGATTTCCTAATTATAATAACTCTTCCCGTCTTCGTGAAGTAATCGAGTCTGAGAGAATGGAGGCTTAATAGACACACCGTCATTCCGTGTCACGACAACGAGCCCTTTCTGAGCAGGAATAACTATTAAAAAGGAGGACATGATGCAGATTAATCTCTCTCTCTCTCTCTCTCTCTCTCTCTCTCTCTCTCTCTCGCTCTCTCTGTCTCTCTCTCTCCATCTCTCTCTCTCCATCTCTCTCTCCATCTCTCTCTCTCAATCTCTCTTCATCTCTCTCTCTCTCTCAATCTCTCTTCATCTCTCTCTCTCTTCATCCCCCCATCCTCTCTCTCTCTCTCTCTCCTCTCTCTCTCTCTCTCTCTCTCGCTCTCTCTCTCTCTCTCTCTCTCTCTCTCTCTCTCTCTCTCTCTATCTCTCTCTCTCAATCTCTCTTCATCTATCTCTCTTCATCTCTCTCTCTCTTCATCTCTCTCTCTCAACTCTCTCAATCTCTCTTCATCTCCCCCATCTCTCTCTCTCTCTCAATCTCTCTTCACTCCCCATCTCTCTCTCTCTCTCTCTCTTCTCTCTCTCTCGCTCTCTCTCTCTCTCCTCTCTCTCTCTCTCTCACAATCTCTCTTCAATCTCTCTCTCTCTCTCTCTCTCTCTCACAATCTCTCTTCAATCTCTCTCTCTCTCTCTCTCTCTCTCTCTCTCAATCTCTCTCTCTCTCTCTCACAATCTCTCTTCAATCTCTCTCTCTCTCATTAAATAAAAATAAATAGTGTATCACAATGACGGTCTGCTTAAACTTTTCAAAAGGATAGAACCAAATGTATTTTGATGGTAGGACTGGCGCCATTTACTCAACAAAGTCGAACGCACTTACACCCTGACCGGAAACCCCAAGGTTCCACGGTTTGATTTCTGTATGGGGTTGAATCTGAAAATGTTTTGGTTTTATATTAAAAGATACATGTTACAGATTCCCATTCTTTTTGTGAAGCTTTTTAAATAAAGTACTTCCTTAGTTTGAAACCGTTCTTCTGTAGGACCCTCACTAGATATCGCTTCTATCAAACGATATGCGACGGAGTCAAAACTGTTACGTTTAAATTGTGTGATATGATATAAAATATATTTTAAACTTGTAAAACCCAGTTACTCCGTGATATCCGAAGAATCTGTCCTAGTGGAGAAGCAGCCATGAGGCCATAAAGCTGCGAACTTCGATAGATGCGCACTCAGCAGCATTTTTTTTTAAGCGAGACAATTACTCTGACAGAACAAACAATTAGTTTCTCGGAAAAGAAAACAACTAAGCTTTCAGACGGAAGTTAAGTTTGCACTCTCGTTATAAGAACGCGACCATACACGGTGGCGGCCAAAATGGTACCTTCAGCAGAAACTATGCCGCGACTATCGGGAGAGGCAGCCTCGAGGCTGAAGCGAATTGTAAAGTGAGAGTAAATATTGTGGGATCAGGCGGGGCGCTTTCCTAAGATTCCTCTTTTACAGAGATTGAGCATCAGTTTTGTTTTTGTTTATCTCAAAAACGGTAAATGTGAGAACGTTATTTGTTATTTTTTTAGGGAATAGAAGAGATTCTATGTAGATAAAAACAGTCTGCACTAACAGAATGACTTATGGTATCTGATGCTAGACGCTCGTTTGACGGTTATCTCGCAAGAATATTTTTAGACTGAATGGTTTCCATGTCGCTCCAAATGTCAACAAATATTTGCAAACTATTTAAAAACGGTTGACATTCTCACTATCAACTACCATCGTCCTCATCGCTTTCGGTGCCTTTTTTCCTACCAACGCGGAGTAATTTCTCATATCAAACTACAATATCTGTTTTGCTTTCATTTAATGTTTTTAAATTAATTTAATTTTCTAAAATTAAAGCAAGATTTGAAATGGTTATACTTAATAATTCATTTGTTGATTGTAATTTGAGTGTAGTTACGTATCAGGAAAGAGTTTCTGCTTAAGTAGTATTCGTTAAGTATCACATTTAGATTAATGTCGTACAGCGCTTTGCCATATTAAATTGAACACCACCATACATCAAAATATCTGACCAAAATTTACATATTTCAGGTGCGATCGTGTATATATATATATATATTGGACGTCTAAGTGTGCAGTTAACCAGTGAGAACTGTTACGATCAAGGCAACAACAAAAAAGGGGGGAAGATCTCACAATATTTCTCCGTTTACCCGACACATCTGTTGTAGGCCGTTCGTTGTATCGCTCGAGTCACCGGCAGACTGTCAAGCGCGGATCTGTGGCGGCCAAGACTATTTCGACTGTCGCCGAGGCGAATGTCACTGCTTCAGAAAAGCAACTGAGAAAGCCTTCAACAGTGACGACACGCGCGACAAAAATCAAAGAATTCGACTTCTTCCATGGTTACTCCAGCCTCGATATTAGTGCGATAGAGCTTCTAGGTCATCGGGCGAGGGCAAGCTGGCCACACCCTGCCTTAAGTATACCTCTCGTTGATTGAATACCGAGCAGGCCAGATACTCAACGTGCTGCAAGCAATTTTTAATACGTTGTGTTTTTCAGTTTGTATAAAACAGTTTGTCAGACTTCTGTTTTCTCTATCTAATAGCAAGATATCAATAGAATGCAAACCATAATGCAAGTAGATGCCAGAAGGCCGAAGTTATCACTGTCTTCTGTCGCTGTATTGTCGGCAGTAGACCAAATTTTACTTGTGGCTTTCTGGTTGGTTACCCAGCAGGAAATGAACGAAAACCAGAGAACAGTTTTGTTGTTACTGTAAATCTCAACCAGCAAAAAAAAACAAAAAACAAGGCTAATATTAGCGAATAACTGCGAGGTTCTCAAGTTAGTGCTGGTTCGATTATCGTCTAAGAACGAGAAAGCACTAACGAAATACTTCCCGGTGAAATATTGGACGGTGTATAAAACGACTTCTTGACGAATTATGCTTTTACCATGTGTAACTTTGCAGCCTCAGTTTTTAACCAGTGGATGTAAAAGATCAAGTTTCAGCTGAAATACGAAGCCGACGTTAGAACAAAAAGTTTAAAAAGCATCTCCTCACAGATTCGTTTTATGCTGGATAAAGCTGCCTCCGTTCTAATGTCAACGGCCGCATAATGGATTCTTTGCTGGTTGATTACAAGACGGAGAAAACTACGTCGATTTCTACGATGCCACGTGAATCTGAGCAAGAAACGTTTTTAGTGGACTCGATACCGGATCAAAGTGAGCCGATTAGCTCGGACTAGCTGGCCATTTGACTTTTACCGTGGTCGAGTCGCTGCCGGATCAAAGTGAGCCGATTAGCTCGGACTAGCCGGCCATTTGACTTTTACTGTGCCTTTCACCGCTAAATCTTCTTTTTGAACGGAGTATCGCTGTTGCTCCGGCTATAGTCTTTGTTTTCTTTCTCGGGCCAGACCAGACTCCGTGATTAGACCCAGCTACTTTCCTGTTGGGTGCGATCAAATTTCGATCGATCTCTAATGAACAGCGATCTCTCCGACAGTTGTGATTACGGGGGCCGAGGGCTCGGAAACAAACGACAAAAGAGAAGATTACTGCCCTCCCGCGTCTTTCAAGATCGCTGCACCACAATGGTCTGTTCCGTATTGATCAGTCTTGGCAAGACCGCGTCGACTCGCAAGGCATCTAGCACAATGCACCACGTCCATTCAGTCCTTTTGTATATGCTATTAATTAATATCTGACAACGATATTCAATGTTCCCTTAACTAGAATGGAACATGAGACCAAATATTCAAAGGTCTGAGGAAAACAGAGTGGAATAGGAAAGAAGATATCGGCAGAAGTCACGCCAAAATCTGTTTGCCACTTGTACAGAAACAAGGAAAATCGTTACACAATCCGAGCGACGGGAATTTGTTCAGCAAGATGCAAAGTTTAAACACAAGCAGCTAGAAAAAGAGAGGAGCAAAAACTAAACGAGAATCTGTCCAATAAACGAAAACAGAAATGGCAGATTATAGCTGAACTTATACGACGCCTTGAGAATGAGCCGTCGGTATACGATGAGAGGTCCCAGGAGGAAATCGCACCCGCTGAAATTACCGGAGAGTGCGTGACGGATGTTCTGGTCGGACCCTTAAAAAGACCAGATCTTTGTCCTGTTTGTTTGTTATATTTTTATGAAAACGCAATTGATTTAAATTTACCAACTCGAAAATTGTGTCACAATAAAAGTTCAAAGAAACAATTTGTAATGTGGACTATGTAGTGGTTATTGTAAAAAAAAGTATGCCTTAAGATGCAATCATAAAAAGAAACAGATTCATAACATTTTAAAAAATTTAAGGTGATCCATAAAGGTGTTATAATTAATAGTTCCAAGCAAAGCAGGTTAAACAGATAATAGAATCTCTTTACATGCACACATTTCGCTGATGGTTTTTATAGGGAACTACAACGTCTAATTTAAAATTTTAATTATGTTTTAAATTATTATTGTTGTTGTTGAAATCTGTGATTTTTAATCAGAATTTATCATAACATTAAAAGCTATGCTACGTATCTTTTTCAAAATGGCTGACTACTTTAGCAGGCAGATGTCAGCTAATTAAACTTCAATCGGATACTAAGCAAAATTGTAAGTTTCCCCCCTAACTCAGCGATTTTCTAGATCCCTGTTGTACTATCTAAAGGCATTTATTACAGAAACAAAGACCCGGAAATAATTTCTGAGTTAAACTCATTTTTTTAAAATTCTTGCTGAACTTGTGCTTCAGAAGTATTCTGAAGTGAAGGACAGGAACACAGACACAGGCGAGAGTCGTCTACTACCTACCGACAGTTACACGTATGTTTATGTACGAAATTAATCAAAATACACTCAACCATATGCATTTCACAGAAAATCGAAATATAATATACACATAATGAAAAGAATAGTTCCCTACCTATGGAAATCCCTGTACGGTTTAATAATCGTTGATGTCCAAGAATTCGGTCTTTACATATATTTTAAAAAATTAATTAAAATCTGTTTTTTTTTTTTCAACAGCCTGGCAGAGCATAAGAAACCATTTCGTTATTCCAGTTTAGAAAACTTAGTCAACCTGCGCCTGTCTTAGTTCACGACCTTTGTAAGATTTGATAGAAGCGTTCGAAAATCACAAGAATTTGAAATTTTGCAAATTAAATTTTAATTCAGCCACCAAAAAAAGAACAATGCATCCAACCATGGCACATGGTAATAAATTAGCTAAACTGCTTGCAAAATTTGGTATTGAAAATAAATTTTACGGTAGCCGAATTCGCCAAGAACATTTGTGAACAGCAAAGGTCGGCTCAAAACTGGGGCGTTAAGTGTCCCCTTACCCTGAGGGCTTCGTTAAAAAAAAGCTGCAACGGCCCTCTCTGCATTTAGTAGATAAACCACCGTATAACGAGGATAAAACATACCTTTTCGTTTACTTTAGTTTCTTTTTTATAATAAGGAGTAGGCGAGCAATCATCAGGGTTGTAGAAGACCCAAAAGTATTCATCAGTACGGGTTTTAATTTCGGTTCACGCCATCGCTATTTAATGCAGCGATTTGTTATATTTATTTATACAGTAATTCTATTACTGAACAAAATTTCCCACTTTATAGCTGTGTTGGGTTTTTGTTAGAATCGGTTTATGATTGTGATCCCCCCCTACAGAAAACCTGAACAAATATTTCTTTTTCAAAACTTCTAATTGTTTTTTTTTTATCAGGTCTCTGGCTTAAACGTCTCAGATCCAAACCAGGTAAAACTGGACTATTAGTGATCCACTATTATGCAAATCTTTCGAGTGTGAAAACACTTGGGGTGAATCCACGCTAAGCTGTTTCTAATAATTCCACCTACATCATTTACATTTGATGTTTCTTTTAATTACTCAGATATTTTTTGCAAATAAATGTTTTACTATTATTAAAATCAAATATACAAAAGCATTTTATCGTAAGTGTTTGTTAATGGCAGATTCGGTGCACTGAGTACATTTAAAATGCATATATACAGTTGTCCCCCGGTATTCGCGGGGGTTACGTTCATAGAGCACCCACGAAGAGTGAAAAACCGCGAATATTGGACGTGGTCCATAAAAATGCCTATAAACGTCAAAATATAACGTAAAATATAAGTAAATATATAATAATAATTTAATTAAAAATCCAACACTCAGAGAAACACTCGAGATAGCTACACGCGGTAAACTGGGATGATGCTGGGCTGCTGGGCTGCATCTGCCTGAGACAGCGCCTCGTGGGCAGCAGCCAATCAGCAGCGAGGAGAAATGAATAACGCTCTCGGATTGGCTACTTTCAAACCTCCAGCCAATAGCGTTTATTTTATACTGATATTTTGCTGAATTTACGTTAGTATTTATATTACAAAATTAGTAAATTATATTGTTATTAATAATTTAGCGTTAAAAAGCGTGAAAAAATATATATTTCCACGAAAAAAGACATTAAAAAATCGCGGAAGATATTTGCGATTCCGCGAATATGCGGGGGTTTCCACGAACAATTATTAGTTAGGTTCTAAGGAAAATTCCGCGAATAACCGGGGCCGCGATTACGCGGGGGTCGACTGTACATAAAAATACATCTTTACTGAATATAATCGTCTACACTTGTCACACTCGCCTAGTTTCTATATAAATGTAGGTGACTCACATAATCTATGTAAAACGAGAAGGTAAAAAGATTTTACGAGCCTGCGTGCTAGAGGAAATCCCCTAGTTTCAGTTTCCTAAACGAAGCGGAAGTGATCTTCAAGACAGACGAACGGAAGTTTCTACAATGATGACGTTTTGAAAAACTTCCTCATCAATAAGCAAACTCCCAACGATGGACAAGATTCATCTGCTTCCGTTCTCCTAACGTACCTCCGAAGCAAAGTTTTGTCCCCGTTATTGTGGCTAATTTTTCTGATTCTGTAGCCAGTCCTGGTGTACTTCTAGTGTAATTCTGCTCTCTTTACATGCTTAGAACCGTAATTGCATCACCATAACCAAATACGAGAGACTGCTACCCAATCTCATCTATGCTCTCATAGGCTAGAAAACTGTATCTAGTCTCATGAATCACAGTCGGCCTTTTTTTTTCTCCTTTTAAAAATCATTCTAATAAAAGCCCGGATATTTTTTTTAATGTTTCCTAACCGCCCCCAAACACCGCTAAATTTAATGAATTTTAAGGGGGCAAGGTTTCCTAAAGCAAAGATCGAGTAACCTCCCTCTTAACGCGCAAAGAGTTCAATGTCCCAATCTGACAAAAGTTTCATATCAGCAGTTTTTCAGAGAAAAATTCTTCGGTGAATTACTGTAGTTTCATTTTTACTACAGAGACAAAACGTTTGGCAGGCCTGGTATTACCTACATTAAAATAATAATTATACAAACAAAAACTTAGTATTTTTCCATAGATAATCTCTAGCGTGTCACCTTAGTGGCTTCGTCATTGTGCCGAGTTGATTTTGTGAAACGAGGCTATTTTAACAAAGCATTTCAGATCCCCTCTCTACCTAATTAGCAGGGACATTATCTTCTTATACCAACAATGAAAATTAAAGCCCTAATTTTGGACGAACTATTACAAATTTGATCCCTAAGGAAAACAACGCTACCGGATTAAATCCTGATGTATTTCTATGTATCTCAGAGAACTTAGTAGCAAATGATACTTAATAACCAAGCTTTCGTGCTACTTGATGCATAGTAATATGTTTACCTGTCTGCTTAATTAAAATACTGGCTTTTTTTTTTTGTAATTTCATACCTTATAATTTATTTGTGTTTCTTTAAATCTGCCTCGTGGTAGACGTACGTTTTGTAAAAGCTGACATCCAAGAAAAATCTGTACTACAAGAAAAGAAATTCGCCCTACAGGTATAGGTAAAAATTAAATAAATATGGGATTTTTTATGTATATTTACGGTAAAAAAGACGCTTTCTGATCTGATCTTTCGAAAAATGGGGTCATCGAAAAGGCTAATTGAAAACACAGAAGTCAGGTAGAAAGTGGTAGGTTGGAGGCACCAGCCCTGGTGATCAAGACATTTCCCGAGAAATGGTCAGGTTGTAAGTAAGTCAAGAGTTACCTGCGGAGCCTCTATGACAAGTACCCGGAAACTCTTACTAAAAATATTCTGTTTACCTGTGAGAGGAAACAGGACACCCGGAAGAAACTCACTCAGACAGACTGAAATAGAAAAGAAAGAAGAAAAAAAAACACGTGATGCGGAAAGGGAGGGGAAAACCGAGCCCGGGCTCGTCCGAAATAATTAATCAAATATGCTAATATAGATATATAGATACACACCTATAAAATGCTGTCTTGAATTTTTAAGCTATATAGAGCATCATCTTGAACGACACGAAATCGATCGATGTCGGACGGTGATACACAACTATGACGCATACTGCTTTTTGTAGTTTTCTTGTCAGCAGGGTTGTAGTTATATTTAAAATACATTAAAAAAACTAAATATCCTGAAATTAACTCACAAACGTCATGTTAGAAAAATAGTGTTAAATCAATTTAATTCATTAGCAATCGTCAGCATCCCCTTAATCGTCTCAAGATATTCTGTCTGTTCACCATTCTCTACTAAAATAAACTACATTTTGGACAATTGACAATGACTAATTTACCAAAGTGGTTTGACAAAACTCCACGTTGATACAGTTATTTGGAATAAAAGCAAAACAAAACTGTTCTCCGTTGTTTTCTGTTTTCCTTCACTGTCCAAGTCATTTATGCACTTCAGGATCAATGACTTTTTCTGAATAAAAATCAAGGCTGAAAAAATCCCAGCACTCCAATTAATTTTACAGAATTTGAAAAAAAAACTAGACATTTTGAGTGTACTTTCGCTAACAAAGATTCAGCGTCGTCACCAACAAAGAAGTTCCTCAACGCTAAGTTCTCTAACTCCAGTCATTCATCAACCCAACACAATTTTATGGATTTTTTCAAAATTAAATTTTAAAAATTAATGTACAACACCATTTGTCCCTTTTTATTCTTCCAATTATAATTGCAGGCACAACTCTAAGACGTTCATTCTAGGATTTATCGAATCTTTGAAAGCCTTGTTTTTTTAATGATTGGAAATCGTCAGCAAACAGTTCCGGCGGCGCTGAAGTCACTCCAGTTAATACATTTTAAATAACTGAATTGATCTCATCATCAGTCGCTTCTACCGAGAGAAATCACAGCGTTTAGACTGTTTCATGTCATCGAAACCTTCGAGTTGAATTCAAATTTCTTTCTTTTTATAAATGTCACAATGTAACGGCGACCAAAAACTAAATATATTGAGCATCTAGGGAAAGTACTTGAAGATATGTAGTTTAAAAAATATTCATAATCTTGTAAGTTTCCTGTATTTTCTTTTCTTTCTGTCGTTGGTTGCTTTTAGTTATTTTCACCTGCCGGAAAATTCCCCAGGTAGTGCTGTTTCAGGGGAAGATAATCCCTCCGTATCACCAAAGTGATCAGGAGACCACGTGTTACTTGTTTTTATTTAACTGATTACGGTTCTAGATAACCGGGTGTCTTTCTTACTTACGTGTACAATCAAAATAAACGTTCGTCAACAAGACTTTTCCATCAACTGATACGTGAAGATACGAGACAACACACGCACACACCAAACGTTTCCAAGCCTGCATGGTAGCCACGTAATACACTTTTTCATATTCTGAGTGAAGAGAACCTGTACATTGATCTAAACTCTCAATTTTTTTTTTTAAAAAAGCGATATCAGTGGAAGCTAAGTTAACTTGTTGGTCAAAAAAAAAGAAAGGCTTTCTGAAATGAGTATTCAAAATGGCAGTAGAACAGGTCAAAAAATGATCACAGGAAAAATTGACATTGCCATAAAAAAGCTCTTACTAGCGGGTGTGACCACCAACGATCTAAATACACGCTTGTACCCTCTTGGTCTCGATCAAATCAAACGATTCAGCTGTCGTCGTGGGAAATGCGCCATTTTTTCCGACCAAAACCTCTTCCAGCTGATGGAAAAAGACGATGGACAGACTTGGCGATGCCTCTCTTGGATGTCCAAACTTTCAATCAGATTTAAGTCCGGAAATCGCGCCTCGCCCTGCGAGCTGTGTTGTCGGTCTGAAGTACGGCACTGACAAAACGTGCACGGCGCGGACGGGCGCTGTCGTCGAGAAAGATGGAGTTGGGACCTTACCGTCGGATTAGACAAACGATCGGGGGCGTAATGATGTCGTTCCCTGTATTTGACACCAGTCGTGGCACCCCCTCCCTAATGATGACAAAATCATTTCGTCAGCCAACTTGAATGCCTGCCATGCCAATACCATCAGGCTGTTCTCACTGAATTGATTATACTGGATAATGGAAGTTAGCAGATTGTTTCTCAGCTCGTCTCCATATTCTGTTTCTCCAATGTTGATTTCCAGACAGGATCTACACTCGTCGATGGAAAAAAAAACACATGACGCCAGCGGTTTTGAAAAGTTCGATTGCGCAGTGTTAGAGGAATACTCGAGCAGTGGTATTCTTAGCACAAGACCTGTTGGAAACTGACTGTGTTGAAAATTTATAGTTGGTTTCTCTATAGATGTCATTTTGGAGAAATCTTGCTGATAAAAAAAAGTTTTCACCTGGCAAGTGTGACAAGCTAATGAGTCTCGCAGTAAGTTGTAAGCCTCGCAAGACTTGGACGATACCTCTTCGTGAAATGGTCGGTTTAACGGTACCTTGTTAATGCTTTAGATATGAAATTGCGATGAATATTTTACTTGAAAGAAACAACAGTCTGCGTTATCTCTTCTTGAACTACCCCAACGTCCTGAGCCAGCTATTTTTGTGATAATGATACTTAGGTATTCTAAACTAGCGTACACCTCATGCTTCCGGTTTATAGAGGAAATGGTAACGAAACGTATGCAAAGATGTACGGGTGGAACATCTCTTCTTGAACTACCCCAACGGCCTGAGCCAGCTATTTTTGTGATAATGATACTTAGGTATTCTAAACTAGCGTACACCTCATGCTTCCGGTTTATAGAGGAAATGGTAACGAAACGTATGCAAAGATGTACGGGTGGAACATCTCTTCTTGAACTACCCCAACGGCCTGAGCCAGCTATTTTTGTGATAATGATACTTAGGTATTCTAAACTAGCGTACACCTCATGCTTCCGGTTTATAGAGGAAATGGTAACTCGGGTGGAAGGACTGGTTTTCACGTGAGTTTAAAACGTCGCTAAGTTCCGAAGAAGACAACTGTAACATCACATGTTGTACATGCAATGTTAATGTCTGCGTTTCTTTCCTCATTATGCAGATCTTTAATTTGAATATGAATACGTATGAACAACATACCATGCAAAAACTATAAGCTAGGAAACACATGTTGCTTATTTTAAAATTTGTAGTGAGAAGTATATATATGCATATGCTTACAATAACATACGCTCCTCATTTTGATTAAAGGATTTACAAACGATTCTAAGAAGCATCATGAAGATTAATGAATACACAAAATAACTTTATCAATATCCATTTATATTTTTCAAGCCTAAACTCGGTACCATTTCAAACAAAGTTGCAGTTAGAAATATTTTTGCATTTCTTGCCTTTTCTTTGAAAATTGACGAATTAATTTTACATTTTTTTTTTTTTAAAAATGCAATAATTTCCTGTTGAAAATGTTTTGTGGATCCGGACCGGCATACACTGCTTCAAGACTCGTGTTGACATCTTCCCCCCACAAAGAAAGTAAGGGTTAATGGCGCCTAAAGTCGCGAGCATCATAGTTTACACCAAAAATACCCTAATTTTTATTGCTTCGCGACTTTAACAAGAAAAACAGGCAAACGAATCATCGATGTATTTTTATTGAACAAAATAAAATTATAAAAAAAAAAACGATAACAAATGCAGGAAGATTGGTTAATATTGCAATATCTGTATCAATATATTTTTTAAAGCTTAAAACGTCATTCACTCATAAGATCGTGTATATATGGTTGGTTGTTTGCTTTCCTGAAGGGGTCTTCTAAAAAATGTCTGCTTTTTAAATTGATTTATCGAAGGTAGCCTACAAATCTAAGTGAACTGGTGACAGATCTAAGGAATAGTTTTTAAATATTTTATTTTTTAAAAATTATTTTAACAACAAAATTTAGGTACGTTAAAAAAATCATGATTCAGAAAAAGAATAATTAGTGGGTAGTAGTGGGGGGGGCGACAGAGTAAGGGAGGTAATTTGATCGCTCTTTGTTAAAATCATTTTATTGATAGAAATATGATGGATAGGAATTTTCTAAAGGCTGTCAGAATGTCTCCATTAAAGTAATGACAAAAATTAAAAACTGACTTAGAAGCAAAAAAAAAAAGATTTTTTTTTTTTAATTTTGAAAATATTCACTAAACAGACTTTGGTTTTCGGCTTTTTAGTCATCGTTCCAAATCTTATGGCCTTAATACATTTTGAGTGCATTTATATCCCCTTCGAAAACCATTCGATATCAGCCAAATTATTTTTTATGAATAATTCATCATCGACTGGGGGAAAAAAAACACGACAAAAGTCATATTATAATCTTTAAAAATACTGTATCCCTCATCGGCAGACCGGCAGCCCTGCCTGTCCGTGCGGAGAGAAAAGACTGCGACCAAATATTATCCGGAGCAATTGGAATAGACCCTTCTCTGCTCCTCCTCTTCTTCATCTACTCTAAGTCGGAGGATTTGATTTAAAGACACTAATGTTCTGTTCTGATAGCCGACTGCCGGTATCGTCTTGAAAGTCTTTTATCGCTGCACCTTCTCCTGGTAGCCTGTTGTTAACCAATTCAAGCAGATTTAGGAAATGCTCCTTCATTGAGAAAATAGATGCTTCGTGATTGGGGCCAGTGAATTGATGTGGTCCGGCCTTTAACTACGCACATGATGAGATTGCGTGTCTTCGAGTAAATGGCGAGATCTGTCTAAAATCGCAAATTTGGAAATCATTTCCTATGGCCTCTTCGGAGCTGGAAAGCTTTTGTAGCGCCGTAATTGCACGCTTGTTTGTGAGAGCGGGCAAATACTTTCATTATTACCAAAACCATTTCACACGAAAGAGAAATTTAACTCCCGATAAAGGCAAGCCTCAAGATGATTAGTAATAAATGGTTTAAAACATGTAATGTCTTCATGCGCTAACATGTTATGAGCGCATTTGATTACTTGAAAATCATTTAAGCATTTTATATGTTGATAAAAGTGCAATTTAGAGTAATCTGCGAAGAGCGATTTGCTTTATTTAAAGATACAATTCGACGAGTCCACGGCGGACAGACGAAGGGGGTGGCGAGCTACGTCGGGACTTGATCTCTAATTCTCCGGCGTTAAATTGGCCATAAAAAATGAGACGCGGGGACAGTCGGAGTCTAACCCCCACAGTTTAATATTGGATAGGACCAATTACTGAACGCTAACAGCAAATTCTTTTGAATATGCACGAAATGAAGGTTGTAATTCCGAGTGCTTGCCATTTGGGGGGAGGGAAGAAGACGCGTGCCAAATAAGAGCGATATTTACGGTAGACGGCGTGCCATGTTTTCCAACACGCGACATGTTTCGGTGAATTACTGACAGCAAGAAGAAAACTGGAAACTTCGAGTTATTATTATTATTATTATTATTAGTATTATTATTATTATTATTATTATGTATTATATATTATTATTATTATTTTATTATTATTATTATTATATATTATTATTATTATTATTATATTATTTAAAAGAAAAATGTCTACGTTCTCCAGAGAACAAAGATTAAAGTTACAATTAGTTTAGCTACATATTCTCCACAAACCAGTTTCTCTCTCTCTCTCTATATCTCTCTCTCGCTCTCTCTCTCTCGCTCTCTCTCTCTCTCTCTCTCCATCTCCATCTCTCTCTCTCTCTCTCTCTCTCACTCTCTCTCTCTCTCTCTCTCTCTCCCTCTCCATCACTTGCGCCCCGTAGAGAAGATGCAAATTACGGTCAACTACAGTTGATACATTTAGCTCCGCACGAACCATTATTTTCCAAATCATTGCCCACTTAAAATTACGACCTAAATCCCTGCACCTTAAAGTACGGTTTACATTAATTCGTACCTATAATTTCTATTGTTAGCTTACTACGGAAAATCTCTTTCCTTTTCGCTGAGCTTGCTCAGAATTACATTTTCCCTGTCACCGCTATCAGTTGCCGGGTTGTTTTTTTTTTTCAAATCGCTACAATTATTTTTTTGCTAATCATTAGTTGTCTGTATTAAACAAAACAAAGACTTGCAGGTTGTAGCCACTAATTGCTTATGAATAGTTTGTAATCGGTTTCTCGGCTACATGTCCACTTGTCTGTACTCCCCGAAGCGATTTTCTCCATTTAATTATATCATTTCGACTATCTACAGTACACAGTCGCCAAATCAGACGATTTCTCCCGGTACGAATTTTACCAGTTTGAGTCAATTAGCATTACTTTAGCAATATCTGAAGCGAAGTTTATTTACAAGAAGTTTTTTTCCTGACTAAAGGCAGGTAACTTCTGCTGAGCTGTTTACCAGCTGATATCGTTCACACAGAGTGCATGCGTACCGTCTACTCTTTGAATTGGAGTCGAGATTACAGTTCTTGGTGTTTCCGAATCATCTATTCTATTCTTCTATTTATTTAGTGGGCCTTAAATTGGAACGACAGTTGTTGGGGTGGTGTTCTGAAGATTCAGCCTAGTTTCTGATATTTATTATGACCCTATAACTTAACTTTATTAATATAAAAATATTCTGACGTTGCACCTACATGACACAGAATAATTAGCTAAAGCCATCATCACGAAATAAGTACCCTGTGTATACTTTGGCAGTATATAGTTTTGCTTTATATGGAATTGTTCTTTTTTTCACGGTGGTTTATACAAAACAAGATTTTAATTAATAAATGTTAGGTATTCTAACAA
Organism: Nautilus pompilius; assembly: GCA_018389105.1. NCBI lineage: Eukaryota > Metazoa > Mollusca > Cephalopoda > Nautilida > Nautilidae > Nautilus > Nautilus pompilius. The sequence continues at coordinate 84,682 of JACATO010000340.1, forward strand.
AAATATTATGATCAGAATTCCCAAAAATCAACAAACGAAATGGTTGGTATCCGTTGGATTTTTTTATTCTAGTGAGAAGCAGCCATTTACTAGATTAAACCACCTTCTCTTATCTCACGTTGTTGATGATGGGGAAGTTTTTTCTATCAGAGATACAGACGGCGGCCGTGAGGTTTGTTTCGTAAATTAACACGTTTATAGACGTCAGTAACTCGGTTATTGCATGGTGTCCCAAACAGAATCCAAATCCGTAATTACAATGCAACGGTTTTTATACTTGTAACTAGAATACACTGGTCCGGTTTCCATAGAAAACATGCTAATATATAGTTTCCAGAAATTTTATAAATATAATGGGGAAACGGTCATTTTTAATTTTAAACCAGTTTTTTTCACCGAACAATGCATCATCTGGTTATAATGGATTCGATTTTTTTTTTTTAAAAGTAATAAGCCCAACCGATCGATACGCGAGTGAAAATTGACCAAAATGGAGTTAGAACATTATCGAACATCCCTAATAAGAGTTTATCTTTTGAGATCCGCATCTCTCGTCATGCGTCACATGACGTAGAGGTTCTTTCAGCAAGCCAGTATCTGGTATAGCAACCTCTCGCTAGAGCGCACGCATAACCTCTATGCATATCGATTGTCTTTCGTGACCCTACCTGGCTGCAGGGTCAGGGTGGAGACCAAACACTACGAATCTGTATGCTCGACACGGTTGCGATTATCAAAGTTGAGGGGCCAGTCGGGTACAGTGATGTTACACGGTCTTAAAATATCCGATGTCATCCTCGCGTTGTAAGACTGGGTGCTGTCCCGTTAGAATCGTGTAGACAGCAAGAAATCCGGTGACTCGTCTAACGATGGTAGTCGAGTGCAGTGGCGCCCCCTCGTGTTCTTACGGCTATGAGGTAATCAAAGTCGGTACCAGCAGACCCGGGGTGGACGTTACCCATCTTTAGGAAAGGCTTCCGTGCAACGTCCTACGTGCTTGTTTGGTCGTGGTGCTTTGTGTAGTAGAGCTTTGAAACAACATTTACGTCATAGGCAATCGCTCAGCCTATGTCTTCTAGTCCTCGTAAACAGGACAAGTTTTTGCCTCCGTGGGCGGTGGTGGTGATAATGCCAACTGTTTTGTTATTTTTTGCTACACACTAAACCAGCTGATATTCAGTTTGTGCTAAAAGACAGATATCTGGCATCGCACTAAGAATATTCTTCATAATTTCGGTATTTTCCCTCTTTTTAAACAATAAACATTTTTCATTTAATACAAACCGACGTGAGTCAATTAACACACCAGAAAATCAATTCAATGACCTTAAATTCTTTTACGTAACAAATTCTATAAAACTGATTTCTAACAATATGCAAATTAACGCAATTATTATTTATCGTCTTTGAATAATCAGTTATTGCTACATAAAAATAATTATCACATTTATTAATAATAGAAAAGTTTGTATATATTCCGCTTTCATCAGTTGAATTCAATATTAAATGTCTCTTATATAGTGATGTCAGATCATTGTTGTTCGTCATAATTCCGAAATGATTTAATAATACTCAAAGTATCAGTGTCCTGAAGAATTCGATGATCACTAATTAATTTTCAATATAGTTTACTCTAGAATATACTGCAGATTATTACTGTTTTAAATCCATAGAAGAATATATAGGATTATCTGGTATAGTTTTGTTGTTTTCTTCATTTTTTCATGAATAATCGATTTTATTTTGGTAGATAAATTATTACATTTGCTCGGCACAATTTAAAATCGCTTTTTTATATTTATTAATACTTCAGTATGAAACCATATATTTAAGATGCTTTGTTATGTAAAAGGAAAGCAAGAAACTATCAAAACCTTGACAGAAATGTAAATGTAACAAAAGAAAACCATAAATCAACCAAAGATTGCATCGTTTTTTTGTTTGTTTTTTTTTTTATTTATTAACATTTATTCGGAGTTTGGCCCGGTGACTCGGCCAGGCTCGGCACCCGCCGGTCTCTGTTCCGTCTGTTATTGTGACAGAGCCGCGAGACCAGACCACGGTGAACCACAAGGAGTGATATGCATAAATTAATTTCCATATTTGCATCGCTCAAACAATGTCAGAAACTTGGCTATGGTCTTCTTTTGATAGATGACATTTATTGAGATTTTCATTGAAGCATTTTGAACTCTGTTTTTGTGCGTCGACATTTTACATCCTTAGATAATTGGGACGACAGAACTTGAGTTAATGATGTCGAGCAATGGATTCAATGTGTTTCTCGTGTTACAGAATGTGAACTGGCCGCATCTGGTTGTACTTGCCTTGTTTTTTTTTTCATTTCAAGCAGGATTAATCTAAGACACTCGACGACAATGTTCAGAGACTGAGACAAATTCACTAGGGGAAATCAGGGCTGAAAGTTACAGGGGTAAGTTGTAGAACCGATATCTAGTAGATTAGAGTAAGGTTTTGGTGATGTTTGTTTATGTCCTGTGGAAAGGCTTTACACAATACGACTCTTGTGGCAATTACTCAGAAGTCCCCGGGTACTCCTTACAATAGGAATGGTTCTATTTTTACACCGTAAAAGTGATTATTTACCCTTTGAGAAATTGTGTTTTACTTTTCACCCGCGCGGCTCAAATGTTCTGATTTTTGGTGTTTTTGGTGTTGTCCCGCACTTATCGTCTCGGAACCCGCGAGAGTTGCAGGTTATCCACGTGGAGCTGGTCGTAACAAAACGTCAATAAGGTTTCTGGTCAGTAAATTAGTACATACGGTGTTCGTTTTGATGATTCGAATCAAATACTAATGGACTTCTCTTGGTCAAGTCAAAAGCACTAAGGACTTGATTGTTGTTGGTCCATTTGTCGATCCTGGTTGCTCATTAAAATTCCAGTATCCAGAGAAGAGAAGATAAAAATAAAATTACCTTCAATAAGAATTTCACGCCTTCAGTTTTTTACATTTTATTCTAATGTTCCCCTGTCCACGATGTTGGATTTTTAATAATTCAGCTGCAATATTTTTGTAGAGCCTAGACACCGTTTACTCCCCTTGTCGGGCTCTCCAGTAAAGTTTTATCCCTGTTTTCCCGAACACACCATATTAACTCCTCCGTTATCTCTTTCGGGTCCAAGCTTTCACTCTACCTACGACACAGTTTAACATCTTCCCGGGAGCATCGATTACACCGAACAGAAAGGAATACCGATGCCTGCTACTTACATAGGAAAAACAGAAAGAGGAAGGACACCTCGTGATATCATGATGCGAACTGTACGTGATATAGCATCAAGTAACCGCCCCATTAGACCCGTCCTAAGTGATTATGGTATTGTCCATGCTACCTTAAGCCGATAAGTGAAAAAAGCAACTTTGGTCTACTGACGGTGGCAGTGCCGAATGGAAACTCCAAGTCGGTTATGCCAGAAATAGGCGAGGGTTCGATAATGAGCAAGAAAGTTTTTTTTTTAAAAAAATAAATAAAACTAAGCAAAGGAAAATGCCAAAGATTTTTTCTCTGTATTATCCCCTAAGAACCTCAAGATTATTTCTCTCTTTTTTGAGCCCAGGTAAAAGATGTAATATTGAAACTCCAGACTCGTGGTATGTGGACGAATGTGCTGGACCAGACTTGGTTGGGCCATCCCACTTTATCACTCAGAGTACCTGAAGCCGGCAGTTTGTCACCAGCAACCAGGTTTAACAGGGAAAATTTTGTAGTTTTATCTGGTTTGGTGCACAACGGAAAAAATCGCTGTTTCCGTATGTAATTTGGGTTTCTGCAACTAACCCCGGGCTCTTCCACACAAAGTTTTCTTCCGTTTGTTTTCGTTCTCTTTGTTGTTGTTGTTTTTCAGATATGTCTGCCCCAAGGTGCAGTCCTGACAACTTCGGTTCGCTGACTTCCCATCGAGAAGCTCCAATAAGTCTACAGTGCCGTCGCCATCTCCTTTAATATATTTACTAGCGCTGTCTGCAGTATTCGTGTTCGTCGCGCGGAGGTGCGAGAAACAGGAGAGGAACGTCTCGTCTTTAATCGGGGGACCCCCTTAAGTCCAAACAGAAACCCCGGACTAGGTCCCCTGTCTTCAGATTCTACCCCCCCCTCAAGAACCCGCTTATTATTCATTCTAAAATATATTATGAAAATGCACCGAACTTCTTTATTTTTTCCCCCCCAGGGGCAGCCTTGCATAATTTAATATTTAATGGATTACATCTGTTTCAAACATCTAATAAATATTGGAGGACGGCCCTGAGACATCGTCAGCGGTCGGTCTGCGCGTCTGACAAAAAAGGAACTCGAACGGCTGACATTGAAGAAAGACCCCCTTACTAATTTGATGAAAATTTAAAATAAAAAGGATGCGCTTCTGTAAAACACAGAGGGAGAATTTCCTTAATTGTGATGCAGTTAATTGTAAAAACTTTCTTTTATGAAAATTGAAATAATAACTAGTCGCTCGGCAGATTGAATGGGGGCAGAGATTGGAGTCGGAAGCTCCCTGCTGCCACTTCCCGCCTCACTCCGTGCGCCCGGCCTGCGCTCCATTGCCACGTGATTACTCAGCCAGTTTTTGCCAGATAAACACCGACAAAAGCCTCCCTCGCGATCTGTAGCATTAAATAGATTAGTTTTATAATAAAGGATCTCTCGTGGCCTTGTATCGGCAGAAACCTCCGCACAATACTGTAAATTACGTGCACCCCGTTTTTTTGTTGTTGTTCTCCCCCATCCGTCCCCATGTTACATCTGAAGACATCAATACACAATGCGGCATTTACTTTCTCGCTTCCCTAAATGCGGAGTTTTTATCTGAGCTTAAGTGAATATCAAGATGAATTAAACAACCGATACGCAAATAAATTGAAATAAAATTGCCTTTCTGTACATTTTTTTTCTCCTCTAAATGGTAGAAAGAAGAAATTTTTTTAAAAAAAAAAACGTAATAAATTAAGATTTACAAAGATATATTCTTTAATTTTTTTATTTTTTTTTAAATTTGTGTAAAAGTATTAAATATTGAATTTAATGTCGGATACTTTAACTTCAAAGATTTCGTATTGCTCACAGATGACATCTATTTAATTAAACTTTATAATAAATTAGACGTTAAGGTACTTTGCTTTCGTTTAGATTGGATTCCTTTTTAAACCGTTTTAGTAATACAAAAATTAATGGGGAGGAAAGACACAACAGAGATTGCATCTCCGACGCCATTTTCGGGTACAGAATTAAAGAACGAAAGATTCGCCGCACAGTAATTCTTCTGTCATTACTAAAATAACGGGAGTTTTTGTGTTGCGCATGTATACCGCGTCGATAAGAGACATGCTGAAAACATGCTTTTACGTTATTGGCGAATCTTTTGAAAGTACGGATTTTGAAAACTTTTTGTCAAGTGTTTTAACACATATGGCAACTGATAGGATGCGAACATTCCCACAATACAACACAGATTAAAGTTAATAAACGAATTTGTACCGTTTGGTTCTAATATTTCCAGGGTCCCCCCTTTTTTTTTTAAAAAATTTATGTACTTGTATTTTGTCTTCCATTCGACTACAGAAACAGAAATCAAGAATAGAAATACGGAAAGAGAAAAGTTCGTGTTTTATTCCAGCGCAGATTTTCCATATATATTAAAAAAAATTAAAATATTTTAGTTTATTATTTTTTTAAGTAATAAGAATAGTGGTAAGTAGGCTGAACTGTCTGTTAACGATCTGCGCGGATCATTCCGGTGTTGTCTACCAGCAAGGTGCGAGCACGGTCCATTGTGAGAACGGAACTCTCGGTCGTGGTTTGGATATCACGACAGGTGCGAGTCGCACTACCTACTGTGACAGGCACCGGGCTACGGTTTCTGAAGCTTGTACAAACCAAAAAAAAAAAAAGACTGGTGATCTAACTCATTACCTACGTTCTGAGAGGCCAATTCTGAAAATCAGAGATGGAAGAAGCGCGGCTGAACAACTCGCCGTTCGAGAAGGTGCTGTGAAACCGGTCAGTATAAGAATAAAGGTTATCAATCAGGGTCTCGTTTGTACGCGCAGGGGGGTTAAAAAGGGTACGTTGATGCTTAATATTGCATAGAATCGCGGACCGAGTTCACGTCTTTCGCTCTGAGCAAGTGACGGTGTTCTGATGGGGCGGACGATAAAGGGTCCTGCCAAAACTCTTCGTTTTAGATGTGGAAAGAAACCGGAGCATCCGGAAAAACGCACGCAGCCGTCTGGTGAAGAAGAGCGAGAAAACACTACGCTGGTAGGGGGGAGGGGGCAGTATACCAAATCAAGCCAATCGGGATTCGAACTCGCGCCCTCATCTTAGCATTCCAGTAGTCTGCCGCTGAAATATTGCGTCGTTTTAAAGAGGCGGAAGCGCAAATGCATGAGAAAGCACCAAAATATGGTCGGTCTGGACTGTAGGGTTACTGTAGGCTATTTTTCGCGAAATTATTAGCATACCTTCGGCGAATGACGGTAGTTCCAGGCTCCAGAAGAGCGTCTTGGCAGTCGGAAAGAAAAGATAAAGTGCTGCATGGGATTTCTTCGGTTCTAGCGAAAAGGGGGGGGCGTTTGGAAGCAGAGGACTGGACTGATCCTTTGATTCTGGATCATAGTGAAACACCCGGTCTCACCCCCCCCCAACTGAGAGAGAGAGAGACGGCAAGGGCAGAGGCGAGTTCACGCACGGTAATCCTACGGTCCTGGCCCTACACAAGCTGGGCTGGCTGGCTCATCCTAATGCGATGTCTGGTGGATGTAATGCAAATGTGTATGACTGTATGCGTATACTGTTTCGATAGAGGGAGAGTGGGAAAAGTAGCCAAATCTGTGTACCAAGCCGGGGTGTGTCGCCCCCTGTCTCAGAAGTCCGATGGGTAAGTCAGTCAGGAGTGACAAGTTAACCCTCTCACTTCTTCCTAATGCTATCCCAGTTCCTCTATGGGGAAAGTGCCGGCCGGTACTTGATCACACAAATTCTAGAGAGAGAGACCTATGAAGGACTCCTCATAAAATCTCCAAAGTATAATACTGTTTTAAAAATGGCATCAGTTCAGAGATCCCTTTTTTTTTATAATAGGTTGATAGCTAATTTTCAGACACTTGCTAGTCGGTCGTTGAAATTGTCTGAATAAAATTAGAAATTGAATTCTAACTGCATGGGGAAAGTGACACTGACCTTTTGTGTTTTCTTTAAAATTGTATTTAAAGAGTTAACTTACCTGCTTCGTTTAATCTGATTTCCTTATTGGGAAATGTTTAACAAGGAACTTGGTGTATTGAGTCGCCATTCAAATAACGAGAAGTTGTTCTACGTGGCTTTATACTTGAAAAATTCAACAGGAAATAAAACATGCGAGCTGGGCCGGCTTGCATCTCGTTTTGCTGGCAAATTAAATTGTACGAGATGGCGAATTAAAAGCATAATTCGGTTATCAGTTGTTTTTTTCCAGCGGCTGCTAAGAGTCTGATACTGAACCCTCGTCACATAGCAGATGTCAGGCAGTGGCGCCTGCTTCTCTCCATAAGTACCGCTGTGGAATACCAAGGAACTGATTCCATCTTTACTAATAGTAAACTTCGATTCAGAGCCGAAGGCTTAGTATTTTAAATGTTATTCTTTGATTCTAGAAGCTTCCCTAAAACAATTAATAAAACGTTGATCCTTTCCTTTCTATACTCTTCTTCTCAAAAATAAAATGAGTTTAAGACTGGGAAATATTTTGGAGTTAAAAAAAAAGGGTTGCATTTTCTCCGTACGAAAGTACTGATATAAACTTTAAAACATTAACAATGTTAGCAATGTTCTATCATTAATACATCACGAAATCTTTAATTTCATATTTTAGTTAGTTAAGTATTCTTAGAATCAAACTGTCTTTTATATTAAGGGCGTTGGTAGACAAGTCTTTTACCCCACGAACAGAAAACCTGTACTGCTTCCTGTGCGCTTGTTTTAACCGTTTTCTAGTACCTGGGCGTACAGACGAAGACGAAAGTCGTTTAGAAGACAACACATCAACTAGAGAGATGGCAGGCGCGAGAGGTGCAAATGCTTTTTAAAGGGAGACAATCGACCAGTTCTAATACTCTTCTCTACGCAAGATTTTCAAACATTGTCATCGATATATTACTCTCTCTCTCTCTCTCTATTTTTTTTGTTTTTACAAATATTGGTGAATTAAAAAAATATATATGACCGATATCTTTATAATACTATGCACAAGATGAAGCGTAAGGTATACGTACTTGATTTACTTTTTCTTTAGTTTAAAAATGAAGCAGGATTGAGAAAAACAGGCTGACAGAGCCCACATTCTTCGTTTTCTTCTTTTTGTCCGCAGCACAGAAAAATTCCAGGCGAGATGTCGCAGAGTGAGCAGCGCGTCCTATACGGTAGAGGTGGGGGGCGGCTACTGCCTCTTGCGATATTAATGGAACTAGGCTGCTACCCATCCCATTCGTTATTTTAGTCTTTTTTCTTTTTTTTTAACTTTTCCATTATGTTTAAATTTTGGTTAGGTCTGCTGGGTTCCAGGCCATGGCGTTCGTAACGAGACCAACTGCAAAACCTGTCGTCGAAGTTGTCTATTTTTCGATATGACTCTAAAACAGAAAAGCTCAACAAATGGCGTAGGATTTTTTAAGAAGATCTTGCAGCTTTTAAGCTCAGCAGGAACCGATATCGGGTCAGCAGACCCGAAACTTTGGTGGAAGGGTTAACGGAAAGTGTCGTGGTTAGACGGAGAAAAGCTCGAGAGAGCTGGGCATGGTTTTATGTTGTTGTTTGTTTTGTTTTGTAGTAAATCACTTCACGCGAATAATGAACTGATTGACGTCAGTTCTCCACATCGGATAACTAAAGAGAAAACCCTAGGAATTCCAGATAATCGGTTTACTTTGATGTGTTTTAACTTCGTCAGGAAGACAAAAAAACCCAATATAGTGTCTTTTTTATTCATCTAAACCACGGAAATTTCACGCTATTGAGGAGAACGTGCTAGACTGACTCTTACGTTTATGGAGGCTCCACATCAGCGCGATATGTACAAAATCGATTTTAATTTTTTTTTTTTTTATCTGATGTACAAATTTGTTCCAGAAATAAATTATATGACAGCAAAGCATAATAATTAGATTGATCTTCACGTTTCCGTCCTACGTGAGCGCCATCTGGTGAGCGGTGAGTTCTAACTAGTCATTAGATAAAAAGGACATTCTTATTTTGTTGTTGCTTCTGTTTTTGTTGTCTAACTATTTCGTGACAACTTAATATACCGCTAGAAGCGAACTGCCTTTGGTCAGCAGAGTTTATAATAAACGTGGTTCTGCTCACTTCCTGCAAATTTGATAAAAGACCATTATCTGACAGACTAGCATATTTCAAAACTACTTCAGCGCTGAATTATAGCGTACAAAATCAATATTTTGTTTGTCCGACAACTACACAGAATTACATAATGTGTTTGATACTTTCCCAGTTCTTCGGAAGCTTTGGGTTTTTTCTTTCTTTCTTTCTTTCTTTTTTTAAACCGACCTAACTACCTTAAAACTTTTACATTTTTGCTTTTCATTCTTTGTTTGCAATATTTAAGGACAGCTGTTTTGAGGGAAAAAAATCCATTTTTATTACAATTCCAATTGAATGTTCTTTTTTTTCCATTTTACAGCGATTCTTCTCTTATTGGAAAACCCTGTCCGCAACCCGACATTTCTCCCTCACAATATATCCCTGGTTTTAAATACTCTCTATCTGATCAGGGAATTGTTTGCAGCATATGCCATGATAATAATATTGATTTATTTGTCAGTTCCATATTTTCTTTTTTCAAATACCCTTTATTGTTGCAGTTTTGTTTGTTTCCTTTTATCCGAATCTTTTCCTATTCATGAATCCCACGTCCAGGTTCTCCCGACGTGACATGTCAATGAGACAGTTTTACAAACCATCAAATATTTGTTCGTATAGATCTCGTCTCTTCGATATATATTTTTTTCTTCCTTTCTAATCTTATTCACTTTATTTATCAAACTTAAAAAGTTTTTTTTTTTTAAATAAAAAAAACAAACAAAACAAACCCAAACCTCTGAAAACTTTCTCTCTCTCTCTCTACAAAGCAAGAATTTAACAAATTAGATTTAACGCTTTTGTGTCCATAGTTAATGTCAGTTTAGACAGCATCAATGGAAGTTGGGGATTTACAACTTTCTAAAGTCCTTATTGAATATAAGTAAAAGCTGATTTCCATGATATTTGTACTTAGCCCGAATATGACCTACACAACAACAACAACAACACAACAACAACAACAATAATAATAATAATAATAATAATAATAATAATAATAATAATAATAATAATAATATAATAATAATAATAATAATAATATAATAATAATAATAATAATAATAATAATAATAATAAGTTTACAAAGTAAGGTCAGGTTGTTTCTATTTTAAATTAAGTCACCTCTCCAGGTTTTGCAAAAATTAGCGGAAACCACTTGATTTGGTACCGTAGGTTTCCTAGAGATTTTATTAAAGCGCTGAGAGTATCGAGAACTCAAAACGCTTGGACCTGAGCAAATTAATTAACACACTTTCTGTACTTTAAAAAAGGAGAGCACTCATCCAAGCATGCTGGGACATGATCGAACTACCGCGCAGAATCCGTCTACTCGCCCAGTCGGGGCTATCGCTGAATCACTGCCCACGTTATTTGTTACAACGAATCTGGTTTGTCCCGTGATTAACTCTCATTATCTTAATTAAGAGGCATCTCGCAAGCACTTAGTTGTGTTCCCTGACGTGATTAGATTTAACAATAACACGGCAACAAAGATCCGACCGTTACGGCTTTGTGATGCGCCGACAGACGAGGCTAAGAATTACAAGACGATACAGAGCTCCGCGTGGTGTTCCGTGTTTCAGCTGGAAGCAGCGACGGAAGGGAGGGAGATACGTGTGGTAATGATTAATCGTCGCTGAGGATTAGAACTTCTTTTTTTTTCGTGTAGGATAATCCTCCTATTCTTGCATTTCTTTTAATTACACGCTTACCTGTAAAAAAGCTGGTAAAGTATTAACAGCCTCCCATACACACGCACTATAATATCAGGTAACTTACAAAGAAAATAACCCTCTCTCTCTCTCCCCCTTCTCCCTGTACTGACGTCAACTCTCTCCTTCTCTCTGTACTGACGTCAACTCTCTCTCTCCCCTTCTCCCTGTACTGACGTCAACTCTCTCTCCCCTTCTCCCTGTACTGACGTCAACTCTCTCTCTCCCCTTCTCCCTGTACTGACGTCAACTCTCTCTCCCCTTCTCCCTGTACTGACGTCAACTCTCTCCTTCTCCCTGTACTGACGTCAACTCTCTCTCCCCTTCTCCCTGTACTGACGTCAACTCTCTCCCCTTCTCCCTGTACTGACGTCAACTCTCTCTCCCCTTCTCCCTGTACTGACGTCAACTCTCTCCTTCTCTCTGTACTGACGTCAACTCTCTCTCCCCTTCTCCCTGTACTGACGTCATCTCTCCATCTCTCTTTCTCTCTAAATGCAATTACACGTAAGTGCAAGATCTATCTTTGTCCAAGAAACCGTTCTGACTTTAATTACGAACTGAAACACGGCTCATATGGCAAAACAGGGTTAGCTACAACTCTAACAATAGGATGTTCAATATTTTTTTAACAGTGCGGTCAGTATCAGTTGAAAGAACGAGCTTTAAAAAAACTTCAACTGGATTTTTAGTGGTCTTCATAGCCAGTGATAACCTTTGTAAAAGACCATTTTTATTGATAGTGTCTTTATAGACACATTTCATTGATTATTAGAAAAATATCGTTCATGGCAAGTTGGCTTTTTTTTTGCCTATTAGTGTTTATTTCTCTGCTGCACCAATCAACCTTTTTCATAGTAGTAATAATAATAATGGACTATAAACTAAAGCTTCCATAAATGGAAACAATAATAAATATAATATAACCATCTTACAAAATCGTTTAATTACATAAACAATTTACACTCCTTATATTAGCTAAAGATTAAATTTAAATAATTTTCGTAGATTTTGAAGTATTTTTTAATAATGTTTAACAATGTGTTTCTCACTTTGTTACTGAGACATCAGTGCAGACAGACTCCTACTGTTACATTGTTCAGATTCCACTAAACTCATAACTGCTGCAGTGACATCCTACTACCGATAAAGAAGCTAACGATCAGTGAACGGGAGATATATTAACGTTATCCAAACAGGCCAAAAAAATTAAGATGATCGCAGTTTTCTTTGAAAATGCCTTCCATCCATCTGTATCCAGATTCATGCGGCCCAGTAGCACAGTTCTCCGATCTCGAGTGAGGAACGATGGCGGGCCCTTTCTTGATCGCGTTCCCAACGATCAGTGAAAGGTAGAGACGATAGATTCTGATTTCATCCAATCTGGTGGCGCCCAAGCGAGTTTGTCAGTTATCAACCTATATGGTTATTGAAACGTCTAAGCGTTTTACCAAACACGAAATATAGGCGAATGTAACTTTCTTTTCATTTAATTGTATAAAGTCTGAAAGATTAAGATTTAGAAATTCAAGTTCAGATAAAATACTGCGCACATTCTTTCTGATAGTGGTGAACGATGTTCAGATCTACCGCGCTGAAGAATAAATTCGCCCAAGAGATATATGAACGCTTATTCAGCCTCTTTATTCGCGTTCCTGTCTTACAGACTCTTATGCGACAAAGGTTATTCGTAGCTGCATTATAGCACGAAAAACTAGTCACTGTGGTAGGTCTGCGTAGAGGCAGAATAACACCAGATCCTGTTATGTCGTACACCACTAATCTTCACAACGGAAATAACTTCTCTACAAGGGACACAACTCTGGTGAGGGAGAGTTGTCTATCCTGCGTCACATCAGCAGCGAAATTTCCACTAGAATTCTTCACTTTTTTTAGATGTTAGGAAAACGGAGTGCACGGAAAAACGTACACACATTGCCAGCGGATAATAAATTAAAAAAAAACATGTCAGATAAGTACGCCCAAATAAGTCGATGGGAGATTGAACTCGGGTTCTCAGTCTTGACTAGTCCAACCACTGTGTCACCGGCCAGCAGATCCTGTCACACATAAGTAAGATAGTTCACGAATCCCCCCTGAGTGACGTCAAATTTTAGACACTTAAGCTTGTAAGATTGTCTGCCTTGATGTCCTGAGAGGGGAACGAAACAATGTAGAGAAATGACGCGGCCCGACACCACGACCCATCTCTAGATCATCTTACTCCTGTGCCACAATGTGACAAAAAAGAATCTATTCCAATAATATGCTTGTTTTTTTCCCTAGGTTAAGTGAGTTGCAGAGACATTTTCATCTCCAAAACTGAATTATCATTTGTGCTGTGGTTGAAATCAGCTTAGTTAACGTTGAGCTTCTTCCTCCTAGTGTCAAGTTGTTTTCAGTTAGAATATAACTGGCTGTGTTGCTATTAACGACGCCTTCGATTAATATAAACATTTTATACAGGTGATTTTGTTGTTTTCTAAATAGTTTACATAAACATAACCCTAGAACCTTGTTTCAATACAAATGAATAGCATCAAAGAAACTGAAAATTTAACCATTATCGCCAAATAATCAGCTTCTTGTATCTAAGATTTTTATACTTGCTATTTCTCTCTTTCTTTTTTTTTTTAATAAAATTCTACCGTTAAATAAAGGATTCTCAGACGTAATTTTTTGAAGAAGCTTTATAACATTTTTTTTTAAATATGCGAATGTAATATTTTTATCTTTTGGTTCATGTGGCGACGCGTCTTTTTATTATTTAACTACCTGTCTTTTTTCCTCTTAAAAGTTACTGGATGGATGCACGTAGTTAGTTGAAATGTCTAAAAATAAGTCGAACGTGTCCCGAGTTTTCCTTTCAATGATCAATTTCCTATCCATTACGCTAATTTCAAAGCAACAAGGTTATCCCCTATCCTTGTTACCATGCCAATCTTACATTGGATCACGCAATACCTTGTTCCGAAGAAGGAAGTGTCACACCACTAAACGTCTCTTTGAGGTATTCGTCTCGTTTTTAGTCATTCTTTGAGTAGCGACAGAGGTCGTTATCAAGCTGCAAGATACACAGAGGTGACAAGTCGCCACAGTGAGTCTTTGTACATAATTCGTCTAAATCAATCGACGACTTGAAGCGGTGTCTCGGCCCAGTCTTGTTTTACCGCATTTAAGCAGTTCTGCAACAGTCGCGTTAATCTGAGATTTTAAAACCCGTCTTGTAACATTAACTATTCTGTCCCATTAGTTCCATTGTGCTGTTCTGAAATCATAGCATTGGAATACAAGAGTCCGGATCCATGGCGAGGTTCAATTGATTTATTGCGTAGTAAAAATTTTAGGTTCAATAAAGCAAATGCTGTGATTCTCGGTCTATATCGCAAGTTCTTGCGTCGCCTGAGCCGAAACGGACCTGTAACCAAGTGCCCTTAAGGGTACAGGGAATCCAAAGGATCGTGCTGGGGGAAAAGTCTATAGTTAGCATCATGGGCAGTTTGTCGATTGGGGAGGCGGGTTTAAGTATATGTAGAGATGGGAGCAACTTCACGAACGACTCGGTCGTTAAAGAATTAGAATGGAAAAATGATTTCCTACCGTTAGTACTTAAAGGAAATAATCGCTGTCGTCTATTTGCCAAAACATTCTGGAGAAGTAGAAATTTAAGGTTGACTTTAGTTTAACTACTGGGCGACCTGACGAGTAAGAACCAAGAGAGTTCCGCGACAGAACTGGGATCAGTACACTCAGGTACATCGAGGAGTCTCCTCGACAGCCGGCTGCATTTCGCCCATAATCCAGCGTAGTGAAATGTGACACACGATGGACTATTCGCGTATTACCCGCCTATGGAATATATTCCACCAGATTGTGTCCAGTATTAAATAAAAACAAAAGATTGTGAGCTTCTTCTGTTTTTTTTCTTCCTGCTAGTTGTGACTTTAAACAGGGTTCTCAGGTAGATCGTCAGTCTCACGTTAAGAGTTTCTGAGATGAATCCGGAGAATTGAGTTACACTGCATGGGAGAAAAATTAATCGAAACAGAAAAAGATGTTGGACCGATGGCTTCAGACCAATGAATATATAATGAAGACGAGAAGAATCGGGTTATGGTTACCGATGATTATCGAACCATGGTGAATTCCCGTACTGCCTTCCAGCACGATGCATTTGGTACCACATGCGTCTCACTCTAACCCAAACGACTGAATCCGCCACCTCAGAGCAGCCATCAATAATACATTGCTCAAGTTCTTTTCGTGTATAATTTCCATTCACGGCAAACCCTGTTTAGAGAGCATCGCCAGTAAGGATATTGTCTCCTTTTTAGAGTTGTGCTCGCACTTCTCCAAAGAAAGTTCCTTGCTCGTCGTATATTCTTTCCATTTTGCTCCTTTTTATTGTGGAGACCATCGCTGACCCAAACAGCTTTCATACTCAGTTTTTGTATTGACAACAAGGGGCGATTAATACTCGTTCCTTTCAACTTCAAAAAGGTGTCCGGCGCCACTTATAGTTAGACTATGTGCGAGGGCAGTTGGTGTATATAGTCCGATTATTACTGGAAATAGGCTGTCTTTATATTTAATGATCCAATTCCTACAAAGGCCGCTGTCTTCTAACACCTGGTGGTTTTGCCGATGACCTATTCTTGAATTACCTCCACCTATTCTCCCGAGAACCCTCTTTCGTAACTATTTACCAGATATTTCTAGAGCATAAACTCTCCTTTTAGTAAAAAATCTATAAATATGCTGCAGTTGCTGGACATCAGGGATGTCCGGTTATATTACGAGAACCAACCAACTTGTTATTTTATAAATAATTTCCTATTTATCGCTTTTTTTAACAAAAAAAATTCCATATTTTTAACGAAAAAGTTTCCCTCGGATTTTCATTACACAAAATTGTGAACATTAATTTTTTTAAATGCACTTTTTTGCCCATTTAATTTCTTAATTCTTCACATAACTTCAAACTCTACTTTTATAGCATTTACTGCTTGTAAACTTTAGTATTTTTTGCGCCTTTTATTACTTATATATTTGCATTTTAAAAATATAACTTAGGGTATTTTGGTTAGCTTGTTATATCTTCCTCGCCCTTTCAGAAAAAGGGGACATCTGCTACTTGTCATCGAATCGCCAGATTAGTTTTCGCCGTGTTAACGTTTTAACTCCCGATATGGATCAGGTATGCATAGAAACGCCGCTGATTCACCAACAGAAAACATCATATATTGCAAAACGTCAAAATGATGTTTAGTCGGTTCTGACCCCTTATGGAGATACAGAGAATTAATTAGTGAATAACTTATGTAAATGATATACTCAGCGGAAAAAACTGGGGTAGTGGGAGAGGAAAATCACGTGCGCACGTGCTTTTATGCGCGTGATTCATTGTCAAATTTAAAAGCATCTAAAAATAATTATTAATAATCACAAAAATTCTCAAAATTATCATTAAATTTTGGGATTATCAGAGGACAATATTTTAGAAACTAATTAATTATCCGTTAAAAATCAAGGTTCTCCTGCTATATTGAATGTTAGTAATTCCGGTAATGTGTGACAGATAATTTGCAAAACGTCTGATCATTTGTCCTTGTAGCAAGTAGTGAGGTGTGTTCTAAGGTGAAGAATTCACGAGGGCAACGCTCTCTCTCTCTCTCTCTCACCATCTCTCTCCATCCCTCTCTCTCTCTCTCTCGTCATCTCTCTCTCACCATCTCTCACCATATCTCTCTCTCTCTCTCTCTCTCTCTCTCTCTCTTCATCTCTCTCTCACCATCTCTCATCATATCTCTCTCTCTCTCTCTCTCTCTCTCTCTCTCTTCATCTCTCTCTCACCATCTCTCACCATATCTCTCGCTCTCTCTCTCTCTCTCTCTCTCATCTCTCTCTCACCATCTCTCATCATATCTCTCTCTCTCTCTCTCTCTCTCTCTCTCTCTCTCTTCATCTCTCTCTCACCATCTCTCATCATATCTCTCTCTCTCTCTCTCTCTCTCTCTCCTTCATCTCTCTCTCACCATCTCTCATCATATCTCTCTCTCTCTCTCTCTCTCTCTCTCTCTCTCTCTCTCTCTCTCTCTCTCTCTCCGTTTATCCATTATTATTTTTTTACACAGGCAATATAACTTGATGTGAGAACATAACAACTGCACAAACTGTTCCCAAACGAAAAAAATACCAAAGACGAAAAGAAACCACTAGCAAAAATAGAAATAAAACGGCGATTACTAGTAGCACAGACAAGACGAGGGCAGCTAGACAGCGTTATAACTAGACAGACAGACAATACACAGATAAACTTAGGGAAATTTTAACCCGGTGACCAAATGCAGTTTTTTTTTTTTGTTTTTCTTTTGCACGAGATCTCAAAAGAAGGATCTCGACTGTGTAGAGGGGCATGTCGATTCCCACGCCGTCACAGTGTTTTTCGCCATTCCTGCTTATTCCAGCGCGGAACTTTGTTGATACTAAGCTCTGCACCTGTATTTTCAAATGCATTGCTCGATTTGGCCATCGACAAATAGTAGAAAATCTCTGAAAGACTTGCTTAAAAATTGCATGAATATTTTAATGCCAAAAAAAGCAAGAAAAATACGGGAACAATGTGAGCGGTCGGCCAGAATACCGCCTGACCGAGGAACTATTACCACACTGCCATGCAGGCACTACAGTTGGAAAAGAGAAAAGCAGACGTTCTCCAACTCTTGATGAAAAGCCGTATGAGATGAGCAGTTTGCGCTAGATGTAACACGCCCCTTCATCATCTGGGTTCTCCATCGAGGAAGTCTGCTGCAATGTACTCTACATTTCTTCCTTGTCGTTGTGCCAAAGCGACGTCTTTTCCAAAGGCAACAGAGCCTGTGGAGTGTATCTATTTACCTATCTTCTGCCCAAAATGTGACATCACGTGACGACTTGAAGACGAAGTAGGCTGGTTGAACGTGAGGCCGTCTTTCTATACCCACTAGATGTCCGCCATTTTCCGAGCATCTCATTTTTCATCATCATGTAACAATTGGTGCACGTTCAAAGAACGGAGAGGGCGGCGCTCGGCACAAAGCAGCCTATGATCCGATGTCGTTTGACCTGCATTTGAAACTAAAATGTCCAGAGCATCTTTGTTTGACTAATAAAGTAGATACGCGTTGAAGAAATAAATTTCAGAATTAATGACATTCAACCTCCAGTGAGTGAATTGATCGTAGACATGGCTTCTACAAACGAACGTCTTTTAAGTAGAATCAAAACTCGAAATACTTCTGGATGGCGTCAGAGACCAACAGTCGGAGAAGTCGATACGGCTCGAAGCGGATTTAATGGCGTTCTTCGCCTTTGCTCGGTAATAAATTTGATATAATAATTGCTTGGCAACCCGATGTCTCTTGAATTCTTTACGAATTGAAGAATCTGCTTGCGGCAGTTTTGTCTTCTTAAATTCTTTTCCTTTTCCTTTACTTTTGCATTTTACATATAAAAGCGAAATTTTCTTTTCTTTGAATCATCACTTATTAACAGGCGGCCGGAGACGGGAGAAAGGAAATGTCTTCCCCTTAAAACAGGGGAAAAACTCATGTCAGTGATACCCGTGCCTGATGGATTGCATCAAAGACAGAAGGAAGAAAATGAAACACGTCAAAGAGGCAGTCTCTCACCAGTCTTGCCGTACGAGATAGTTCGGAACAAATTACTCAAGAAAGGATGAAAATTTCTTCTCTGCACAACATATTAGACCAGAAGGAGTTAGCGCCAGACCTTG
Organism: Nautilus pompilius; assembly: GCA_018389105.1. Classification (NCBI taxonomy): domain Eukaryota; kingdom Metazoa; phylum Mollusca; class Cephalopoda; order Nautilida; family Nautilidae; genus Nautilus; species Nautilus pompilius. Next base: position 103,538 of record JACATO010000340.1, read on the forward strand.
TAATATTGGAAACACCCAAACTGTTGAAATAGAATTGGATAGGTAGTGGGAGCCGATATAGCTAAATAATAAATAAAGGCTGACAAATGGAAAAGATGGAGAAATTCTCTGCTAACTCATTAGTAAACCGGGGCCCTGACAATCTTGGCCCTGCTCTTCTCTAATGTAATTTACTTCAAACAAAGCAGGTCGGAAGACCGGAATCTAATGTGTTCGACGATCTCGTGAGCCTTCAGAAATCGGAGCTTCTCCGAGAGATGAATAATAGATAAATTCGTAGAATTTAAATTGGCAATTTTCCGTCTACATGAAACTTTTAGTAGACGTTCGTTGCCATCACCGAGACGTACGTACGCAAGTCGACGAGGATTTCTTCCTCAGCGATATTTTCAACCAATGAAAAAGTGTTTTCTTTTCTCTATGTAAAATAATACGGCAAAATTTCCTCAAGTTGGCGAAGGTGAAGGATGACAAGCTGGTGTTTGTATAATATGGAATCTGCTTTTTTAGAAAATAAATAAGTTAAATATATATTTGTCGTTGTTCATCTGACGAGTTCTAGCAGGGACTTTCGCTCGCGGTCGCCCACGCTCGGGTGTCCGTGCAATCCAACCAGTACGTCAGCGCGTGACGTCTAATCTCGTGACCAAGATAGGGATCTGTAACCCTCATACGACAAAAGTTGCTGTTGTTGTCCTTTTTAGATGTTTCGAGCAGCAGCCCTTTCTTAGTGGTAGCAGCTTTAGTGATGAATTGTCTTCATGAAGACAGGAAAATGCCTCGCTTCTCTTCAGGTGTAAGTGAGTATTCAGCAGTAAATAACTGACACATCATCAGTTTCCTGACTATTCTTACAAATAAAGCCTCGTTCACCTGCTGCTAAAAGAATTACAAACAAAAAAATCTCCATCTTTTTTTAAATTCCAACACCATATTTGTGGACCTGGCCTAACTGCTACTTTCAGTAAACACCTGCACACACAGGTACGATCTATACAGGCGTCTTACTGCCACTGAATGCAACATCGTGTAATGCCGTAGATGAATGAAACATCTGCAAAATAGATAATTAGTGATGACTTCGTAAAATTCAAACGAAATACGTATATTTTAACAATTTGTAAATCTTAATTATGCTTCAGTTGTTATATCAAGACTTTTAGGGCCAGTTACTGTAATATTTATACACAAACACAGATTCACACACACATACATTGATGTAGTGTTATATAACATCAACAGCGGTGTGCAAAAGTCTTGCATAAAAATAATTTTTCCTGTAAATTAGCTCGCATTTTGTCGAAAACAGTTGTTATCAAATCTTGTTCATTAAAGTATTTCTGTGTTACTGTTGTGCATCTATTCCAATAATATCAAGCATATTGTTTCATTGTAAGAAAAGTTATAATTTTTAGAAAATCGTTTGCATCAAATCAACATGTGCAAAAGTGTTGCATAAAATCTAGACAGCTGTCTAATCAATTCAGATTCAATTCCAATTATGCAGAAAGTGATCAGATCTATCAATAATGAGTAGAATATCCGAAATTCTTGATAACTTGTTCACAAAGGCTAGGCATGATGGCTACCAAACGCTAACAGTTGTCACTACTGAACTTCGACGAGGCTTCCTCGATTTTCCGTTTCAAATCGGTTTTTTCGGTTTTTTGGGCACTAACACTGAGTTTAATCGAGTGCCAAATGTTTTCGATGGGATTGAGATCCGGGCTTTGAGCCGGCCAGTCGAGGAAGGAGATTCGCAACTCTGCCATCAAGGCCTTGACACTCCTAGGTGTGTGGATGGGGGCGTTGTCCTGCTGATAGATGGCCGTCAGGGGCATGTGGTCACACATATACAGTTCGACAATGTCCGAGACGATCTTAGCATAGTCATGAGCATTCATTCGACCCTACACGTGATGCAACGGACCGACACCGGACGATTGAAAACAACCCCAAACCATTGCCGAATCTCCCCCTGCTTGCAGAGTCGGTCGAGTGCAATTAGGATGGTATTTCTCGGACACCGAACGCACACCCGACCCGCCGAGTGGACCCTCACGAATTTGCTTTCGTCGGAAAACAACACTCGGGACCACTGGGCCACGGTCCAGTGCAGATGGTCGCGAGCCCACTGCAGTCGCTTTTTTCGCTTTTGAGGATTGTCCAGACTGATGAACGGATTCTTCTGTGACGATCGCCCGAAGTTCCATGTGGATCAAACGCTGTCTGATGGTTCACGAGGCCAACTGGATCCCATGGTGCCTTGACAAAGCGGTCTTGATGTCGGTAGAAGTGCGGAATCGGTCCGAGTTCGACATGCGGGCGATCAGGTGATCCTGTCAAGCCGTCGTTTTCCGCGGTCTGCCGGCTCTGCGTTTTGAAATTAGGCTCCCATCGGCTTTCCAATGTTTCAGGGTGCGAGATATCGTCGAATGATTGCAACCGATACGATCCGCAATGAACCACTCAGTTTCACCATCTTCTTTCATGCGAACGATTGTGGCCCGCTGTTCGAGGGTCAAATATCGGGCTCTCGGCATCACTATATGGAACAAAAATGAATCAGAATAGTCGAAAATGACAGATTTTTCATACTTATATTCTACTATCCTAAACTATTATATCACAAAATATATATTCTAATTTTTTGTAGTTTATGCAACACTTTTGCACTCGCCGATTTCATGCAAATTATTTTATTAATATTTAAATCTTGACTGTGCAATTACAAAATGGATCTTACTGTTATAAGTCGTTTAAAGACACCAATACCTTTCAATTAAAACAGAAAAAATACAATAGTTGCTAATTTCTACAAAATAAGAACCCAATTTCTAAGTCTAGTCATTTTTATGCAAGACTTTTGCACACCGCTGTATATCTGTCATGATGTTAAAATAACAAAATCAATCAAGGAAGTTGTTATTTTACACAAACAACTGATTGATCGACCATAAACAGGTCATGTCCGTTAATAATCTCGATACCAAAGTGAAAAGATGGCGCGTATCGCGTTAATGAAGCTCTAGGTGAGAAGCAGCAGTGGATTTTACTACAAACATAATAATTAATACACTCGCAGCATCTCACCTCGTGTTGTTTCCGACAGGTTCCAATGCATAACCACAGCAAAGACACTTGTTCATTTGTTTTCCTGTTCCACAGAGATCGAAATGACGCCGAAAACCTTCCAGGTAACTCAATCTAAGTAACGATAGTGAAAGCTGAAGACGATGACAAACGATAAAGTCCCAACACAAAATTAACCTGTCAGCAATTATCTCCCCTCGGAAACTCTTCGCCTATCTAAAAGGATCACAAGCCATCTAGTCACGGTAGACTGAGCCTCATTTGATGTCGTGACTGCCTGCTCGTTGTTTTTCGGTTGCCAAATGGACAAAAACTTAGCGAGCTTTTCAGTTTGACTGACGGGTCCGTTTTCGTGAGTCAATGAAGAGCGAACTGGCCCTACAGACAATACTCACTTCTCCTGAGACCGAAATATAATTGTGCCTCAGTGATAGCATCTCGCCGTGACATAGGCAGTTTTGATGGGCAAGTTTTCAGTCATTAGAGAACAAACAACACCCCAGGATACTCGGCTCCCTTATCAAGGAAGAAATACACTATTTATGCTCGTCTCTAGTATTAGTAGTCAGTAAACGTATAACGGTCGCGCCGTTCATCCAATCCAAGACTCCATCCTGGAAGTTAATAATAATAATAATAATAATAATAATAATAATAATAATAATAATAATAATAATAATAATAATAATTAATAATAATAATACTAATAATAATAATAATAATAATAATAATAATAATAACAACAACAATAACAACTGAAGATTTCAGATTTTCACTTCCTGTCAATAATCCAGTAAACATGTGATGGAAAACTTTGTAATAATAATAATAATAATAATAATAATAATAATAATAATAATAATAATAATTAATAATAATAATAATAATAATAATAATAATAATAATAATTAATAATAATAATACTAATAATAATAATAATACTAATAATAATAATAATAATAATACTAATAATAATAATATAATAATAATAATAATAATAAATAATAATAATATAAAAAACTAGAGCATTGTGGGTACCAGAGATTCTATTAGATTCTTTCCCAAACAGAAATAATTATAATATCACACGCAGCTGTCATCAGTCTGAGAATAGAAGTATTTAAAATTTTTTATCAAATGTAAGAGTAGGGGCAGACCGCAAGAAATTTTTTCGGTTAATGTTTCAGCACAAGTTGATGATAGAAAACAAATCTGTTATATTGATCACTAAGTATACTGCGTGTTTTTGATATTACACAGATATGTTATTAATAATAACAATATTTTAGGTTAGAATCAGTCCACTAAAATTTACGTTAAGAACTTAGAAAACTGGAGGAATTAGTAAAAATTTTACAGATTTCCTATATTGACATCTGATCGTTATACTAAATATGTATCTTATGTAACAACTTTCTCAGAGATTCTCATAATAATTAGGCATTTGTAAACATGAAAATTCAATATTTCACAATTACATTGACACATTTTCAGAGGACACGGACTAGCGAATGCATCTACGTTTAAACTAATATCTAAAAATCGTAGGGAAGACTCCGCCAGAAATGGCTTAATATATCTCTAAAGGCGCTGTAACTGAGCTTGATATGGTTTCAGTCAACATTCGCCCGCCTCAGATAGATTCTTTACGGCATCGCTATGCCCCAATAAAGAGTTTTTCTGATCAGTGATGGCCACTAACAAACTTCAGCAGCTAATTAATGTGAACTGACAGACTCTCGTTTTCGTCAAGTCAAAGAGCAGAATTTTAACCTCTCTCTCTCTCTCCCTCTCTCAAGAAAAAAGGATTCGCGAACTAAGAAATCACTTTTTTTTCGGGTGGTCAGTTCCCTTTCTCCCCACCTGTAAACCCAGCATCCATTTGTAATGCAGAGGCTGAGTCGATCTTGGAGCATCAGCGACACGCGAAACTGAGCCCACGCTGATGGAGTGAAGACCACACAACCACTCCGCTCCATCTATATGGTTTACTAATAATCTAATAAATAATTACATACAAGCCATCTGCATTTTTAATAACAATTCCATTTCATATGCCACAAAAATATTTTGAAGCATCTCCCTCGTTCGCTCGTATACGTTATTGTATTCTCTCCCTGTTGACGATTGTTCATATGAAGACCAAACTAAATTGATTACCAATCTCACCATAGATTAAATCGTCCTATCAGGCCATTTCTCATGAGAAAATGGAAAAAACATCATTCCTAAGTATTTTGTCGATTTTTTACATAAAAAATACACCAAGAATAAATGCGTCTTGCGATTACATGGATAAGTAAGAGCAGAATCCGAACTGGATCGGCGTGAGCTCGTTAAGTCTATTAGAGTTTGTCAGTGGATCAAAGAAGATGGATATAACTGGTTTTAAAATATTCATGTAATCACAGATATATTTATTAACCACTTTTAATTTTACTCAAAATAAATGAAGCCATGTTGTTTAGTACTGATGCTGACATACAGATAGATATCGGATGATGGAGCACGTAAAAGATTCAAAACTTCAAAATGTAGCTACTGAATAGTAGGGGAGACAACTGGGATAGTTTGATACAGCATCAGTAATACTTAATGACACGTATAACGAGGCTACTAAACAACGACATATGCTTTGATCTTCGATACGACGTCAGTTATAGACTTATCTGTATGTTTAATTAGAAATCGCTGGTGTTGTAGCAACTTATCTCCGGTTGTCTGCAGTCCTGGCGTTCCTTATTTAACTGAGGTATTTCGAGATGAGAAATCGTCGAATATTTATCTTTAGAACATCTAACACAATCAAGATTACACTGTAAAAATAAATAAATAAATAAATAAATAAATAATAAATAAATAAATAAGAATAATTCCGGAATTGTGTAATAAACGTTACTGTAATTTTTAATGAAACCTACACAGAATATTTTGTGTTAAAATAATAACGTATCTGATCTGAATTGCAAGTCACTGGTTGTTTGTAGCTACTTCAACTACAGCATTGTGCGATGTTACAGTAAGCCATCCATAAATGTACTATGATTTTAAAACGAACGGCGCCAAAACATGCCCTTTTACGGTGGAGTCTAATTTGGCTAATAGATTTTGCGGGGAGATAAAGAGTTATGATTTTAAAATATGAAAAAATAACAAAGCGTCGAGAGGCTAAACTGGCGAAGCATTTCTTTGGAGGTCACGAGGATGTGGAACAAACTGTAAAATCGTTTAGGGGGAGACAACTACAGGCAAGCCAGCGTGCGACAAGCTGAGGTCGCTGGGTGCATATCTATCATCTTGCGGACCAGACACTGAAAAAAGAAACCACGTGTGGTTCTTGCGGAGCTACAAGTGAAAGACACAGGGATTTTTTGACAACCACATTCCTAGAATACATCATTATTGATACAGAAGACACACCTACTAGAAAATGGCCACGCCAGGTTCAGATTGGTAGACGCACTGCATGACATTACTGTCTTATTTGCTTCAACCCAAATATCGTCAATGAAGGTCTGAGCACACAGTTTTTTGTTATAGCTAATAAATTGTACATGGAAATAGTTATTATGATTTTTGTTTGTTTGTTTGTTTGGGTGGTGGGTGGAAGGAATAGAGTATACATCAAGTAAATTGTTCAAAATAACACGGATTATGTCTGCCCTAAACTACATTATAGAATATTCACTACACTGTAAGCACGCTGTGCCTTATACTACACTATAACATACATACATAATACTCTTAATTGTACACTAGACCAGACTACACCATACAGCATTCATTATACTTACTGTAGTTTCCAGGTTAAAACATGAATCTACCAAATATTCTAAACAGCAATGCTTTCTAGTTAACCACAGCATAAATTCTTTCTGAATGTCGCTAAGCAGTCAAGTTATTTCGACTGACAGTATCAGAAATTTAAAAAATGCAAATTACTGTCAACAAATTGTAAACCTATGGTATATATGTAAGCGGATGTATAATTGTTAATATACAAAATCTAATACGTTTTCAAGTGATTGTGCGTTTGTTTGTTACTCTTTCACAGTCGAACCGTTAGCACCGAGAAACCCCAAATTTTCGTAGGTACTTCAGAATCTGGACAAAGTTTTAAGCTACCGCACGTTGATGACCTAAAGCCACCCGTACAGCGCCGGGTGCCCCAGCTGGTCATACATATGTAAGGCCAGGTTTTATTTGAACAACCTCTGTGATTTGGTCTTGAATGAAATGTATATATTATTATTATTATTATTATTATTATTGGTGTTTTGTTTTCTTTGTAACAACTCTTGAAGCAAACAGATGCAAATTTAAAATACAGGAGAAAGTTTAATTAGTTTACCGTTAACTATTACTGTAATAGCCCAAGTCCTTATTAACCTTCCGGAACATAAACTAGAACATAAAAACTGCTAAAATAATAATGAGTTCCATCTATCCATGATTGTTTGTACTGTAAAATGTAACCTACGATATTTACAATGCTACACTAAATTAGAGCCAGACGTCTGTAATTGCACTTTGCCACGTTTAATGTTGTGGATCCACACAAAAAGAGCACCTGTTAAATGGCGTGTGTTCTCTACAGCGTAACTAAGAACGTGAGGAGTTATACCTGGCCGACAGGTGTTTCTCAGAGAAACAGCATTCAAGCTAAGGGGAGACAAATCGAATAGTCGTGCTGTATGTATCTCCGCGTGTGTTTCTTCAGTAAATACTACCGTACATTTTTATAAACTACTTAAAATGTTGTTTGTTTGTTGTTGTTGTTGTTTTTTAAATCATTATCCTCTGCACGCCTCATGATACAAATACCGGGAAGGCCAGCGAACGTCTTGTACGGCGGGCACTGGGTCGGGCGATACAAAAACGGACGCCATGGTTACGTCGCTTGCGCGTCAGAGCAGAAACTGCGTGACAGTGGGAACCTGGCTAATCGCTGCGCTTTACATCCCATTAATTCATAACCCTGGGGCTTTGTTGGTTTTTTTTTAAAGCGAAAGGAACAAGTCGACAACGAACGAACCACTGAAATTTTACAAACCAAGCCTTCCATCCTGCCGGCGGCCTTCATCGTCGCTTACCCACTCGAAAAATGTCCCGTGACGTCACTAATGACGCAATCGGTCGGGATTCAAACGAGGCTTCAGACGTTGGACAGAAGATAACCCCGAATGGCTTCCTTTAGTGTCAAATATAAATAGATAAGAAAAAGTCAGGGAACAGCGGCCGTTGTCTCCAATTTCTACGTTAAAAGGAGAACTAGAAAGGTGGGAGGGGGGAGTGGGGACTCTCGGAAGGGGGTCGTGATGACAACCAGCGAAACGAAGAAAGTTGTGTAGAAGTAATATTAATGAAGGAGGGGAAAAAAAGTGGGGGGGGACAGGACGAAACCGTTTTGGGATCCGCCGGGTACAACGATCAGGTGGCGAAGGGGTTCAAACGTAGATTAGAAATGATTCATCAAGGTTTAATGAGTGCGGGGATGGACTGACCTCCCAGGAAAAAAAAATATTTAAGTTTTAAACTGTACCTATTTAGATAGATAGTATACAAATAACCAGTCGTTAATGAAGAAACCTCGGACTTTTCTTAACCCCCTTACGGCGATATTTTGCTGCTTTCTCTCTTTTTTGTTAAACTGGTATTTGTACTATATATATATATATATATAATGGACTACAGAGAAGGAGAAAACATCGTCTCCAGTAATGTCGTTGTATTAAACACAATCCACGACTTTTCAAATATATCTGACATATTCTAGATTTTCTTACACTGTTAGGGTTGCAACCATTAACAAAAAAAATTTTTTTTGCATACTTATATTAGAACCTTACCTTAAAAAAATCACGTTAAAAATTTTTTTCTATTTATTTTCTACTTTAAAGAATTTTAAGTAACTAATTAAGATTCTATAATATAATAACTGTGAATAATGTGGCAAGTTCAAATAAATAAATGTTTTTTTCTAGTTTCTTACCATTGAAAACCAAGAAAGAAACGAAGTGAAAGTGTTTCACCATTTCTAAACGGGATTGATACCTTTAAATGTCAGACTTGTTTTAATAAATCTCATTTCGGAATGCATCTGTTGAATGTGTGGTGCCAAATGTCTTAGGCTTCTCTTAGGATACGTATATTAATAATATAATACATTAAAAAAGATCTGCTTATCATAAAGACCAGAGAGTGATTTTATCTATCGTGGTAACGTATCGAAAATGGAGATATGTTATTATATGGAAATTAAACCAGTATAAAGCAAATAAACTGTCTCAGAATGATGTGTACACTTTTTCTATAGCCTAATAAACAAAGTGTGTATATATATCAATGGTACATTTTTAAATCTGTATTGTACGTGTGTGTGTGTGTGCGTAAGCGCCCGCGTGTTTTTAATCAAACAAATACTGTAATAATTTTTTTTTGTTGATTGGTATTATTCTTCTTCATACCAAGTTGTCATTTGCAATATAATTCCTTGCTATTGCTTACTAATATATATATATATAAAAGAGATACAGGGAAATAACTTGTTTTTAAAAGTTAAAATATGCTGGTAAAGATTACCTCCCTTATATGTTTTTTTTTTATTATTTACATTATTTCTAATTGTCACTATAAAACTAATTTATCTTACTTAAAAGTAGTATATGTATAGTATTTTGATGACATTTTAAATTACATATTTAAGCTGGTGAAAGATTGTTTTGGTTCCCATGCCTCCTCAGTGCAGCATCGTCAGGGTCTGGAGAGCCCTGCTGGACTCGCAGGGATCCGGGTAAAAAAAAGAACATGGTAAAGGGGGAGACAAAAACCCTGATTAGCATTGTTAATGCAGATTTTTTGCTTAATACTTTAAAGATGCGTTCAGAGCGAATAAGTTAATATAATTTAAATAACGGAATAATTTTTAAACAGAATAAAAATTATTAAAACTTTCTAAAGCTATCGGACTGTCACAAAGCACTTTACGCTTTGCTTCGAGATTACTAAGGGAGGTTGGGGGAGGTCGTTAGACAAAATAATTAATGTAATTATAACTAATTTTCAAATGCCACCGAATTCGTTCACAAATTAAAAAAAAAAATACTTATTTTAATTTTAATTCCTTGAGTATTTTGTGGGGTTTTTTGTTGTTTTCTTTTTCTTTTTCCTATTACATTAATTGTCGATGTCATAGGGGACCTTCGGCATCCATTTGGTGTTATGATGGGAAATGCCGATTTAAAACCGGAGAAAAGTCATCTGTGATAATTTACTTGGTGGCCTGTTACTAGGATCCTTTGTTTGCTTGTTATTGTGTGTATGTATATATATATTGAGGGGTTACTGATGAATGCGATGTAGTTTCAGGTGAGCCGTCAACTTTTAGTTTTGTTTTCGCATTTTTCTATTGACCTGTACGGTTCCCCATCCTCATCCCCATCCTCATCCCCATCCCCATCCTCCTCACCGACTGAGGGAGGGGCCCAGCTCCAGCCAGCAGCTGGAACCAGCCTCACCATCGCTACTAGTGTCATCCCCATCCACCGCGGCAGCTGCTCCGCTCTCGCTTTGTGTTCAGAGGGAGCGAGCACCTGATCCACTGACGGGTGCAGGTCCCTAACCCCTCGGGGATTCTGCTGACTCAGAACTGCTTGCGTGAAACGAGAGAGAGAGAGATGGGGGGGTGGGGGAAACAGCCAACTGCTTGTGAGAATCTCGCACCTGGAATCTTACCTTAGTGTATTTTTTTTTTATTCTATCCTCAAGTGACCGAGTTACACTGAGAGGATGGTCCCTCTCTCTCTCTGCTGTTATCATACCACCAACAGATTAGTATTCCCTGGCTTTACGCTTTACTCGCCTTTCTTCTTCTTGTTGATGTTTGTTCTTGCAAGTTTCATCGACAATCAGCTTATATTATTATCATTATTATCATCAGATATGGAACTTAGAAATTGTTTGTTTGTTTGTTTTTTTTTTCAGTATGTCACAAAGGTATGTTGGTTGCATCGTGTCTTTGGACTGTGGAGATACCTTGGGTACCTACCAAGGCCAGGTAAAAACTATTAATGATGATGAACAGACTCTTACGATATGTAAGGCATACAGGAATGGTATCCAGTGTGAGTTACCTGAAATAACTATCAGGTATGTGACAATTAGCAAAATCTGGGATAAACCCTCCGATGTGGCACTACCAAAAAATAAATTATATATAAAATCGGTTTCATTGCAGTGATTGCACACCCTACACATTCACTCACACACACATACACACCCCACACATAACCTACAATATATTTTTATGCAAGATATTTTCTTCAAATAATAATAATAATAATAATAATAATAATATGAAAGTGTTTTTGTAGAAAGTCAGTAAATATTATGGTGTCAGTAATATGGTGTTTGTTGAAGAAAATTACTGTTTACAAAAATACATTAAAAAATCTTGTTTTCCATTAAGACTAGAATGTAGCAAACTACAAAGATGAATGTGAATGCAATGTTCTTAACAAAAATCATCGTAACATATATGTATAGTAAAGTTTGCTGAGTATTAATATGTTGTGATTAATTCATGTATAAACATTTATAATTTTTAAAGAAACCAAATGATTCTTGTTTTTTTATTTAAAAGTCAGTTTTCTCATATTACTATGGGGATTTTCCACCATTCTTGCTAAAATATTTCTTTGTACAATTAAAGATGCATTTTCTGCTTAAGTTCATGAAATATTTCTTGTTTCTGTCTGAAAATTATGCTGGCAAATTCTTAGAATGGTTGAATTAGCAGAATTGTAGTTTTTTCATAGAGACAAAAATTGGTAGTAACCTTTTTAAAATTCTTTAAGAATTATATGAAACAGGACAGATTTTCATATTTAAGAAAGGATATTGACATTCATTTGGTAGAGTCCACCATAGATTCACTAGAATGTTTCCATGTTATAGGCATTTATCTTATGCTGAATGATTTACAATATTAGATTTACTTTACTCAATTAAAAGTTTTGAATATTTGGATAGTAAAAAATTCTTTTATTTATCTATAGAAAAATGTTAATCTTGACTATAAATTGGCCAAAGTATCAATAAAATTGAATGAATGGAATAAATTATTTGTGGTAATTATTGATGAATATTTCTTCTCCCTTGGGAGATTTTTTTAATAAGCCAAGGCAGCTTCCTGCCTCTCTTTTACAAATAAAGGTTCTAAACTTTAAATTTATGATTTTTGCCAATACCTTCAATTGCTGTAATAATTAATAGGTACAGATTTGAATAAAGGTAGAAGACTTTAAGATATTTAATTTTAACATCAACTTCAAGAGAAACCAACAGCAACTATTGTCTTATTTGATTATTGGAAAGTTTACATATAATAAAGGTTAAGTCAAAATTGCATCATTGAAAGAAAAAGAATTCAATGATAATTTTTTTTTTTTTTTTCACAGAGACTTAGAAAATCAGGATTTAATTATTTAAGATTGTGTGTGTGATGAGGATGATTGTAGATCAGTTTTGGTCATCTGCTTGCTAATACCAGTAGGTATTTTTTTGCCTTTTAGTGCCAGAGATATTAAGGACTTGAAGATTCTGAAATCCCCTGAAGAGGCTATGGCTATTGTGTCAATCCAGTCTACTCCTTCCAAAATTCCCAAGGACCAAGTTGATGGTAATGCCTCTCCTGTGAAGGTTGTCTCCTGTTTGGAAAATGCAGCAGACTTTTCTGTTCAAGTTCGTTTGCCAAAAGACAGAAAGGATATAAATTCTAATAGTTTGTGGAACAATGGCATGTCATCTAGTGGCAGTAGCAGAACTCCAACCAAAGAAGAAAACAGACAAAGGCGGAACTCTGGTACAAATTAAAGATTTTTATGATGACTCTATTAAGTGAGGTTAAGAACTATTGATTTAAACCACACTATTCATAAAGAGATTTATATATTTAATCATTAGGAATTTTTGCCTCAGCCATGTTTTCTAGAAAAGACAGTTTGAAAAAAAAACTAAACACAAGTATTTTTTAAAAAATTAACAAATAATTAATTAATTTTTTATTGCTGGTAATTTACATATGTTTCAGGATTAATTTATATGATAGGATGTCTTGGCTTAGCTGTAGAACAAAAGGTGTTTTTGGAGAATTTTATGGACATTAGATCATTTAGAATTATTATAAACAGTTGATCTGCCTGTTTAAATTCAGAATTTTGATTTGGAAGCTAAGGAACATAATATGGGTTTGAATAGTTAACTATCAAACTGTTTGTCTGTCTTTTTGCTGAGTGTTTATTTAGTTATCAATAAATAGAAAATACTTAAGAACTAGGTAAACTTTGGCTTTAGCAGAAACTTTGGACATAAATTACATTTATATATTACAAAGAAAGTTTTAAAATTTATTCTGTGATGTTAGTTTTTAAAAAAAAATTAAGAATATTGTTCAACATATTTTTTAAAAAATTACTTCTTTTAGCACTTTGGTAGTTGTAACTGTTTCATTCCTTTGACTTTTTAAATTTTGTACGTGTTTCTTACAACACATTTATCAGAGGTGAGTTGGTTAATTCAGGCTTCTTCAATCAATTATTTTGACAACTTTTTTCTGTTACCTTTATTTAAAGATTATGTGCAGTGTTGTTTTTGGGTCAAATCACCATATCTACCCAACAGGTCACAGGTTCAAGACCAACTCAAGCCACCTTGAATACTGCAAAAATAGCACCATTGTAAATGAAAACAGCCCTTCTTACTTAGGACCGAACCCAAATGGCAACAGGGAAAGGTCACTAAAACACAGGTTAATTACTTACTGCTAGTAAGAAGATGCCAGAACTAATCCCTTCTCACTCTTACTCATTGATCAGCATCACTTGTATTAAACATTAATTATGGTAGAAATGGCTACAGTTCAGCTGCTGTCTAAATTTACCAAGATAATATGAGCATATTGCCTTATTGTTTTTTTTTAATATTAGGAATGTGTGCAGTAGTGGAATCATTTATAGAAACACCCACATGAAACTGATGAATCTGTTTTTTATTAACATCTGTATTCTAAATTTTTTAAAATATAGTTTCATTTATTCTAAAAAGTCATTTTGGTTGCCTGTATTGCTAGCAAATACTAGAGTTTGTTTTTTTGATCAAATTTTAAAGTAACTGTGCACACTTAGCTTTGTAAAGATTGGTACATTTGAGCAAATTTGTGTACAGTTAAATAATCGAAACATGCCAAGTCAGCATATTTGTTTTTCTGTAGCTTTTTATAATATTTATATCTGGATTTCGTTAGACAAGGATCCATTATCAGCTCTTTGCTTAATCAGTGTTTTACTATTTAGCAATAAATCTTGATTATCTTGCATAACGAAATCAGGACCAATGAGTTTGCAGCCAAATAATACTGTCACATGTCAAGTTACTCCCAACTTTGATCAAAACTGCAGATTCCAGCTTTCAGATCCATCTCCATTTCTGAACTTATCAGCCACTATGCTTCTCTGAATCTATAGTGGTCTGCTTATCATACTACTATTTTTTGATTATCTTTAGCCCATTTAAAATCTTTTTTTTTTCTCTATTAAAAAAACAAATTGTTGAGTTTCATCGGGTGTTCTCATAAATGAATTTCTTATTGTATTGTTAAAATTTATTTATTTTTATAAACTTTTTTACTGCAAATTTTCAGCATCAGAGCCAAGAAGGAAGTCAAGCACGCCGAGAAAAATTGAATGTCGGAGGAAGTTGATACCACGAGAGGATTGCTTTAGTGCGCCTGCTGATTCTTTTCTCTCAGAATTTGACTTTGAGAAAAACTTAGCCTTGTTTGATAAAAAAGCCATCTTTCAAGAACTCGAGAATTCCTTGCCAGAACTGGCTCGTTCCAGCAATAAGAAAGCTCCCAAATATCGTTGTGATGAAAACATTATTCGTTCTGATCCAGTAGTACTTTGTAAAATCAAAGTTCCAAGCTTTACAGGGCATGAGTTTGTAACTGGTGAGTTACTTTGTTCTGTTAGATCAACTAAATACCATAATTTGTCCTTTTATATTCATACTACATTTGTTGACAGTACATCCCTCTTTTTCTTTCTTCTCCCCCCCCCAACTCCTCTAACCTTGTTAAAATTTCAAATGAATGATGAGTCAGTCAGTCAGTTTATTGTTTTATTAAGAATGTCTTTCTTAAAATGTATTGCCACAATCAATCTATATTTAAGAACTGTTTTACCATTACTGTCAATACTAATTCTATTTTCTAAATAGAGTTTGGTTTTAGATGTCAGCAAATTTTTCCTAATTTATATTTTTAATATATTTGCAACATACTTACCAGTAAATGTCATGCAATACAAATGAAAGCTTCAAGATACAAGTTCATGGTATATAAAATTTTCTTTGGCGCATCATTTTTACAAATGGAGTCAGTGAAAACACAAGTTGTCTGTGGGCTTTTACCAACTGATGTGCTTTTGTTTTCCTCTCTGTTTCGTATTCATGATATTAACAGGTTGACAAATATTGTAATATAGAAGAACAAGAGGAGCAGGATGTCTACAGCTTATAAAATGTTTCTAAGCCAGGATTTAGTCAGCATTCTCAGCCATTTGTAGAGGTTAAAAGTTTTGTTATGTTGTCACTTGAAAAATAATGGTGTACTCCATGTGGACTAACTGCACCCCTGGGGAACACAGAAGAAAGCTCAATGTTAACACTTGAATTTAGTTTGTCAATGGGTTTCTTGAGGTGATGCTTGATCATACATAAGCTTGTGTGTGTGAGAGAGAGAGAGACACTAACAAGACATGGCAATACTATCCTGGGAACAGTTTGATGCTTGAATGAAACTGTGCTTGTCACTATTTTTGTTTGTTTTTAATTCATGAATGGGTATCTGTTGTTCTTTTTATTAAATGATATTTAAGATAATTATGGCTTCTTTCTTTTGGTCATTTTAGGTAGTAAGTACTCATTCATTCATTTTTCATATTTTAGATTCTGGATTAGTAGTTCCAAGTATCAGCTATGAGTTGCGAAGCAGGTTGTTCTCATCTGCTGAGAGATATGGTTACTCCATATCCAGGCAGATGGAGATGGTGGGAAGATCAGCTGCTGAAATGATTCTCCAACTACTTGGAGGTAGTCACAGGTGTGTAAACTGTCATTGAATTATGCCTTGACTGTCCAACTAACTCCTATTAGATACTCGTCTCTTTATTTCAGGAAAAAAATCATAACTGTAAATGATATAGAATAAAAGGATATTTTATTTTTTCTCTGAAAAGTTGTTTTAATGCTCTGATTTTATTGTAAGATTTAGGGAGGTGTGGTGGTCCAGTGTTAGACTACTGGACTGCTAAGATTGAAGACCTGAGTTCAATTCAAACAGGGGACACACTCGGTTTTGTGTACTTCCCCACGTGCTTTCTTTATGCTTTTCTTCACCAGCCAGGCACTTCTCCAGTTTCCCACCACATCTAAAAATAAGGGTTTTTAGTAAGGCTTTCTCTGCCAAGTGTGGGGTCCCTCATGGTACAAGATTGGCAGCACTTCCTAGTGGACAACCGTAGCACTATGCTCCTTCACCAGATTGTCTTCAATGTAGACATCAGCATACGACACAATATTATGTGATTTCAGTTTGTTTGTCAATGAAAAATTTTAAGTTAAAGAATCAATTAATGGAGACGAGACAGTTAAAAAGAATTCTTTGCGCAAGTTCCTTATAAATGGTTCTATTAATGAGTTAGGTAAGCAGAGTTTATAAATATTTAATCCTGACTCTCTCGTGTTATGTTTCCATGTTATTGTCAAAAAAAACAGCTATACATGGCATGGTCCAGCCAACCAACCTGACATTTCAGCAGTAGTAGCAACATCCTCACCCTGTTAAGTATGAATTTCCTGTGCGGCAGCCGAACATAGGGAAGGTTATTGTACATTTCTTCAGACATTTTTTCTTTGTTTTTTTTTTTTAAATTTTCAGTTTGTTTTACATGCACAAAATATTACAGCTACTTACAGTAATTTCAAAATAGAATGCAAATTTTACCCCCTCTCCCCATTCCATCTGTGAAATGCAGACAACACTTGGTGTTGGGTATCCAGGCTTTGTACTACAGTTCTAGCATATTAATCTGCTTTGTATATACAGTAGTGGCCAAAATTATTACCCTAAATAGTAGAATTTTTGAACATTTGTTTCTCACTTATCATTTACATTTTTAAAGTTAGAATGATATTCTTTAGTAAAAAAATTTTGTCAAGTGATTGTTTATTGAATTGTATTGTTTTAATACTCTGTAGTTGTACCTCCAGAAAAAGTTACTGCATTAGGAATGCTGTCTAAGCCCTTTGAATATCACAACATTACTTAATTGGTTTTAGATTAGAAGTGCATTTTTACCTTGATTGTTAATTGTGTAGGTTACATTGTTTTAAAAGAAGCTCACAACTCTTCAGTGATACATTAATTGTGATTAAGTAGGACAATGTCATTGTTTTTATTGGATCATAGCAACTGCCTGTGCGGCTATCTCATTTCTCAACACAGGCTGCGTTGACCAGAGACCATTTGTAAAGTGTTCTTTGAGCGACAACATTTGTGAGAAATCACCACAGGCAAAAAGTCTTGAGCTTAGAGTGCAAAGCACTGTCAAGCTACACAAGACAAAACATCTATCTACTTGCAATTAGTATTTTTGAATCAGCTTGTGAAAACAGATAGCAGGTCATTTGTGAACAAGCCCTCAGTGTCTGCCTTCTCTCTGTATGTGCACAGCTCAGAAGATGGGATTTAAATTTGATTTAAAAAGCAACTGAATTTGCAGGATTGATCAATTACTGGGTATTTTAAACTCTTTTTGCAGATTAGACCCACAAAATGATCACCAGCTGCCCTTTGTCGTGGTGCTGTGTGGACCTCACCTGCAGGGAGCTGAGGGTATAAATTGCGCACGACATCTGTCTAATCATAATGTTAAAATTATTTCATATGTGCCAAACTTTGTCAAAATGAACCCAGCTCTAAAGGAGGAGCTCAGGTTATATGAGTCGTCTGATGGCATTAAAACTTCTCATATAAAAGGTAAGAGTAAATTGTGTGTGTACAGTCATGATAAATTTAAATTAGAAATAATTTTCTTTTTAAGTGTTTCATGGAGAATGCAAACAGTATGTATGACTTATTGTATTAATAGATAATTTTACATTTCTTCAGTTTTCTAATACAATTTCTGGATTCTTTATTACATAAATACTAGTTATGTTGAAAGACTCTGACTTTATTTGGTTTATTTTATATTTTTAAAGGATGGCATTATTAATAGAAGTGAGCACCATTCTTAATATCTTTTTTTAAAATTAATTTCTGATCTCGATCATGCTGTAGTTAGATTTTTTTTTCTCTATTACTATCTTAAGCTAGTAATTGAATTCTCGTGGTCAGATTTTACCATCTCTCTGTGACAAGGAAGGATGAAGATCATGATTATTTTTAATGTGCCATTTAATTTTTTGATTGATGTTGTTGTATATACAGTACACCCTTTTCTGTGGTTTGATCCACACCAGTATATTACAGCCATATAAGACCTGGAGATGCAGTTATCCTATGGTTCAGCAATTTCATTATTTCATTTTTTAAAATATTCTTTGGGAGCATTCACCTGGACCTTCAAACACAAATTTGGGATTGCAATAATTTGTCACTGTGTGAATGGAGTCACACCGAGAGAAAGATAGGGAACAGCTGCTGTGTGGCCTTAAGTAAAGTCACCGTCGTCATCAACAGGAAGGTTAAACTTTGGTTATCAACTTATGTAATACTAGCAGGGACTAGAAAGAAAGCAAAATGTTGATACTTATTATAAATACTAGATAAATTTCAGAATGGATTAATTCTGCCGGTCATCATTGAAATGTAGCTTTTGAAACTAAAATTAGCTTTACCTTATGTAAACTTCACTTCAGATGGTGCTACATAGCAGTCCTTATCTTGAACATTGTAGACATAAATATGTATGGCTAAGTAAAAACAATTTGCATTTATTTTCTTATTTATACTTGGAAGTTTTTTTCTTGTAAAGTTAATGGCATGAGGATTCCTTGCATTATAAGACACTAACTGATATATTTTTTAATTTATTTAAAAGTTTTATATCATTGACTTTTTTAAGTGTTAACTTTATTATTAAACTTGTAAAAATTTTTTCAGATTTACCAAAAGGTACTGTGGATATGATTGTGGATGCTATGGACAACCATGAAAATACAGTTTTGAAGGAGCAATCATGGTATAGGTCATTAGTGGACTGGGCTAACCAGAGTAAAGCTTCGGTTTTGGCTATAGATCCCTCACCAGATGGTACTGGTGGTATCCAAGCCAAATTCTGCCTGAGCATTTGCCTACCACTTGCTCTGAAAGAACAGTGCGGCCAGGTGTATCTATGTGACCTTGGATTTCCGAGAAAGGTCTTCTCCGAGGTTGGCATATCTTATTCCTCTCCATTTGGCCATAAATTTGTCATACCTCTTTATGTGAAGAGCTAGAGAATGGCTTGATATGCACTGTGTGAGTGGCAGCTGTGGTATTTAAGATCTCAATATACAGTGAACCTGGGGTATCTAACATGTTTATTCAATCTTCATCTCATACTCTAATAACAGACCCAGCTGTTTGTTACCAGTGCTGTTTTATAAACAGTCTACAACTATGATGATACAGATTAATGTTTGACAGACAACAAATTTCTATATATTTTATAGATTTGCATTGTTGGATCTTGAGGGAGATGAATCATTGAAGAACATAGTTGTTTCTGAATACTGTTAAGCATTTCTCATAAAGTGGATTAATTTGTTTAATTCATTTTTCTTCAGAGAGATTAGGACAGGTAACAATGTTGCCAATAAAGTATTCAGATTCATTAAAGAGATTAGGACAGGTAACAATGTTGCCAATAAAATATTCAGATTCATTAACATTAATATATGAATGCAAGCCATTTAATTCATTTTGGAACAGATCCACTAGTGCAGCTTAACAATGACTTGGATTTAGCGGTGATAACGTTTTGTTTGTTTTTTTTTAATGTTATGATACCAAATATGTCTACCAGTCATTTCCGCTTCATTTTCAGACTTTTCTTTTTATCTTGCTGTAATTCTGTACATAATAGAATTTCAGCCAGATTGATGAGGTGGTTTTGTTTTATTTCACCTGTCAGCATAACAGGGATGGTGGCATGGGAATGAACGAAGAGAATAATAATTACCACTTTGTATACATTTTTTAAGACTTTTTCTTGAATTGTGATGATTGTTATATTTTTTCTCTCAAAATTACAGATTATATTTTTTTGTGAGAACATTCATTAGGAAGCATTTTTATGAGAGCAGATGTCATAAAAGAACAACAGCCTGATGCCTATTCTGTATGGACATAATTTGGAATTCAAAGAATGAAAATGCGGACTTAGACAAAGTTCAGCATAGATAAGCAATTTTGTGATGAGAGTACTGTGACAAGCTACCCACCAAAAATTGAGTTTCTGTTTCTCTTCCTTTCCTTTTTTTTTTTTAAATATTTTGAAAGCTGGATTTATATAATCTTACATTAGAAACTGTACTGGTAAACATGTTATTGACTGAAATGGTCTGTTGTGTAAAGACCAGCTGAATCTGTATGTACAAGGCCAGCAGTGTTCGTTTTTCATTAACTTGAAAATATTTGATTTGTATTTACATTTGAAATTTGAAACAGTAGAATGTAAAAGGAAATGTGGCTGTGTAAGAACAAATGAATGCTCCCATTGTGAGCTTAATAAGAATATATTTCTTTTATTTTTAAAGAAATACTACATTGTCTCTACTAAATACAGTAAACAAGATTTCTCTGCAACAGATCACTTTTACTGGGGCATTTGTATGTAGCTTTTATGACAGGATTTTTCCTAATTTATTTTGGAAGTTCATCTCTAAATGAGGTTATAAAGAATGTTAATATTTGGTAATAATTGTTTGTTTTTTTTTAATTCTATAACTTAATAGTATTTGAAATTTTCTTTTTTCATCATTATTAAATGATTTTAATTCCATTGTGCTTGTAGTTAGCACTTTTTTCCAACTTATAACCAGATTAACCCTCATAAGATGTGGATATGAGGTACAAATTTTATTAGATGTCTCATTAGAAGTTCACATTTAAAATATTGGTATGCCAACTTTGAAAATATTTTTTTATTTCTGCTTTTAAATTTTAAATATTTTTTTGTTCATTTTTGTAAATATTTAGAGACTGCAGTATCCTCCTTTAGATAGGTGTTACAAGAACTTTGAGTGACCGGTGGTACTGCTGGACAGCCAAGACTGAGAGCCAGGTTAATTTCCCCATCGGACTAAATTGGTTTGACATACTTTCCTGGCATGGTGGCTTCTTGCTTGTCTTCAGCTAGCCAGGCACTCCAATTTCCTTCCAAATCTATGAAGAGTTCTAGTATGGTTTACTGGGTACATGTAGGTAACTCTCAACTGGCTTGCATCTTGGTCCAAAATGCACTCAAGTAGCTCGCTTGGTCACCAAGCCTCGTACCCCCACTTCTAGCAGTAGTGAGATTGGCTAAAGTTTGTAGGTGGAAGTTTTATTTTTTTGCACATGTGCAAATTCCTGGATGCAATGGTATTGTTGTCCAACTGTTATAGGCCACAAGAAACTGATTTTCCTGGGATACTGGAGAAGTAAAATGAAGATCTCTCCTTAGTCTTGGAGTCGGGGAAAATAAGTTAGAACTATGTTGTAGTAAATTTTTATTTACTTTTTGCATTTACAAAATTGTAGAGCTGCCAAACTCCCCCAACTGAAAATTTCATACAGTTTACACCTTCCATAAAAATGTCATAAATATGAAATAGTTATCCTTTGTTAGAAATGTCATACTGGCTAAAATGACATAAATTAAGTGATAATAGAAGTATTGTTTTCATTTTCTTGTATTGTATCAAACAACAGGGTCTAAAGTCTCCATTTAGTATACAAAACAGATTAGCACCTGATTGACAATATTTTATCAGTTGTATGCATTAACTCAATTGATTGTTGAACTATATTGTCAGTTTGTTTCATGATTAAAGGGAAATAATGCTTGGGACATGAATTATAACAAGACATTAGACCAATGTGTTTATTTCAGGAGACACGTAGTTCTCAATATTGGTAAAAACACTACAAGTTTGGGGGAGAAAAAAATTCTGTAAAACTGCAGACTTATCATGGAAATGACAGAAACCTTAGAAGATCCTGACAGTAAACTTCAACAAGTTTTAGTTTAGGAAATTGAGCAAATGCCATCAGCAAGGCAGCATGGATCCTAGGGTTAAAAATTGCTTTGTATTTTTGTAGGGTGGGGTATTTTATTTTGCTTAAAACTGATATAAATTGGTTTTTCTGCAACAAGCCATTGAAAGCCTAAAAAATTGCTAGATATAAACCATTTTTAGCTGTAGAACATAATCTTTTTTCTTAAGGTGTTTCAATATAATTTATCACCTTAAAAGGCATGTTGTTGTAAGCTTACATTTGGCCAAAATTTCTTTTTATCAGCAAAGTGGTTTAGAAATTGGAAATGTTTTGCCTTTTTTGTGCTTGTAAATGCCTCATGTATCTGCATGTGTTGGAATAAGCTTTTTGTTGCAGTTTTCAAGTGATAAAAATTGTTTGATTAATTAAGCGAAGTGCTTCAAAGTTAATTGCTAGAAAATTTGAAATATTTTTACATTGAATATAAAGTCAATTTGTATTATACCTAGCTCCTGTGTAAAAGTTTTCAGAGATCATATTACTTTTTCGATCTATTGATAACTTTGGATTTGAACTACTCTTGTAATATGGATAACCATTTATATGGAATTTTTGTTCTTATGTGCAAAAGCTATTGTTTATGTGTCAGCTTTAAATGTAATGTAATGGGGAAGAAAAGAATTCATGAACTTTTAACCAAAATACTAACAAGTAGCTTGTAATGGACCAATGAAACTCTTTTATGCATGCATCAAAAATCTGTTACATTTTTCAGGCCAGGTTTGTTGCAAGTTAACTGACATGGTCCTAAGAATTCCATCTTTGTCAGACAAATCCATACTAAATACTTGGCCCTTTTTTCTTTTTTTACTGTGTAGGTTCTAATCCATACAAAGCTTATGGACTGGCTAACAGCTAGCTTTTGCAGTGATGGGCTGCTTATTTGACAACTTTGTGGCTTCTATTTGTAATTTTTATTTCAATGGGTGCCTAATTGTGAAACAGTTACTATTTAACTTAAATCCAGTTTTGTTCTGTAAATAACTGTTTTTATCTTCCTTGTTTTCAATATGCATTTCTTAAGTTAGTTTTGTATAATTATTATTTTTACTCGCGTTTCAATTTTCCAACTAAGCATGAGACTTAAAATTTTGTTGTCACATATCCTATTCTTAGCTAAATTTAGGTATTTAAAATTAAGTACTAGATATTCTATGCACACAGGCCATTGGGAGTTTTTTTTTAAATTGGTCTCCTGTTTGTTAGATGTATTTTTTTTTGTAGTGGACATTGCACCAGCTGAAAACTTTTAGCTCTGGCAGTTGATTCCCTTCTTAAGGCACTAAGTTACATCTTAAGAATCTCATTTTCTTCAAATGATAGTGGATTTCACTACCATAATTAGCATGATAGTTGTCATTGGTAAGTTTATACAGACTGTATGGATTGTCAATATGGTGATTCTAGGTAGTAACATTAGTACTACTGCTGCTTTGAAAATGAGTATACCGTCCATGGAAATGCTAGTCAGGGAGTTTAAAGAACACTTAACCCCTCCCTACTTCAGATCTTTGCCCTTAAATAAATGAATTAAACATGTATTTTGTTTATTTTTAAAATAAATACTGTTGGTGGCACAAAAACTCTCTTTTGAGGTACTCAACTGTGAAGGCTGAGTGTTGGGAGATTTCTTTGTAATAGGCATTGCATAACTTTACCACCAAATTGAATTATTTTTGTAACAGATTTATTGACTTTTTTTCTTCTTGTTACTTAAGAGCTTTTGCTTTGATATTTGCTAAGGGCATGTGAAAAATAGTTCAAGGTGGTTGGCTGCCATTCTTCATCTTTTAAAATGGCTCATACTTGATTAAGTGTTTACAAATTTAAATATCGAGGATCATGCCAGCATATTTTATAAAGTATTGATCCTGACATGGTAGTGCTGTAAATACATAGTGTTCACATAGTTAAACTTTGAAGCTGTTAATGTTAAAGCATGGACAAAAGAGCCTCATTTTCATGTATACTTTTATGTGCTGTTGTTTTAAACTGCTTGTGAATCTTATTTATATTTTGTTGAAATATCTTTTTAAAGTATCTTATTAGGTCCTCTTTTAAAAGTTTTATTACTAGTGGTATTAAAATGAGAATAATAAAAACAAGTCATGGGTGTTTACACTTAATACAATGCTGCCTACCAATGAGGTTTAATGCTCCCAAAGTCAAAATGTACATTCAAATGCTTGTGATGGTTTAAGAGTACACTCCTGCTGATAGCGCACACAGCAAGCACCACAAACTCCAGTTTCGTGTTGAAAAACCACATACCCATTTCAGTAAACAGTTTGCTATTCTGTAAACTGCAACAAAGTCTTAATTTAGCTATTTTATTATATTTTTCTTTGACATTTTTTGCAAATCCTGCAAACTTTATTTTTGTAATGTTGTATTGGTACAAACATTTGACAAGTCTGGCTTACATTTTATACATATTTTTGCTTTCCTAGTATAACTTTGAGATGGTAGAAGTCAGTGCAAAAGTTTGATTTGCTAATTATTTGTAAAGCAAGAGTATACTAACCCTAACCCTCCCACATCAATGCAAAAAATAATACTACTAGCTGATAAAAGCAAGGAAATCAATTTTAGGAGGATGTGATTTGCATTTTATATACAATCTTGCTGTTAAACATAGGAACATAACACTAGTGTGGGGCTTTTTTTTTAATTGTTTGGATTAGATTTATAAATTCATCCACACACACAGATGGAGGCCTGTTCTTTTTAACTTTGTTTAAAATTGTGACTTAATATTATGATTATGAGTAATCTTATTTTCAATTAAAGAAATATATCACAAGTAATATTTACTGAGACACATTGGGGAAGAAACTTGGGACATGATTACAAACCATTTCAAATATACTAGATTTATATTAATATACCTTATAAATTTAACTTTAATTATAAAGTGCAGTAGGGAATTTCTTGTACTTTGTTTGGATCACTTCTGTTAAAACAGTATGGCAACAGATTTGCCTTAAAAAAACACCATTTCTGTGTAAGCTTGCTGCAACTTAGTGAATTCATGTAATGAGAAAATTTTGTTTTTAATGGGACCAAGTGTAGTTCTTGCTGTTTGTTTGTCGTTTTTGAGTTGCAGTTTTATAAACTGCTGAAGGAATTTGGTTAACATCCAATTAAGTTTGGAATGAATGTTCTATTGAAATATTTTAGCATCATTACTCTTTGTAGTTTGTTCTTTCTGTATAGAAATGTTTAATAAAACCTAGTTTTACTTTCTCGCATTTGACAAAAAAAAAGAAATTTAATAAAGAAATTATTTTGTTGAAGTGTCTTTTTTCCTCTATTTACTTTGCAGATGCATTTAAACTTTTTGCCCCAATATAAGGGGAGATAAATCTAAATATTTCAGCAATTAGTTTATAAAATGCTATCTCCGGTACCATTGTTAACACTACCACCCTCATTTGTGATTGATTTTACTCTCGTATAGAAGGAAAAATCAGAACCTACCATGTAGCTTTTTCTTTGTAGAATTTGCAAGAGTCATGATAATAGGTGCTATTCGTATAGATAAGCGAATTAGGCCGGTTCTCTTATCCAGGTGTGAATTCTGAAGAACTCTAGTAAAGAATAAACAACTGCCTCCCCTTGAACATTAACTGAACTCAGGAATGACCGCTCGCTCATCTAAATTCAGACTGGGGCGGTATCATCATCATCATCGTCAGCTAAAAACTCGTATTGATATGGAATTCTCCACACCTTCCAGTTACAAACGAATGAATACTTGGGCCATTACTGACTTGGTTGGCATTAAGTGATTCTACTCATATAGAAAGATGAAAAATCAGAATCTACCAACATGCAAACAGATTATCCCATTTACCCTCAGCAAAGGATTGGCTTCTCCATTTGATGTAGCTTTTTAGATGCTAGTCTGAGAGTTCCTACTCTTGGTATAGAATAGATAATTAACGAAAACTGATGTAACTTTTTTTCTCTGTGAACTTAGTAATGCAAGAGTCATCATATAGGTGCTATTCGTTTGGCAAAATTCGTACTGTGGAAATAGATAAGCAATCTTTTTGAAGTGAATTAGGCTGGTACTCTTAACCAGGTGTGAATTCTGAAGAACTCTAGTAAAGAATAAACATCAACTGCCTCCCCTTGAACATATCACATATCGTTTTATATTAGTTTTTACCCAAATTTTAACTGATCTCAGCGATGACCGCTCGCTCATCTAAATTCAGACTGGGGCGGTACTTGTCGTCATCATCGTCAGCTAAAAACCCGTATCGATATGGAATTCTCCACACCTCCCAGTTACAAACGAACGAATACCTCCTGGGCCCCATAAAAGTCAAAAACTTATACATCATTTTATTTTCCAATTTAGCCCAGCATTTTTTTTTTTTTTTTTTTTAGAATCGGGTCAAAAGTCTAAATTAAGTTCCTAACCAACAATAAAATTATTAAAAGTTATACTTACCGTTTGTCGAATTCGGGGTCACTGTCCTGCAAATTACCTGACGCAATTACAAATAGTAAAACAAGGCTGGTACACAATGCAATGATCTTTATGGCGGATGACTTAAAAATGGAATATATACAGGAAAGTAGCTCAAGCGCACTCATCAGTGTGAATGAGCGGACCGAACAGATCCGAGTAGTAGATGAATGACTTATGATTTAGCTGATAAATTTAGTTACCACGAGTGACAATAAAATCTATTGGTGAAAGCTATGTACAAATATGTACAACAACATTAATAAATAGTCCGAAAAAAAAAAAAAAATTATTTTTTTTTTGTTAAAGTTCTCTCATTTCTTCTTAGGTGTCGCCTTTTTTGACATCTTGGCGGCTTTCTTCGGCTTACTGGCTGCAGTTTTCTTCACCGGCTTCTTCGCCTTCTTAGACTTGGACATCCTCGCCTTCGCCGGCTTCTTCATCTTCGCCTTCTCGCCGGTGGCTTTCCGGGGTTTGGTGGCCGCCTTCTTGGGCTTTTTCACCTTGTCCGATGCCTTGCTTTTCTTCGGTTTGGCGGCCGCCGCCGCCGCCGCCGTCGTCGTCTTGGGCTTCTTGGTCGGTACTATCGAGAACGAGCCGGTGGCCCCGACCCCACTGCGGCTCACGATGTCGTTTTTTTCGATCCCCCTCCTCAGTGCCATCTTCACTATCATGTTAACCTTTTGGGGGTTCACACGTACGTCGTAGTTGGCAGAGATGTACTTGCAGATGGCTTGGCGGGACACTCCCGTGCGCTTGTTGAGGTTGGCGATCGCGACTTTCACCATCTGCAGGTAGGTTGGATGGCTCGCGGGCTTCTTTGGCTTCGCAGCAGCCGTTTTCTTTTTCGGGGCCTTTACCCGGGCGGTAGGAGAAGTAGCAGCGTCGGCCATGGTTCCTGTTCTGGAATTAAAAATACAGCGTGTACGCCTAGAGTAAACACATTCAGCTCCACCGTTGCGAACAGCGACCTTCCCAGCGGTAAAAACTTATTATATCTGCTTCACGCGGACGTCGGAGAAAACCTACAACAGTGCCCGTTGTTCGCAGCAAAATGGCATCTTCTATATACCAGCTGTGTTTCTTCCCTGTACTTCGCGCTGCGAAAACACCGTAAAAGTTTTGATAAAAAGTATAATTTGGTGCGCAAGTTCTCAAGAACAGATTAAGCTCGGTTTTGACTCGCACTTTCGTCACTCCTGTCCGTTTTTCCATATAAAATTTCATGGAATACGAGTTATCGCGTACTGCACCAGCGAAGAGGTGTATACTTTCAACATTAAAATTGTAACATAATCTCTTGTTTTTCCGATTTCACACTTCGAGGTAAAGAAATAAGCACTTAGACTTTAAATTCTGTGTGCACGGTTTTCGAATTTTCTACCCGATAATCGAGTTATGTCGGGTAGATCCGCGACAACAAACACAAGTTTGCTTTTCTAGCCGCCATGTTCCTGACAAGTCTAAATAGTTATAAAGAATATAAACGGAAAAAATATGCAGACAGAAAAACTCCAGATTATTTCCAAATGCCGCTAAAACGGACAGGCGAAGTTTTTTAAGCCTATAATTGGTTTGCGAGCGACGAAGACCGAGCCGCGAAGTACGTAAAGTTAGTATCGAGGCGCTGTCGTACACGTCGGTCTGGAGCGCCTACCGACTGTGTATCCCGAAAGCAACACTCAATTTACAACAACTTTATTTGAAGCCGTGTGCCGAGTGCACCCGCGTGTGGGTGCCTCAGTCATTATTTCGAGCCATATAACCTAACATCTATTTTCTCCCACATCCGACCGTCGCCAGGTCTATTTTTTTTTCCTCCCCCCTCCCCTCCCCTCCCCTCCCCCCGGTGCTGCTCCACCATCGGGAAAACCCGATCGGAGACTGAAAGAAATATTTTGTTTTTTTCCGAGCGGCTGCTGTGACAGAACGAACTCGACCGTTATTTTAGAATATATCGACGAGTTATTTAATACACGACCTACAAACATCCAAGTAAAGATATCTACCGTGGTTTATATCGGTACTTTTCAAGAGTCGTCTACCTGTTTGTTCTTCGGAATAAATTAGAATAGGTTTGATTTGTTGTCGTTTCTCACATCGATGGATGCTGCAGGAAAATATCCACCCAAGTTCCCGACAAACGTAGTGTTTATATTTCCTACTTGTCATCGTGTAGAATTAATTTCTTACAGATAAATAAATAATGCAACTAGTGACTAGTTTTCTTTTAATAGATTCACGTGCTCACTAAGCTCTGGTAAGGAGGAAAGATGTCGGATGGTATCGCCGCCTGATGTGTGGTACACTCCCCGACTATTTTCGCTTTATTTCTACAAAATCAACATCTTGTGGAACATACACGTTCTTATTTATTCGTCGACAATACTTTTCTCATTTTAATTTCAAAAGTTAAGTTATACGAACGGTTTTATTTTACCATTCCAAAGTATAAAAAAAAATCCGAAAAATTCTAATAATAATAATAATATAATAATAATAATAATAATAATAATATAATAATAATAATAAAACAGTCAGATGAAAACTGATAAGAGGCGAAACTAGATTCTTGGCGCATTTTAGTTGTTTTCATTTACCTCCCTACATCAAACAATCGGGTTACAGCCAGCATCGCCACTTTTTACACGACCTCTATACTTCTACTTATTCGCCCACAAGACGACTTTTAAAACTTAAAACCCAAACCATTTCACTTAAGAATAGTTTCCAATGCTCGCCTGCGGATGCTGAGAACTTCAGGAAGCAATTTAAAGGCGTGCTTATCTAATTTTTACGTTTTTGTTGTTTCATTTTGTGTTTATTTATCCCGGCCTCCGTTTTCTTTTGCCAATTTTCCTACCAGGTTTTCTTTTCTTTATCTGTTATCGCTTTTCCCTTTTTTAAAGATTCGCTTTAATTTACACGCGAATTTGTCATTTTTTCCTATTTGAGTTGTTGGGATCTTTTCCTTTCTTTAACCTTGACCTTCATATTTCTTTTAAAATTCTCTCTGCACTTATCTCATTCTTGAAAAAAACGTAATAAGACAAACAAAACAAGGCCAGCTTACTTACAGCAACTCTGAACAGTCACCAAAATAAAGAAAGAAAAAGCTCTGAGCCTCCTTCACAATATATATACATGTATAGGGTACAAATGGTGAGTATGCAAATTAGCGGTAATATTTAAGGTATGAAAAGAAGAGTGTGAGCCTCCTTCACAATATATACATGTATAGGGTACAAATGGTGAGTATGCAAATTAGCGGTAATATTTAAGGTATGAAAAGAAGAGTGTGAGCCTCCTTCACAATATATACATGTATAGGGTACAAATGATGAGTATGCAAATTAGCACTAATATTTAAGATATAAAAGAAATACAGGGAAAGAAGAGTGGTCATTTAACTCATTGGCTTGAAATGTTTAATAAAACTAGATTCCATTATGTCTAACATTATAATTTTAGTTATTACAGAACTTCCCAAAACCCTGACGTTCTCATCTTTCAATCTATGTCCAGTTATTGCTGGAGGCAGAACTCTCGGTGGTTATCATCGATCTTTATTATTTATCCATTTCTTTCTTTCTTTCTGTTCTTTTATTTATTTAACTTTTCGTTTGTTTGGAATAAACTACTGTTTTAATTATATTATTCCCTGTTTTTCCATTCACCTTTTCATCAAGCTCTAATCACCTGGCAATCATCGTTTTCACATCATAATAGTAAATATCTGCTTCCTCACCAAAAAGGAGACCAGTATTTTTTTCTTTTAATTTTACTATTATAATTTTACAATGAATTTTTGTTTTCTATTAATTTTTTTTTTAAGTTAGCAGGACTAGCCACAAAATTACAATATTAATATTTAGAAAAGACTATCCTGATTAATTATTGATATTATTTTTAATGTGGCTACTTATAGAGATTGTAGGTGCATTTAAAGTTGAATATAATATTTTGTAATGTTCATAAATAAATCTCTCAAAAAGAAAAGCTCATCTAAGTAATTAAAATTAATAAAAAAAATAGATATAATATTTTGTATTTATATTGTTTTAACAGCACCAAAAAGCTAGATGTAATAATTTATGTTCTGGGATATGGAAAACAAATCACGAAGGCAAAGAGACACCACAAAAATACAAAAATTGCCTATATTTTCACATCTGTGAGCATGTGCATGTGTAATTAACATTCATTGCTAATACAACTTTCTTCCTAATACTATATTACTAATTGCTAACATAAATAATATTATCAACTTTACTCTGTGTATTTAAACTAGGGTTGTTTGAATAGAGCCAGATATGATTATGGCAATTCTATTCCAGCTGAGTTTCATTCAGACAGCTCCTTTTGATTTCTTTACTAAAGTTGCAGGTGTCAGTGCCAATTGGTTATTTTCAAGAATTATATTTAATAACGTATGATTTTTTTTTCTTTAATATGTATTAACAAAGAAATCCAATAATAGTCGTTTTCCCAACATACAGTGGTCTCTTCAAAACATACAAAAATAGGTAGAGGATACTCATATTTCTAAAACTACAAGATTGTTTGAATTGAAAGGCAAAGGGGATCATTTTCTTTAATTGTTTTATCTAGTTTGGTTTCTGCTGTTTCAGTTTTCTTTGGCTCCTTAAACCGCTGGCTCTCTCGCAGCTCAGCAGCAACAATCTGATATCACTCTTTTCACATGAGCTTTAGTCTCACTTCCCTAAAATTGACTTCTTACAGGTGCAAAATTAAGAGGATTTTGGAAAGGCTTGCCAGATCTCTCATTGAGGCTTTGCCACTTGAGTGGTCATGTCGCCTTCCACAGAATGTTAATGGGAATGAAGTATATCAGATTCTTCAAAGCTGTTGGAACACCAAATATTTGCATTACGAGATCAATGGAAACCATAATTTGTATTTATTTACAAACAAAAAAAACCCTGTCATATTTGAAAAATGGCCCCACAAATGTGTTTTTCAGAACCTTTTGCAGCACAGTAAAAGAAATTTGTATTCAATTTGAAACATTAAATTATACAGATATAACAATGCAGAAACAAGCAATCACATCTGTATAAGAACTGAGAGTTATGGGTGATGTCATTTATAGGAAATAAATAGTTAGCCCATAAATTTCCCTTTACCTTATTGGTACTAAATGAACTAATGACCCTGTATTTATATGATCTTTCAATTGGTCTTGCCAGAGGTTTTAAGTCCAAAACAATCTTCAAGATTAAAACCAGATTGGTTTTCAAATGTAGTTAGTTAATCATTCACTATTACTAATTAATGGGAAACGCCCAAACCAACTCTAATTTCTGTAAGCAAATACATTGTTCTAATGAATAAAAACTTAATACAGACCCCTGTCAGAGGAAGATGAGCACACTTGAAGCATAAGTAATTTTTACTGTGGAACGTATCTACATTTAAGTCACAGAAAATAAGAAAATGTGAAATTAACGTCTAGTAGGTTTTCCATGTGCTTCATGAAGGACCAGGACAAGTTGTGGTATTAATCCAAGTTTCTACAATAGCAAGGTCCAATTTTGCCAAAGTTCAGTCAGTTATCTTTGTAGATCTGCCACAGATATGGGAGGTTGTTTTTCAATCAAGGCACTCTGAAACAAACATGTCCAATCAGATTCATGTCAGGTTTCTAGATGCCATTCTCTTTTTTTGAGGTGCAACAAGTGGCACAAGCTTCTTGCAGCAAATGTCTTGAACTGAAAACCCCCTTGTTATAAAAGTGACATAAGATGGTTATCAAGAATGAATGGATGTGCGCACAACAGAATTCTGATAACCCTTGATGAACACAAGATCATTCAGCATCTCAAATTGATGCATACACCACTACACTAAAACCACCTTCTTCAACTGTAGGCCTCCCAAAATGCTTGACTTCACTTTCTCCATACTTATGTTTGTTCATTCATTGTAAATTGAGAAAGCAGACTCATCAGAGAACAGTTCCTGGGCCCATGCAAATCTACACTTGACATTCGCTTCCATAAGCAAGACTTTTCACAGTCAGGCATCAAGGGTAGCCCAGTTTATGTAAAAATCATTAAGCTGTACATTGCAGTTTGTTATGTAAGCATTTTTGGGCATCATGGTCAATGGTTAGCTGCTCTTTCATTTTCCTGCTGAAAATTAACCATTTTGTTATTCATTGCCCCATTTTCAAGTCCAAGATTCCATGCTATCTGCCTCTCATTTTAACTGCCCTATCATGCATCTTTAACATTCTACCAATTCTATTGTCTCAAGACATGTTAGTCATAGCCTGAACACAGCCTTGCAAGTAAATTGGCTGTTGCATTTTCATGGGTACTCGTTTTATTTTGACAGAGCTTTGTACTACCTCATTTTTAACCCAGCATGTATCCAACATAGGAAGTGCTAAGCATTGAAATATAACAGATGGTTATTGTGTGTATTATTCCAGGTGAAAATTAAAACTATATTTTTGTAGTTAGTGTATTACTCCACCATTTGGCTTCAAACAGTATTCAAAGTTACTTCTCATGATGAAAGTATGCAATTACTACAATTACTAACTAGAAGATCAAAAAAAAATCAAATCGTATGTGGATTTTCAGTGGTTGACAATTTTGATAAATCAGAATGGATTGGGTTTTTCCCTTCATATGATAAATACAAATGGGATAAATTTATGAAGCAGGTATTTGAAAAAACAAGCAAAAATAATTTTGCCAAATAACCAGCCCTCATTATTAAAAAATTTTAAAGTTAAACAATTTTTTTCCATATTTTATTCTTCAGATAACCTTTAATATTTACATAAAATGTAAACTTCAACATAAATACAAGGGAGATAATGACAAAGTACTTCAATGAAGACTTGAAAATCAGCAGACATACAAATCAATCTTTACATCACATGGAAGTCTTCTTCTCTACTAGTTTTTCACCTTTTCTTTTAATTTATCAACATCTACATCATCACTGCAGGCTAGTGCCTCTGAATCTTCTGGGACATCTAAAACATTGTAGACATCACTGCAGGCTAGAAATGATAAACAGTATAAATAAGGCCTATAAATAGGTGCCAGTCTATCAATATAAATGAAGATTTCTTCAGAAAAATAAAAATATTAAAGTCAATATTTTTGTAATCGGTTTTCTTCAACAAAATAGGGAGTCCACAAACAAACTGTCCTTCACTAGCAGCTTATGCTAGCCTAAAATGTACTGCTATAAATAAATGTACTAAATATGACAATTCAGCAATGTTTATTATGTAGATAATCAATAAAACTAAAATTCTGCGTTAGCTTTAAAATGCATAAATAATAATAATTTCCCAGAAAATACTGATATATGATATCCCATTTAGGGTGGTATAGTACTCCAGTGATTGACTACTGAACTGCTATGGCTGAGGGCCCAAAGTTCAAGGGATCAACTCAGTTTGGCTTTGTACTTTGCCCTGGTATTGTCTCTTGTTCCTCCTTACCATCCAGTTACATGGGTTTACATCACATCTAAAAAGAAAGTAAGGCTTTCCCTGTCAGACCCTTCATAATGCAGACTTGGCAACACTTCCTATTGGATAACTGTAGCACTAAGCTCCTTCATCAGATTTGTCTCCACTGTAGATCAGCATACAACAACAAATCCATTTCTATCATCAACTGAAGTATTTCTTATGACTGTCCAACTCCAGTGTTAGTCAGTTTTTCTAATCATAATTCACTAATGATAAAGATTTTGTTAAAAAAACTGGGAAAAAACAAAGCTTTAGGTATAGAGCAACATTTAAAAAACAACATGCAAAGTTACACAGCTGTTTCACATAATGTATTTTCTTGATATATTGAAAAACTCTCAAAAGCTCTTCATACATTATATACTTTATAAAAAAATTTAATACTCAAAGTTGTCTTTACAGGAGAGATGGCCACTGCATCTTGCAAGTTAAGATCAGTGTTTAGGGAGGAGCCCCTTGTTAAAGACTGGCCAGCTACATATGAGAATTCTAATACTGTGTAATTTCAGCCTCAACAAGGGATATGTCATTAGGCATCTATTAAATATTGCCTCAGTGCTGGCTTCTCTGATGTACTACAACACTGCTTCCGCAATCTACATTTTCTGCTGGTAGTTTCACTGCCTACCACTAATAAGATAAAACAGAATAAAAACATCCTAAATAAGAAACGATCCCCATTTGGTTGCTATTGTTTAACACCAGCCCCACTGAAAGCAGGGGGACAGATATCTTTAGAAAAATTAATTATTACTTACCTGCGAAAGCTTCTGGATACATTTTGCTAAGCCTTTGTTTGAGAGACCTATAAAGAAAGGAGCAAATGAAACTATTGTATGAGAAGTTTTTACAATTTTTCTAATTTTTAATTTCTTAAAGCTACAAATGTTGTTTCTTTGAGAAGCAAAATTAAAAAATTTCATTTGTAAATTCTAATATAAAACTAAATGTAAACCTTGAAGCCACCTTTTCCCTTTTGCTGCTACTTCATCAATTTTATAAAAAAAATATTTTAAATTAGAAGGCATTTGCCACGAAATGATTACATTAATATTAATCTACTAGTTTCAGCTGTCATTCCTCCTGAAACTTTGGTGAGTACTCAGTTGGTTTTTGTCTTAAATAGTAGCACAATACAATGCAATGAGGAAACTTCAAAACAGCAAGATCCCCAAACACACACAAAGGTTGATAATTTATAGCAAGAGTATCCATCACATTCTTTATGGAATATTAACACAAGAAAGCACTTCAAGTACAGGTCAGGGGTTAAACCCACCCCTCCGAACAACTTTCAGAAATTAAGGAATCTATTTTTTCCACCCGACCAATTCTTTTACATTAAAGCTATTTCTAAACTTACATCTTGTTTTTCATTTTTTTGGCCACAATCAGAATTAGTCTTTAAAAGAATTGCTTTGCTCTGCAAATAGCAGATGTTTTTATTGGCAGTAAACTACAGATCTTGCTTCCTTGTTTCAGTAAAAACAACTGTAAAAGACAGTTCAAGTAGAAATACCATGAGCTGAAACTATAGAGACTCATGTAATCCAGCAAGTCAAAAATGTTGGCCATTCATCTGGCTGTGAAAGAGAGCCACCAAGTGCTGTAGTTTCCTAAATCTCTATTCAACCCTCTTAACAGATAGAAAGATGGAAAATGCACACCTAATTAGACAGACACCCTACTGGAATGGTGAGCTAAAGGACCTGAGAATGTCTTGGCTTTGGCAATAAAGAACAAAAAATGTTCTCTACTACCACAAACCAACAATTTACAACAAATAAAACAATACTGACATTTTCATACAAAAACAATGGTTCTAAGAGTTAATGATAATGGTGTTGGCATGGAATTACCATTAAAACAGCATGATCATTCTTTTCTACACCAAAAGTGGTAGAAATAGCTTGAAGACGATGACCCTTAAAAGATAATGCAATACCAATAAGTTCCTACCTGTCAGTGTTGTCACTACCAAAACTAGAAACTGGTTTGGCAATTTAAAGTTATCACAAGTGCAACTCCCATGTCCATCTTGTCATACAATAAATGCCAACAAATTTTCATTCTCATAGCCAGCACTCATATTCTTTTGCATAGGTTCCAAATATTGTAGAACACTGCAAACAAGTTTATTGGAGGTATTTTGACAAATTGCTAGATGTTATCAACAAATCTCATTTGCGTGTACATTCAAGGTCATTGTTGTGGATAACAGAATAGCAAAATACAGATTTAGTTTCCTACCAATTAAATTGGAAATTACAAGAGGAAAAGCATTTAATGTTTATAAAGGGTAATGATGTAGAAATCCAGTGTTTTAGGGCTTTATTACAACTAGTTTCTAGGAAGAGGGATAATTAATATCAAGAGAATGTGCAAGAAGCCAACCAGGAAAGAAAAAAAGTTATCTTAAAGATGTGTATCTATTTGAAATCAGTAAAATAAATGTTTTAATAATTTTCTCAGTCACGGCTGCATTCATTTAAGGGATCTTCTGAGAAGTACCTAAATCTGGCTTTTGAAATCAAATTAGGAGAAAATTTATTTGGTATATTTGATATTCAATAGAAGATATATGGGTTCACCACCTTTTATTTACATGGTTGTGATGGTAACCTTTCAAACTCAAATGTGTGAAAACTGGCAGTTTTCTAACTCTTGAATGCAATGCTATGGTGATTTACGATATTTTTCACAGATTTTTGTTGTTGTTGCAGTTTATTTAATTCTAAAATTTTGCAATTCTCAAAATTTTTAATATTTACCTAAAACTTACTAACTAATACAGTGGACAGGCTATAGTCAGATTACTTTCCAAATTTGAAGACATTTAGATGAAAACAAGTTGAGTACTAGGAAATGATAAATACCTAAAGTACCATACAGTGGGGAAAAATGCACTAGTAAATAGAGACAAACATGGTACCAGGGAATCCAGTGTTTCATCATTTATGTTCACTGTCTTTGTTCCACTATAGAAGATGAATATCCACCTATGAATCAAGTGTACATCAAAATGCTAAGAAATATCACCTAAACAATCCTTTTTCAACCCCAGAAGACCTTTTATACTTTTTAATATTATTTCTTAAAATGAGTAACCCAAACTTAGTTTGTCAAAGTTACATCTTAAAAAAGGAGCCCAAGAATTGCTACAATGATCTGTAAAAACCATTTTACAAGAAATAGCAGTCACATCCACAAAACGACAAATGTTTCTCCAAAGTCCACACCACCAAACATATGTTACATAACAGAAAAATAAACCCTTCTTCAGTTTCAAGAGATCATTACTTTCAATGCATCAGTAGTTACCCTTTTTTGGGTTTTGATTAAATCAGAATATTAGTACTTTTAAAATAGGGTAGAAGCACAATATACATTTAGGGCAAAGAGTGGCCAAGTTAGGATGGAATACTGTGGACAAGGTTACAGTCTGCTTAAAACTAAATGTTTTAGATATTCATTGGTACTTTTGAAGTTAATACAATTGTAAATCTAGAAACAAAAACTGATCTTAACAACCAATGGTGCAGATTTTAGACAATACACTCCCACACTCAGTAAACAGTACTTACACAGAGAAGACTGTTTCCTGACAAATACAAATAAAAACTGTACCTAATTACATAAAGTAGCCATTACCTTATTCTTTTGAATACAACATCCAGGTCTTTTTTCATTTCATACAACAAACAGGTATGTCTTTTAAATTCTTGGAATGTAGTCTCAAAACGAGCTGATGATAGAAGATTGAAGTTGATTAGCATCTCATTGGATTTTTCATAACGAGACAACCTGAAATAAAAGTCATTGTTAATACTTTCAGTAATATTACAAATGTAAAAATTTACAATAAAAAAATACGACATACATCTTTTGAAGACAGCCAGCCTTCAATAATAAGCTTGATTTTTTTTGTAAATTAGATTTTAATATGTACTTTAGTTTTACATAAAAGTACAGATAAACTCCTTTCAGGTGCAGATAATTGCTAAATCTGATTTATAAAAAAAAGTGGTTGTGAATTTAATCTAAAAAATTATAAAAATTTATTGGAAGTAAAACAGCATATTTTGAAGTATTGATAGTATTTGTACTATAATTTAAATTTATAGACGAAAATATCTGTAAAACAAAAGATTAAACTCTTAACTCTGGAAAGCAGATGGCCAAGTACATAGCAGAACAACCTGAGTTCAGTCTCCACTAGAGACCAACTTGGTTTGGTAAACATACCATAACATGGTTTCTTCTCACACTTCTGTACCAAAGCATTCCATCCTCCAGAGCTAAATTGAGGTTCTAATAAGGACTAATTTTTGCTGAAGACCAAAGTGACAGAACAAACAAGGCACAGGACTGACAATGTTACCACAAAACTTAGCAATTTCATCAGATACGTCTACAGTTGCAGACGTTCACAAAAGTCATAACTTCTTTATTAAATATCAACCACAGTATTCAAATAGAAGTTATCAGATATAAAATTCAGCATTAGATTTTTTGTGTAGTTTATAAATTACATGAGATGATTTAAAACTACTATTATAAATGGAATTCTGTAGGATGATAAACATAACCAGTAGGCACTAGACATGTAATGGAATCAGAGATTAGTAGAATTGTCTCTACAATCACTAATGCTGGTTTAAAAAACTAATACATGTATATATGTACACACACACACACTATTAGAAATATTCATGGAAACACATTCAGAATATGCACAAATAATAAGTATTTGTAAACTGAGACATGCATAATATATACACGATGATATGTTATTAAAGAAAATAAACAGTAAAGAAATGAATATGTTATTCAGTTTATTAGTATTTGATATGTGAACTCTTTGCTTTATATAGAACATGACATCTTGTTTCCATGTTTCCATATGACTCTGGAATGTTATTCCAAATACCTGTAGCTCTTTCTACAATTCATCTACATTTCCTTATCAGCTCTATAATACTATATAGCCTCAATGTTGTTCATATTAGGATGCTGCACATGCAGAGGTATCATTGTGAGTGTTCCATCAACTTCTATGTTCCAGATAGTTTTACACCACATTGGCTATAACCTATAGAGTCACTGTCATGTTGAAAGATGAATTCCTGCCCAATGAGATGTCTTCCTTAGGGAATGCCCTGATGGATGAAAACCTGCCCATACCTGTCAGCAGCCAGTATACCTTCCATTTATGCAAATCTCCAACACTCTTGGCTGATATGCAGCCTGATACTTGTAACAATATCCACTTCTAAGCTTCACTGTAGCTGTTGCACAATGATTGTTATACTGCTCCCCTGTTCACTGTTCACCTCTGAAGAAACTGCTGCTGACTACTGCCAAACAGTTCAATCTTTAGCTTATCTTAAAGAGCATTTTCTTCCAGGCTTGATCATTTCATTTTTTTCATTTCTGCCTCACAATTTGGTTTCCGCTCTTTGGCAAAGGTTTTACTTCTCAGTAAAGCTAACCAAAAAATTTCATTACATACTAATGGAAGATCATCATCACTGTTTATAAATCACCCTGCAGAGTAAAAAATGAGGTCTATCCACTCACATTTTCATCAAGTACCTCTGAGTAAAAAGACCACTTTAAACAACATTGGGGGGGATCTCTGGTTGTGACCTGATTATGCGTCACAAGGCGGATTTTGCTGCACAGCTGATGCCAGCTATATCCATATTTTTATACCCATAGACAAACATGCAATTTGTGAAATTTGTATTTTAACGTGAATTTTTAGATCAGGGGGTGGAAGATTGTCATCTGAAATCACAGTCAAACGTGTTCACATTTCCTTATGCTAGACATGAGTCATCAATACCTGATACTGATGTGTTTTGGACTCTTAAGTTAACTGAGAACATATAGCCTGTGTGTCTAGATTCTTGTGCCAGTATATCTAAAAAAATGAGCAACAAGTGCTTCCAGGACTACAATGCTTGGATGGTATGTGCAAATGCATTGATATTTTGGTTGAAGAGGACCTACATATTGAAAAAAAAGAAACCACAGCATGATGTTGAACATACAACTTGTAATGTTATAGTCATCTTCAAAACTTGGCAAAGTTTGAAACTTATATGTAAATCACTTCTCCCACTGCATACATCTTTTTACATGACCTGTTACCATTTCCTCTATAAACTGGCCATGAATGTAGAGTAAGTCAGTTAAAGAATGCCTAACCATCATTTATTACAAAATGAGGTGGCTCAGACTATTGAGATAGTTCAAGAAGAAATGATACAGATTGCCATTGTTTCCTAGTACAGGCATTACATACATTAGGTTCATTGCAGCATCATTTCTTGTGCAGTAACAAGGTACCATCAGACTGGCCAGTTTATGAAGAAACCTCATTCAGGTCACCAAAGGATTACAGCCTGTGAAAATCAGTATTATTGCTCTTACCAGAAGAAACCATTTTTTAACAGCACAATCACCCCAAAATGACCTCCAAAGAGCAACCAACAATACAATTTTTACAGAGTTTGTAACAAGATTCATGCTAGTGGTATATGGCCCAGAACACCACTGCTACATATTCCTCTAACAGGTGCCATTGATAGCTAAGCATGCAATGAACCACACAACAATGTAATAGGTAGTTGAACAGTTGGCATTATGTTCTTTTCATCAATGAGTATATTCTGCTGAGACATCAATGATAGGCAAGCTGGAGAATAATTTGCTAACTGTGCCATTACTCATCATGATCAATTTGGCCCTGGTGGAAGAATGGCACATTCCATGATGAGAGCTTGATTGCCTGATTTGGTCAATACTAAAAATTGCAAGTTTTTATTAGGGTTAATGGCAGTCACACCCATTATTAAAGACTTTTCTTCCAATGTTAATTTGTCAGTGATCATTTTTAGACTGACATCCTTACCATTTTGCATGCTTATTTCAGACAGCCATGTTTTTGTCCAACAATTTAACTTCACTTCTATCAACAATTTTTTTAATGGAGAGCTTAGATCAATTTGCAGATCCTTTTCAACTAAAATATGAACACAAATGAACATAAGTTCCATATAAGCACCATAGACTTCAAAACATTTTTTTAAAAAATTATATATATGCCAAAACTCATGTGAAAAACTAAGACTCTTAGTATGTATCTCCAATTGTTTCATGGAATTTAGAGTATAGCATTCTTGGGATTTAACAAAGATGTCTAAAATTAAAATCTGTACACTTTACTCACTGGAAAATACAGTAGTCGAGACAGGAACCAACTTTAAAATCTTGCTTGAGTTCCGTAATTTCTCTCCTTGTATTTTTTAAAGTAAAAAGTGATACATTTTTGTTTATCTTACCTTGTAATAAATACTATCTTGCACTGTGAGGGGACTGCTGGTTTAGAGAAACACTTAGTTGTTCCTTTATTAATTTTTTCAGCTTCTAAACAAAACTATTCAGTTAAAGAGTTAATTTTATGTTAAATAGAGAGGATCCTGTAGAAATTTTTTCATTTCTTTTTTATAATTCACCTGTCTGAACCCCAAATTGTTCCTATTTCAGAACTTAGTCTTTCTTCTTGCTTTACTATGGATTCATATCTGGTGTTTAGGAGCTCCTTACTACAAGTTGTTTTTGCATTCTTAAATAGAAGAGACAAAAGTATCTCAAAGTCTTGATTAAGGATGTGGTAGACACTTTTCAAAAATTCTTTTTCAAACCCGCTCAACCCATTGTACTGTTATCTGAAGGTCTCAAAACTACATGTGAATGCCAGCTTACAGACAGACATTTAATGTATAAAATTAAGCATGTGATAGTGTGACTTTAAAATGGAGGTATGATAAATTCCATAGGTGTGTGTGTGTGTGGTGTGTGTGTGTGTGTGTGTGTGTGCCACCTTTACCAACAAATCTTCAAAATCTCCAACTTTCATCCAAAGAAAATTGTGGTAGGTTCATGTATGTATATCTTGCAGCTCCTGGTTAAAAGTTATAGATGCAGCTCTGTTAACCACTTTTTCTCTGTCAACAAATTTGTCTCCTACAAGATGACCATGAGTCTTATAGGACACTCATATATTTTAAACTCATGATGAAAGAATGACTTCTCGCTTCTCAACATTCAACAGACTGACCAAAGAAACCAATTTGATATTTCTAACTTAAAAGTTATTTAATGGTCTAATCAAATTTTGCAGACAATTTTATCATTTTTTTAATGAAGCCTGAAAACAGGAAATTGTGATGTAAAATTGCCAAAAGTATTTTGAAGAGCCTTTCTCATCCTAAAAATAAAATTGTTATATTCAATCAGACCTAGTTTTTCAGTGCAAAAATAAATCTTCATTTCTTCAATTGAGACTATTAATATTTTCTATATAAAAATCAGTAGCTTATTTAAGAGTAAAAGAGAAGGGATCATTTATATTCATAGCCAAAATTTTTGCATCAGCCTAGAATTTTCTAATTTTGCTTGATTAAGTTAAATTAAACATGCTACATTTTCATAATAGTGTATGTTAAGGTAGTTAAGTCAGTACCATTTGTAATTTTCAATCGAAAAAATATGACAATTTGAAATCTAGCATATCAAATACATAATTTCCAAAGAGGCCTTGTAAGTTATGACAACAAGAGTGACTACACATATAGAGATGGACATGAGAACAGTATAAGCAGGATTTGGAGATTGATTTTTATTATTATTTCTGGGGGGAGGGAATACGAAATTTTTAGTCACAGCTGTAGAAACTAAAGCAAGGAAAGGGAGGCGTTACATACATCAGCTAAAAATGCCAGCCAAAATGTCATACTTTTTACCTAGGAACATAAAATAGCCCGTCTCCCTTGCAAACATTTTGCAAGGGAACATACTACAATACAAGTGGAATAGTGTATCACACAGCGTCGTCTAGGAAGGCCTGGAGTGCCAGTAATAAAGCCACTGCTGTTTGTAGCGGTGTTCTTGAGCCTGGTCGGTAATTTCATGCCACTGCGCCCTTCCTCCTGCCACCAGACACTACTAACTAATGAAGTAATTCAACTGACAGGTTTCTGTGAAACTGCGAGCACGGACATTTCTTTCTTTTAAATCTTAGGCTAAGCTTGCCGGACTGACTGCAATGGCTTTAGTTTCACGGTGGGGGTGTGTGGGGGTGGTGGTAGTAGTAGTAACCCGGCCTGCACATCGTCTCACCCACCAATAAACACGATTACCAAACTGCGACCCAACAGACGTCGAGTCGGAAAAGGAGGGAAAAAAGCATCAAGCATATCTATAATACATACATATCCTTTTGTAGCTGAACCATTGCCGTCACATCTTCCTTGTTTATTTGGCTTGTTAATGCATTAGTGAAGATTACAGAGGGACGGCCACTCGCCAGCTCCTCCTTTTCGCAAACCGACATGTTCGATAGTGCACGTGATTATCGTAAGACACTTCCGTGTTTACATAAAGTCGTAAATGGTTTGGCATGACAACATACTTTAAAATGGACGGAATATTTTAATTTTATAACTTGCAATATGTCGTGCGCTTGCATCATTATTTGGTGCTAATTTAACTGAGAGACAAGAAAATTTTAATTTTGCAACTTACATAAATAGACAATGTAAACATTACTGATCAAAGTCGCTAAGCTTTACCATTATTGTCAAAACGAGGCTCCATGCGCAAACACTGTAGTGTGCTTCAATGCGCACATGCCAAACGTTATGCTATCGGATCAGAAAACTTTTCGGTTAGTTCAAAAGAGATAACGCGAGACAAAATTACATGCACTATGTTACTACATTAGTTATTTGTAAGTTATATATATATAATGTATATGGAAATAATTAAGAA
Organism: Nautilus pompilius; assembly: GCA_018389105.1. Taxonomy (NCBI): domain Eukaryota; kingdom Metazoa; phylum Mollusca; class Cephalopoda; order Nautilida; family Nautilidae; genus Nautilus; species Nautilus pompilius. The sequence goes on from JACATO010000340.1 coordinate 147,839, forward strand.
AACAGAGGAAAAACTGGTATATAGAGCAAATAACACATAATAGAATTGCATCTCATATAAAAATGAAATGTTCCATAGCACTGTCATGTGTTGATAGAGTACACTGTTTTTGATTGTCATGCAAGCAGTCAGAAAGGGTCACATCTGTAGGAGGACTACAAAAGTATAGGCAGTGATAGCATTGTAGTGTGGGGAATATTATGGCTCCTAAGAACAAAATATCACATGACAGGTGTACAGAAATCAAAATCATAGCTAGTGAAGGCTACACTATACAGTAGATTGCATCCAACTTTATTTCAGGAACTGTATTGAAGACTCTGATGAGAATAAGCATAACTGGTACTGTTGAAAATAGATTCAGTCAAGAAAGAAAGCTAAAACTTTCTAAAAGTGGTGTCAAGTACCTAAGGATATGGTCTCTGTGATAGACATTCAGCTAGTAGAGATTTTGAAAATGAACTATGTAACTGTAGGTATGGGTGTTAATGTTTCTTCAAGAGCAGTAAGATGCACATTCATGCATAGTGGTCTCAATGGATGTGTAGCGGCCCCAAAACCTTTGCTAAAGAGAGAAAACCAAATGGCAAGGCTGAAATGGGCAACAGAATGAAAAAAATTAAATGATCAAACCTGGAAGAAAATGCACTTTAAGATAAGTTAAAGATTGAACTGTTTGGCAATAGTCAGCAGGAGTTTCTTCAAAGGTGAACAAGGGAGCAGTATAACAGTCATTGTGCAACAGCTACAGTGAGCTTAGAGGTGGATATTGTTACAAGTATCAGGCTGCATATCAGCCAAGAGATTTGCATAAATGGAAGGTATACTGGCTGCTGACAGGTATGGGCAGGTTTTCATCCATCAGGGCATTCCCTAAGGAAGACATCTCATTGGGCAGGAATTCATCTTTCAACATGACAGTGACTCCATAGGTTATAGCCAATATGGTGTAAAACTATCTGGAACATAGAAGTTGATGGAACAATCACAATGATACCTCTGCATATGCAACATCCTAATATGAACAACATTGAGGCTATATAGTATTATAGAGCTGATAAGGAAATGTAGATGAATTGTAGAAAGAGCTACAGGATATTTGGAATAACATTCCAGAGTCATATGGAAACATGGAAACAAGATGTCATGTTCTATATAAGCAAAGAATTCACACATAAAATACTAATGAACTGAATGACATATTCATTTTTTTATTATTTTCTTTAATAATGTATCATTGTGTATATATTATGCATGTCTCAGTTTACAAATACTTATTATTTGTGCACACACATAGACATTCAAAATTATCAGCTAATCATATTTAAAACAGTTATCTGATTTTTTTAACAGTTCATTGGTAATTAAAATACATTAATCCAGCAAAAAATAAAGCAAATTTAAATAAAAAATATCTGAGGAACTGTATGTCAATAAACAGTTAAATGTGACATTGTTATAACTTCAACATTTTTTTTTTGCATAATTATGGTCCCAGGAAATTATTTCTACAAATGTTAAATTTAGTTTATACTGAGCACATGATGCTATCATGTTTATTCAGTATCATTTCTTACTACTAATTTGAATAACTATTGCTTCATACTACAACTTTGTATAAATGTTAATGGTTTCATTATTGAAGACTTCTATTGTGTTGTATAGCAGATGAATATGGCTCCTAAAAATGAAATTCTATATGAAACAAAACTGCATTATTACTTTAATACATGTAGTTACTTCCAACGAAAAATTGGGTAGAGTTAAACAAGGTTGCAAACAACTGTTTATAAGATGAAGTCAGCTGGCTCAGCCATAAACTTAAAGAGCTAGGAAGAAAGGGGAAACTAAAATTGGAAGATAAGTCACTGGTCTAGTCTAAAGCAAATTTTTTTGACAGGTAGACAACTGCTGACCACAATTTCTCTGAGACAGTCAGCATCTCAACCTCTGTCAACAGAAGATGATTAAGAGAAGTTGGATTGATTGGCTGAGTAGCAGCTAGGAAATTCTTAGACATGTTAACAAGAAAAAAAACTTGACTGTGTTAAACAATATTAGAAATGCAATTTGGATCAATAGTGCAATGTATTTTGGTTGGATAAAAGCAAGTTTTAAATATCTGGTTCTAAGCAATAACATTTTGCTAGAAGAAAGGCCAGAGAAAAATATAAGGAGAGCTGCATTTGTCTTATAATTAAGCATAGTGTGGGAAATGTGAAAGCATAGGTTTATTATGGGATTTTCACAAAAGTGAGATAACACATTATTTTGTAAGATCAGGGATTTCCATTAGGGAACCATTTGATCGGGGATAAGTTTATACTGCAATTAAGATGATGGTCTGAGACACACTACAAAGCGCACAACACCTAATTTGAAAATAATCAGAAGAACTCCTTAAAACTCTGTTTTGGTGCTGTCAATCTAAACCACTCTGATTGGAATGATTGAATAGTCAAAGAAAAAGATCCAAATAATGTCAGTCAGCTAGGAATTACTTGCAAGAGGAATCAGAGTTATTTACAAGGCAATATGTTAAAGGGTTATTGAATAAAATATCCAAAATATGTACAGCAGTTATTCATGTAAAAGGTGGCTTTTTTTCTGAAATAAACTTTTAGTGATAATGTAAGGAAAAGGGACTCCATTTAAGTTTGTCGGAATATTTTTTGGCAGTGGCAGTTTCATGTCACTTCCCAAAAACATTAAAAGTGTACTTTCTGAAAATGGTTTTCTGTTGCCTTTTAATTGCCTGTACCAGAATAACTGAACTCAGTCGTTTTATTCCTTTATCTGTATGACTAGAGAAAATTTTGCCTGATCTAAATTCAGAGGATACTTTAAATTAAGCACTGGATGCTGCTGCATTAGACTAATCCAGCACTTCACTCTCTTGATCAGTCAGTAGGTTTGCCAACTGCCACACTTCTATCAATTTGAAATAGTGGTGTAGGTGCTGTGACAGAAAATATGGGAATTTAGCATTTTTTTAAAGATTGGGTGCTAGCTACTCTTGGTTTTTGGAGCTTGTTTACATTTTGCAACTCCATCTAAAATATTCAAAAAGTAGTTTTATATATTTTTTTTATTTAATGCATCTTACATTAACATACAAATTATTTGAAACTTGGCATTTAGTAAGCCCCTCTCTTATAAGGCCTGTCTAGGATTAATTGTTTACTAAACTCTCAAGAGCATGCATTGCAGCTGTGAACAAAAAACAAAGCAAACTGAATGTTAGGGGTAATTAACCAGAGCATCAACCATAAAATCAAAGGTTTAGTCCTGATGTGAAAATCTCAGGTTTGTCCACATGTTGAATGAATGTGCTAATTTAAGAGAGAATAATGATTTATTAATTTAATGGAATAGTTACAAGAAGTCATCATGACTAATGCAAGAGCCCCCGCTGGCAGAAAACTTTCTTGGAGAAAGATGTTATTATCATTATAAAAGATCTTAACAAATTTATTTATTTAAAACAAATAAATTCAGTACAGAAAATATTCAGTCCTTTGATTAACCATAGCAGCATATAATTCTAGACAAAATATATTTAAATCACATTTTGCTAATCATTATATGAAACAAAAATCAAGATTAAGATACAAAATTTCAAAATTTCTCAATGTGCCAAATAATTATTAATACTATATGAGTTTTATTAATAGCTTTTTTCTCATGTTTGACAGTAGCGTCTTTCTCTTAACGTGCTTCTTCTGTTACTCTCTCCTAATTATCATCATGTTGTTGTTGATTTTTGAAGACTCCTCTTATTAATTATCTAAGCTCCTAGTCTCACCAATTTTACGAGGAAAAAGATTCTATAAATCTACATATCGACTGAGAAAACCTGGGTAGACAGTCTGATCAGTTGTTACATGTAGTAATTTAAAATAATCAGAATGTTATCTGGATCATTAAGATTTCAACAGCACTAAAGCTGATGATTATCATTTAAGTTTTCTCTCACAACTTAAAAAAAGTAAACAAAATAATAAGTTAGTAAGTTTCTTATTTGACACCATTTATTGTATTAGCAGCAGCATCATTAAGAATACCTGCCTCTCCTTGATATATGCACAAAATTGTTTAGATTTGAATTTAATAATAATATCGTCTAAAAGTTTCATAATTTTGTTTGCATCATTCCTTTATTAGCATAATTTTTAAAAGCTTTTTTGGGATTTTTTTCAGCTTTATAATTCTTTGCCTGATATTTTGAAAAAAATGACGATGATGATACCACAGTTTTGTTCTAAATCCCTACTTCTGGTTAATAGATTATCCAAGTCTGTTACAGATAATTCTGTAAGTAGATGCATTAAATAAAATATTAAAGATTGATGATCATTACTACCAAGAGATTATAAATAATGGCTTTGTTGACAAAGCTATAAACTAGTACCAAATGTAGAATTGCATGGTAGCTGAGAAACATCCCTCTTGGCTATCTTCAGATACCCAGTTGATATTTAAAAAGCCATCTAAATTTGGAATACAGTATATTTCTGGCTATCCCATTTACATGTTATAAACATTTAACTAGTTTAGTTTAGTTATTACAAGAAGGCAGAAAGCCATAAGCTGTAATCACAAAACGTTGTTTAATGTCAAGCCTTGTAGATCAGGCATGTCAAACATGCAGCCCTTTACAAGTACACCTGCGGCCTGCACAAAGGATACTAATTTGCAACAAAAATATTCTGCAATAAATTTTATTAAATGACTTCAATTAGTTGTAATGTGCGCAATTGGTTGTCGTGTGTGGCTCTCATGACAACACATATGTGACCCATGTGGCCCTCGGGGGACCCTCAGTTTGACATGCCTGTTGTAGATGACAGTTTACAATTTTTTCTGCATTAATAAAGAATCATTATATATAATGTACTGTAATCATTAACTAAAAATCTCATGAAGTACTACTGTAAACACTAAACATATGTTTGATATAGCAATCTGTAGATTTGATATGGATTATGATATACCATACAAGTCATTCTCACTAAAATAACAAATCAACATAAATTAGCCAAAAAAATGTATGATGTACTTATAATAGTTTTGCATAGATATCCAATCTGGAAGATCTTACTTTCTATATTAGATTTTTTAACTACTTTAATTCTTGATTTTATCTGAGAGACAGCAAGATGAAACTGTCAATACTCAAAACTAAATACTTCTCTGAAATGATAATCTATGATAATTCTGGTAATAATGGAAAAGCATAAAATTGTATGCCGTATATAATAATATGAAAAACAAACAAATTGTTTGAGTAACTATGTCTTCCTCAGATAATGGCAGGATGAATGAGAACTTATCCATAGACAGTACATCCTTAATTTTATATAAATGTCCAACACCCTAGCTGATCTACAGCTCCACATTTGTACTGATCTACCCTGTTGTACACTGACACTTGTATTGCTTCCTGGTCTACCTTAGAACAAACTGTTATTGTTTATTACCAAACAGTTCAAAGTTGGACCCATCTGTAAAGGGAACCTTTCAGATTTGGTCACTCCACTGTTTTATTTCTGCTGCCCTTTTCAGCCATGCTGTTTTGTTGCCTCTCCTCAGCAAAGGCTTTTGGACAGCTGCACATCCAGTGAGACCACTTTGCACTAATATGTATCTTACTGTTCTTGAAGAAAGGTTAACACCTGTACTCGCAGCAAGGTCTTTTGCAAGATCTCTACTGGCTCAGCATCTAACAAACAGAGAGCGTACCCTGAGGTACTTATCATCACTTCTGGAGAGTTTTGGCTTTCTTCCTTGACTGTGGTTATTTTCAGCAGCACCAGTTTCATATATCATCCTCAGAGTCCTGCCTGCAGCTCCTTTTGAAACATAGAGTTGGGCTGCAATGCGCCACGCGGAGTAGCCTTTCACTAGCTAACACTGATTTATACGCGCTTATCAAATAATATTTTGGTTTAGTTTAGTCAGACAAGGACAAAAAGACATCGTGGCCTACAAGGGCCCCAAAAGGAGAGGAATATAATTAAAAAACAACAAAAAAACAACAATATATATTATGCACAGGTTAGTAGTGCCCGCTAGATCCTGGTCGTCACATTAGAGTTCAGCTGGCCAGGTCGTAGTTTGCTCTAGCAGTCTCGTTCTGGATTAAAGATGGCGCATCTGCGTTTAAGATAAGTGTATCGGTATTACGCAATTTGATAATGTTTTCTTGAAAAAAGTCAGAACTGGTGAGGTTGGATTTGTTCAACTCTATCAAGCGAAGCGGACCGTGGTACCAGGGCTGCTGATTAACTGGTGATAGGGGGGTGTGTCTGTGGAAACTATGGGAAAAGTGAGTAAACCCGAACTAAGGGAATACGTCCGCGGAAGTGGGAACTTTTGTCAATTTTTCAGTAAATTCTTCCTGATTTACTGTCTTTGGGTGGTCTGGTCGCTTGCTTCTAACCCCCCTCACCCTGTTTCTACTGGGTCCCGGGGATTAGGAATCGCGAGCTATTAAAAAGGAATATTAATAAGGACGTTCAAATGAAACCCGGTCCTAATACCATTGCAGTGGCGCTATTTCAGCCGGGCTTCGTTTGAACAACGTCTCCAGTTGCGATACCGCGGACTGAGGAAAGCCCCGAACGGCAGCGCGGGTGAGAGATGGGTGCGAGTCAGGTGGCGGAATAGGGCGTGGAACCTGAGTGTCATTAAGGTAAAAGATGAGCTATTCTAATAGCGAAGAAAGCTGCCAGTTCGATGTCAGATTCTGTCGGGTTTTTCACTGCGCGGATCAGCTGTACAATTTTTTTTTTGTTTTGATGACTCAGTTGTAATTTTTAGCCCAATGTAAAGATATAGATGTAAAAAATTATAATTGCCCATCTTTAAAATTTGCAAATGCTACATAGCCATCCTCCACTCATCACCATTCCTGTGCATGTGGCACGCCTTGTTGAGGCATGGTTTAATTCCAGTCAGGATCTATCTCAGTTTGGTGACCTATACGATAGTTTCTGCTCTCTCTCTCATCTGTACCAGTCCATCTGCATGGGTTCCCTCCTTCCTTGGCTAACCACCTGGCCTTAAGAAAAACAGAACCTAGTGGGTTTCTTCAATCAATCAGCACTAATGCCAGAAGGAATTATTACATTACCTGCTTGGGGCTTATAACCTTTGAGTGCTTGTTACTTGATGGTATGAAATGGTGAGTGCAAATTGTAAGTTAAAGCTCACTAGTAATAGACTTTGCAATGGGTAACTTTCTTTAGCTACAGGAAAGAGTTTTGACATCCACCAAATATATATGAGTTATATTTATTTTTTGAAAATCTGATTAGTAATAGCTTCAGTAAGGAAAAACATGATAAATAAAAAATAATAACTTATGGTGTGAAAATAGTGAAGAAGGTCATGAGTACCTAATACTAACTTTTTTGACTAATGCTAGTTGTGAAAATAAGATCTGTGGATTTTAGTATAAAATAGTATTGTAAATATGATTGACTGTATAAAACACAAAAGTGAGTATTTAAAAAGAAAAGACTATTTAAGAATGGTATACAAATATGAAAGATACTGCAATAAGCAGAAAGTGGCATCAATCATTAATTCATTGCTTGCTGTATAACAAATGTTGCTGGGTGGTCTGAATTTCTTTATAGTAACCTCCAAGTATCTTTTCCCCCCTCAGTCTCATGAATGGAAACCACCAGGTATATTGCTTGTTATCTTTAGCAAACAGATCATCCCATAAATCTGATACAGACTGAAAATGAAGTGTAATTGTTAACATTAACAATCATGAATTGATTATTATTTATTTTTATTTCAGATTTCACAATAAAAGATTTAGAGAAGCTACACAATTTTGGGACTATATGGCCATCAAATAGAGTTATTTAAATCTGTTACTCTAGTGAAATAATTTTTTTGGTTCAGTAAGTTTTTAGAATGGAAAGAGTAGATGGGTTTGAGGACTGGGTAGCTATCAAGCATAACCCCTTCACAGACAATCAGCTACCTCCACGGTTCATGTTTTTTGTTGCGTGGAACGATGTGGAAAAGAAAGTTGCTGTTACATGCCGGCAGCACAATCGGGTTGTCAGTGACATGGAGGACTTTGGCAGTAGAACAGGTTTATTCACTTTTGCTGAGATACGAGCTATGCACGAAATGTTGTGTTTGGTTCATCCCAGCCTTTGTGTACTGTTGCCAGAGTTACCAGAGGAACCACGTGGATTCTGGACCTTTATCAGTTTACCTCAGACTCCAGAGAATGTGGACATTATATGCGTACAACTAGAAAGGTACTTTGTTCAGGCACTAGACAAATGTAAAGAACGGCTTTTGATGTCAACATTATTTGAGGAATATCAGAATGAGCATTACTTTGAAAACATGAGTGAATTGCATCAGAGAGGGTACGAAGATGATGTTGTCAATGCTGAAGACCAGTTGAAAAATGTGCTATTTTTGCGTGAGGGATCGATCAATATGTTAGAGATGGAAGCAGTGTATAAGCTTGAAGATGCAGCAATGTTCAAATTGAATGTTTCTTTAGCTGAACTGTACAATTTCCAACTACAGCCTTTTCTTGATCTCAGAGAGCTAGCTTTGAGTAAGCTGAGGGAAGCAAGAACTAAACTACAAAACCCAAATGTTGGTGCTCGTGTGAAGAAAGAATGCACAGAAATGTTTTCTGAATGGCAGGGGCACTATGAACAAGCACTTGACACTATACAGGAATTGTATATTAAATACTACCAGACAACCTGCAGCCATTTTCAAGGTAAACAGTATTTGAAAAATTTTGAACACAAATCTAACCTCTTACTTTTCAGCACTTATATGATGAAAGCACAGTAGAAATAAAGGCAAAATCTTGTTTTAATCCTCAATATAACAGATCAGTTTTTACCTGACTTATACCAAGCCTAAAAGCATCTGTTTGTATTTGTGTATATTTAGTCAAATGTAGTTGTAATGCAAAATATGTGGGGTTGGAGTCATAAGGATTTGCTGTTGCAAAGGGTTATGTTAATGAGGAAGGTACTATGTATCACAGCTCCTTTGGCTCAACCTGTGCTGAGTCATACAGATTTGAAGAGTAAGGGATACAAATGCAGCGCAGGTGGTGTACAGAAGGTTAAACTTCATTTGGACAATTTAGGTTTTTCAATTTCTTTTATTTTAAAGACACATTTGAATAATTATAAAATATGTTTTAAAAGATGTTACTGGTACAATGATTATTTGTGATGTCATTGGTATGCCTGTGTCCAGAAGACTTGTTAAACTTTACTGAAACAATACTTTTGCTTTATATGATGATATTTTCACAGATGGTTTATCAACCTTTAACATATTTCTAGCCATCTCCGTGGCACATAGAACATGACTATATTACGTAAAAAGTGGCTGCAACATTGAACACTCATCTTGCAGATAGCTCAAATATTGCTTTCTTTTTTACTTTTCTGGCTATGCTTGTACCTGGGGACTTGTCTGTTCTTCCTTGATTCTGCCCAGTACTCCTGATGAAGTACAACCATCTCTCTCTCTGCAGCTTAATGAGAACAGATCTCTCTTGCTTAGTTGTTTGCTGGCTGCTGCTGTGTAGCACATCTGTTTACACTTGAAATATCTAACAAAGCATGGAAGATTGACATTGGCTCATTCCGATCTAGAGTCAACTCCTTTTGTGATATTGTACAGGGAAACCATTTTAGACTTCCTAGTCTCTGGATCTATGGATTTTGGATAATGCATGAAAACAACAACGATAACCACTTTGGACTTTTTTAGAATGTAAGATATTAATGTTGTCTCCATTAAAAATGTATAGAACACTGTCACGTATGATTAGGTTGAAAGGAAGAAGGGATTTCCCCCTTGTTTTGCCTCATTCCTAGGTGCACATGTCCTGCATCCATCAACTTTTCCACAAGCTGGATTAAAGAAAACCAGTTGAGTCCCATTACTTGTGATTCATTTTGTACATGGATTCTGCAAGCTGCAGGAATGCTTGTGTTGGTTGCAAGAAATTCTTCATTTTTTGAGACAGAACACTTCCTTTACTAATGTGACTGATTGCATTAGTGCAATAGCTGTTTCTAGCATCAGCTAAGATGAAAATCTTCAAGCCATTCTTGCTAGGCTTTTTAAACGACACTGCCCTCAGAAAAGAGCCATTATTTCATCAACAGTCAAATACTTTCCAGGAATGTAGAGCTCTTTGCAATTGGAAATAAAAGCATTGCAAAATTTCTGAAATGGTTGCAAGTGGATCAGCTTGACTGCAGTGCAGACATTCCTTATCTCTGCATCATCAAAACAAAAACCTCAATCTCATAGTGTCCTGAAAAATACCTGTGCCATCCATCAGGAATAGACTAGCAACATCCTCATGGTTAGACTTGAAATGTTATTTTCTATGCTGTCAAGCACCTTGACAACTTCATCTGCATTCAATGTCACCATATTTATTCTGAAAACAAAGCTAAACATAACATTTACTTACTTGAAAAGTGCACCCGGATTCCAGGGATCCAAAATTCTAATTTTTTAAACTAAAAATCAGCAAAAATATGAAAATTACTGGTATCTACTGACATATGAAGAAGTGTGTCAAGGCTACCAGACAATACTGTCATAAAATAGGAACAAAAGAATATCTGCTTGTATTCAAGGGACTCAGATGTACCATTTAAGGCTTAATTATATTGCTTGTGTAGAATAACTTCTAATGCTTCTTTTTATATGTATCAGTATAGTAGAATTCCTTACTATTTAAATATCTTGGCTGTATTTTCTATTCCATAGCTATGCTAAACAGGATGGCAGATGATGAGAAGAAAGCAGGTAAAACAGCATTTGAAATAATTTGTGCTGTCAGAATAAATAGGTATGGAACACATGATTCTTCTATTTGAAACCTCTTCACATCAAACTATCTGAACAACAGGTATTATGGCATACCATAAATTCCTCCCTATAGAACTCTTGTGTTGTGCCATAATATTACAGAATTAGAATTTGTAAAAGTGTAAAAAAAATGTTATGTCCAATAGGGTTTTTTTCTCTTGGAATAAGTCTACTTTGAAACTGTTTTTATCTTTACTGTGATCCACTGTTGTTATAATTAATTGAGTTGAAATTTTTTCTTTGAAAATTTTGTAATTATTTAATGGCAATTTATTCATTTATGTTCTTTGGGATCCCATTTTGAATTCAAGATTGAAATAAATATTATCAATTATTCTCCAAGTGAGCATCAGTTAGCTAATATCTCTAGCTAGAGCTTAGCTTCATCTTTGCAAACTTGGTAGTTAAAGACTAGGTCTCTAAACTTACATATTGTAATAAGTAAAATAAGTAAAAAATCAGTCTGTATGTGTATCTTTCTTTAATTTTTTTCAATATATTCTTAATACAGTAAAAAATTTCAAATATAATTTATGTTTGCTTCTTACATCCTTGTGAATCAATCGGCATAAAACTTAAGCACAGGTGTCTTTTGAATGGTGCTGAATCTCCAAACTATTTAGAACGCAGTATAGCACATGTCGTAGATCTGGATCATTATTTTTTAACTGATTGTATGCATAAAATAAGCATACAAATCTTTTATTTTAAATATATCTTTTTTTTTTTAAATTCTCAGGATATCTATAGACCTTTCCTTAGAACGACTGCAGTTGTTCCAGAATATTAAAAAACAGCATATACAGGAACGGGACAAAGTTAAGAAAGAGGTACTGTATTGTTGCTTGGTTCTAGAGCGTAAAGAAGTACATGCTCTGCTCTATTTCGGTTTGTAACAAGGTACTGTGTTCTACATCATCCTAGTGTAAAGAATCACCATATGCCACTCTTTTTTTTAGAGTGTAAAGACTGCCATGCTCTTCACTTTTCTAGAATGTAAAGTGGTTCCATGCTCTGCTCTGTTCTAGAATGCGAAGAGGTAGCACGTGATGATCTTTTCTAATTTATTTTTTTAGAAAAGAGTCTAAAATTATAAAATATTGTGCTAGTTTTTAGAATTATAATGAAGAGATTGTTTAGCACAAATATTAGAAACCATTTTGGGGAAGTTTGCTTTTTTTAAATATTTTAATTTGGGATTCCAGGTAATTTAATTTATAATATTATTTATACCAACTATAGAAAAGAAAGACCAATATAAGTGAAATATGTGCAGGGTTTGTTTAAAAAAAGACTTTGTCTATAAAGTGGAACAGATTGAAATGCTATCTAAACATTTTTTGAGTGAAGGCACCACAATTTTGTTAATTGGCGATTACAAATACCTTGTAATAAAATTTCTTTCTTAAACTTTTGATAATTAAAACACAGTGAAACTTATCTTCTGATTATGTTATAGAAAAAAAAACTAATTTTCATTCTCATGAATAACTGGCTGGAAATGAAATCATATGGATTCCTGCTATGTGCCATGGCTCTGAGTTTAAACCATGCCATGGACAGTCAATATGTTACATGAATTCTGTATAGGAAAAAAAATGTCCAATTTAGATTATCTTGTTCATCCCTGGACACAGATTTCAGATTTACTGCCACACTACCCATCAATTTTTATTACCATACAGTGAGGGGGGTTACTGTATTTTCAAGTGTGTTTATAATCATAATTAAAATAAAGCTCATCTAAAGAGTAACAGTTGGTGCTAATATTCATAAGTTAACATTCATGACAACTCCAACCTGAAGAAGGATGCAATTATAAATGAGAGCTAAGACGAGAGGCAGTTTTTTTTTTGTTGGGACCCCTAATCTGCTTAAGACAGTATCAGGGTACTCTTATTTTTTAAATTGAGTGTGCACTGCAGAAAGCAGCAGTATACAGCAATTAATTTCAGCTTGAGATGAAGGTGTATTGGTTAAATTGAAAATGGTTATGTTAACCAGTTTATATTCTTGTCTTTTCATTCTTAATGAATATAATGCTATCCATTTTATTTTTCTTATAACAATAAGACGTTTGTAATTTAGATTGCATTGGTTGAAGAAAAACCTGGAGCAAGAAATAGACTGCAGAAACTAGAAGGAGTTGTATTTGATTGGCATGTTAAGATTTATGATGTGAATATCAAGATTTTAAAAGAGGAGGAGAAACTAATAAAGACAAAGATCTGTGAAATTACAAGACAGATCAAAGGTGAGTGAGTTCACTAATTTTGTTAAAATAATAAACAGTACTAAATTCTTAAGACATTTTCGATGTTGCAAAATATTAATTGAATTTACAATGAGAATGTTGCTGAATTTATATTCGCTTTACAAAATTAAATGAAAATAATCTTCTCGGAAATCATCTATAACTGATAATTTTTTCTTTTTTTTTAAATGTTTTTTCCATTTATTTTTATTTACTTTGATAAAATCTTTATGCTTTTTCTGGAAAAGCTTGAGTCTTCAAACACTTGTGGATTTCATCCTCAATGTGAAGTGAACACTGCTGTGCAGAGCCACTTAGCTGTGTTTCTAGATCTATGTCACTTACAATACTGTTTAGATATTTTCATGTGAAGACAAAATTGTCCACTTGTGGCCATTTAGACTTGAAGCCAGGATTCAGGCATAGGTTTAAGGACGGCAAGATTTTTATATTTAGGAACAGACCACAGTGTTTCTGCCAGCACTTTCATGTAGAGTATTTCAGCTCGATAGAGTGAACTGCTAAAGGGATTACCTTCGATTTCAGTCACTTGAATAATGTACTTATCAGTTCTGATATTAAAGTGTAGTCAGGCAAAAGAAACTTTTTCTGGAAAATAGTTTTTAAAAATAGGGCCTTTATTTATTAAACTATACTTGTTTTGATGCCTTGAGTTAATATATTCATCATTGTCAACTGAGGATATTTGTGTGGATCTATTTAGAAAAAACAAAAAAACATCATGTACAGATCCCTGCCCTACTAATTTGAACACCATAAAATCCACATGTACATTTATTCTGTAAATATACAATAACTTTTCAGTGGGTGCACAACTGGTCCAAGGCTTCCCTACATTGCTCTTTTGTATGTATTTTTTCAGTTGCTGTGAACTTGGTGTTGGTTGTTTAGCTCTTTGTTGTCCATCAGAAAGCATCCTTAGGCTACCTGGCCTTTGTTGGATGTAGTCACTGTGAAGTTTGTGGATATCTTAATCTCTGCAATGCCTACAGATCAACATCGATATCAAAATTAGTTGGATCAGCCAGTCATCTGGCTTAAAGTAAACAAGGTGGATATCTCCACTTCCATGTACTTTTTGGCATCATGCTTACTAGGAAAATATGTCAGCAGCCCATTCTATATTGGTGGCAATGGTCAAATAAGTAAATTGTGGATTAGGATGAACTCATTCCCCCCAAATGTCTATATTATGGCAGAGATCTATATATATTTAGGTTAAAAGAAATATAGTCTAGGGCCATAATTTTTTTTTGGAAAAACAATCCTTTGAAAAATGCTGCTTTTAAATCCTTAGGCTTAGTTATTTTTTGAATTTTAATGATGTCAGTTTTCTTTTTAAAGTGGTAACCTAAATTATGATAGGTTTGCTTTGACTTTGATATCAATAGGTTTTGATGACTTCCTGTTCACTTCGCCTGCTGATAGATTTGACATGTAATCACATTAAGTTGTTAATATTTTTAGTTTTTGTGATGGTGAAATTTTTTCCGTTACTGTTGGGGTGTACAGTAGATTTTCTTCACCTTCACTGGTGCATGGAAAGGGTGAATATTTGCATGCTGTTTTAAGGTGGCACATGTCATCACTTTCAGATGTGGAGGAAACTGGGGTATTTTATGATGCTGTTGAGGAAATTAATAAATATGAAATGGCTGATACAGAAGAAATATCAAGTCCAACCAGTCCAGTTATGCATCAGTTGAAAGAGAAACTCAGTGAAATACACAGAAAGAAAGCAAACTTTAGAAATAAGAAGGTAGGGCACCAATCTTCAATCTACAAATAATGAATGAGTTTTTTGGCTACCATGTTGATATACAAATTTGTGAATGTTCTGCTTGCCATGGCACACAAATAGTTCATCAGATCCAAACAGTTTTAAGACTTATGAAATGGTTTACTTGGGTCAGTGCATTCCCAGATTCACTGCCTACTTTAGATGTGGTCTGATTTGAACATGGTGTCCTTGAATTGTTGGACAGAAAATCTTTAAAAAAAAAAATGGCTAGTTCAGCTGTTGAACAGCTAGACTTTTGAAAATCCTAATTAGGACACGTTTCTAGTAATAGAATTTTTAAAAAATGGAATAAATTACCAGTTGTTTCTGTTAATGTCAGTGTTAAGCTATCCATTTTAAATACCATATTGATAAATAGTTCTGTATCCTATCTTGCTTTTATACTTGTGTGTTAACTAAACTAACATCATAAAATATCACAGCATATGAAGTCTGCTTCTGTGTTTGCTGAATTGATTTGTGTTCACTTAAAGTTTGACTCACCATATTATTTATAAAAAATAGAATGAAAGAGAGATGCTCTCCTCAGCCCTTAAATTGGAATCAGCTCACATTTTGTAGCTAATATATTCTCTGTAAAATTACCTAAAAAAATGAACATTATAAAAACTATGACAGGCATTTGATTTTGTCTATCTTTGCCCTGTGTGTGGGATGAACCAAACTCTCTGTTGTGTCACAAGCTTTTACTCACTGATCATCAGTAAAATTTTGTTTTTCAGCTGATGTTACTGAAACAGAACCAGGAAAAACAGCAGCAGAAACATGAAGAAGTAGAGAAGTTTCAACATCACCATTCCATACAACTTGTGAGCAGACAACTTATTTGGTGTTATTAGATTTCTACTGTAACTAGCAACATGTGTACTATTGGAAAAATTCTTGATCAAACTGAAAATTAATACCCAATGATTAGTCTCTGTTACCTTAATTTTGCTTTGTATATTTCGGAATCTACAGTTGGTTGAGTCATTGCTAATATAGCTTCCAGATGTTTACTAACAGCCAAATGATAAGTATTACACATTGATATCATATTAAGGACTGTTCAGTCCACTAGAAAATGATTAGTTTTTAGCTGTCTATTTCATATCCTTACCATTTACAGGTTTCAAAAACAGTTATGGATGGCTTGGTCTACACACTGCATTTTGTCGTCCTGTTCTTCCATAAAGGCTTAATACTATGAACATTCATAAGCATCCATTAGATATACTTATGATGCCATTGATCATAATACTGCAACTTGGCAACAGTTAAGATAAAAATATTTTTTGGAAAACAATCTATGAAACACTAGATCCCACATAATTCAAACCCAAAAAAACTGATATTATTAATAAGGAATATAGAGTGAAATTTTTGGTTTAGCCTTTTAAAACAATCAGTTGGAGCAGATTGCTGCTGTCTATTGATAGTCCAAGATGTCTGTATTTCATTACTGCCAATAATTTCTTTTCTTCTTGTACATTTTTTGTCCAAGCTTTTAGTTTTGATTTCTTTTTAAAGATCTGTTTTCTTTTCATTGAGCATTTTACTGCATCTGCCTTATTAATTTGATAGCTAAACATACAGAAGTAACTGGCAATAATCAGAGAGTTTTTATAGCATTGTGAGATTTTTTGCTTTTTTTTTTAAAAAACCTTATTGGTAGATTAAAAATCAAATTGCATGCGCAACTTCTTTAAATTTATGGATAGAAATAATGCTAAACTGTTTTACTACTGGAATGTGCAAGGGCACAGAATTGATGGAAATATGTAAATGAGATGAACAGAATTCACTTACTGGTAGAGAGGACCGATTACAGGAAAGTGTTTTCAGACTCTCACAGGACAAAGTAGGAATTAGGATCTTTCATTGATTGGTTGGCAAAAATTTAACATAACCTGAAGTCGTGAGACCCCTGGATCTTGTAAGATTTTTGACTGTCAAAAAAAACAAAACAAAATCTTAAAATCTTGTTAGCCAACAAGAAAATTAATTGAGGGTATCCCACAAGAGAAAAAAGAAGTTCTAATAAACTGAGTATACATTAATCTTATGTGCCTGCTTATTTTATTTTTAAGAAACGAGATGGACAAAAGGAGAATGAAATGAAGCAGAAAGAATTTATTCTGAATGAAAGAAAAAAGACAATTTTGCGATTGAAAAGCTTCAAAATGGTAAACCTCTGGTGTTTGTTTTATTATTCCAGGAAAAACATCAACAGGTGTTAACATCTTGTTCTGACTAAACAGGTTTTACTTCAACAAATGGCAGATTCCAAAGTTTTAAAGAATTTAGCTTTTTTTTTCCTTTTCGTTCTGATGCATGATTTCTTTTTAAAAAAGTACATTTTTAATTAGTGGAAGTTTTTGAAATTAATCTTCTGAAATCCTAGGCATCTATCACTTCTCCGAACTATGGCTTTACAGAAATAGGTCTGGCGCATTTGGATAAAGAAAGAAAAGAATATGAAGCTGATTAATATTTTTAAAATCTTTTTTTTTTTTCAAATTCTGTTTGAAATAGCTTGTATCCATTTTCTTTTCTTTTTTCTACTTACTATATTTAACCCACCTAACCAAACATTTGTTAGGTTGGATTCCTCTCTAATAAGGTAACAATAACTGTCAGCTCATTCCTTGCATAGATTGCATACTGACTTTTATCCCCAAGAGAGCTAAGAGTTTGCAATTTTGTTTTCTTTACATTTGCAGAAATACCCAACACCAGCTACCATTAAATCAGCTGGATTGCAGCCACTAGCTAGGAAGTTAATAGATGGGTCCGATAGATCTCTCCAAGCTAACAAAAAAGGCATCCAGAGGTCAAACAGGAAGACCTCTTCGGATTTTGGGATTCAAATGTGTGTGGATGAGACTTCTACCACTGCAGCTGGTGTGGGTGAAGAATCAGCTGCTGACAATACTAAAGATGGTCTGGTGCAGGTTCCACCACCACCGCTGCCTCCGCCGCCGCCACCGCCGCCACCACCACTGCCGCCTTCACTACTTCAGCAGGCCCCGGCTATGTCCAAACAAAAACTGGATCAGGGTAGCAGTGTGCCCATCTATCTACAGAGCAAAATAGATACTGCCAAACCACTAGACCTTCACAGTATCCTTACCATGCGACAACAGCTAAAACGAACCAGTGAATCAGCTCGTCCACATACCACAAAGAAAGGTGAGCTTTGTTGCATCAGTTTTAATTGCAGATTAAAAAGAAAACACATTTCAGAGATTTACTTATATATGTGCAGATCAGGCTGATTTAATTTGCTTTTGAAAATTTAATAAACTTGTAAAATGGTTTTGCAGCATCAATATTAATTTTCAAGCATCACAGTTTTTCCATAAAGATTGATGCGTTTAGTCAGGGGAACTTTTTTTAAAACAACTTTTGACTGTATTTCTTCGTGATTGCCTGCTCTGATGAAAGCTAGATTTGTGGCAATAAGAGTATTTGATTAGGGATTAAAGTGGTTATACAGCGACTACAGCTGCCATACTTTTGAAATGTGTGCAGAACCCATATCATATAATTTTAGTCAGCCTCTCTGAACTCCTGAGCAGGTGTCAGAAATTTAACACAAAGTAGCTTAAGAGAACGAGCAGTCTACTGGTTATTCTGAAAAATTGAAAATTAAACACTTCAGAAATTTAAGCACTTTCTTTTCTACTTATATTATGCAATGTCTCCACGTGTGAGAGATCTGGTTATCTCCAGTGTTTTAGTTTTGAGAGAGGAGGAGAAAGTTGAGATAAGACATAGAGCTGAGATTATACTTTACTAGTTGCTGAATTTATTTGTGTTGGGGTGGGTCCATGCACTCTACAGTTGGTTTCCAAATATATTCTGTAATATCATAGCTTTGAGAGAGAAGGGAGCCAAATACATTTCACATTTAAATGCCACTCATAGCCACGAGGCACTACAGTAATTAGAAACAATAGAGCTGAATTAAAGAAAAAAGCTGTCATCAAATTTCTAGTAGATGCCAAGATCAATGCATATGGGAATGTGTGTCAGGAAATTCAATTGATGGTGAAACTGCCATCACTGGTAAATTTCGGAGTGTCATAATACCTAACACTTGAACTGTGTATGCAGAAAATCTTTCACGCTGATTGGCAAATTAGAATTAGGGACAGCACATTGCAGATTTGTCAAAACCTGTTGTTTTCTCCACTGGGATACTGTAAGGTTATGTATTGATCAGTACTAAAGATGTTGAGAGATCTCCACAAAAAGACCTGCAGGCATGTCATTGCTGTTGCTCCAACATGCACACAATGGCATTGATTTCCTGCAGAGTACTGTGCTGGGAGATAAATCCCTGTTTCATCATTATGAACCAGAATACAAACAACAAAGCATGGACGGGAATCACAATAAATCATCAGAGGAAGGAGTTCAAGGCTATGATCTCTGCTGGTAAAGTTTCAGAAACTATTTTGGGAATGCCTAATGTTGTACATCTCATGGAGAAGGCAGCACTGCACTGATCAGTATGTAGGGTTAGGGTCTAACACCTGGTTTGCACTTATTGATTTGGCCAGTTTGGATTATCAATATTTTCATAAGTGAGATGTTATATTACTACCATACCTGCAGGACTATATAAATATATAGTGATATCATTGTAGTGTGGTGAATATTATGGCTCCTGGGAAGGAGATATCACATGACAAGTATATAGAATCAGTCTTAGCTAGTGAAGGCTACACCATGTGGGAAATTGAAACTCTCTAAAAGTGGTAAGTACCTCAGTGTGTTCTCTGTGATAGTCAACGAGCCAGTAGAGATCTTGTGAATGACCTGGCTGCAATTACAACCCTTAAGGTTTCTTCAAGAACAGTAAAACACACATTAGTGCAAAACAGTTTCACTGGATACATAGCTATCTGAAAACCTTTGTTGAAGAGAGGCAGAAATGAAAGTTTGGTGACCAAAACTGGACAGTGGTACTCTTTATAGATGAGTTGTTTGGCAATAATCAATGGCAGTTTGTTTGAAGGTGGACTGGGGAGTGGTATAACAGCTACAGTGAAACATGGATGAGGATCAATACAAGTGTTAGACATATGCATAAAATCAAGGGTATAATGGCTCCAAACAGGTGGGTGGGAATTTATCTTCTAACATGACATTGACCCAAATCATATAGCTAAGTGGTGAAAAAGTATCTGGAATAGAGGCTAGTGGAACACACAAAATTTTGGCATGAACATTGTTGGAGTTATATGGCTACTGAGAAAGTCAAGTGTAAACCGAACCTTCCATGAATTGTGGAAATTGCTACAGGATATTTGGAACATTCTAATCATTCATTGATATCCTGTATGGGAGCATGAAAAGAGTAAAGCAAAGTGCTCATTAACCAAACAAATATTAACGACGCTATAAAATGTATTTATTGTTTCCATTGCAATTACTGATTATATTTATATATATTGTTTCCATAATTTAGTTTACCGTGTAAAAGAGTTTGTGTATGATACATGTTTATTGTTATTTTATTTAGCATTTACATTTTTTCCTAGAACTTGTAGCGCATTTAATTTTCATTCTTTACTCATGGAATTTGGAAAATTCCATGCTACATAACATGGTGCTTTTTTCAATAAGTGAATGATACCTTGATGAACTATGCACACTTCAATCAAAAGGTACTATTGATATCAAAGATATCACAAGACACTTTCGTTTACCAAAGTAGAGCAATTAATAAAGTAACAATTCCTTTTTTGGAATTAAATTGTAACAGAAAGAAACTTGGCTCCAATTGTTTCCCTGACTAGCCAGATATCAGTTTAACTATCAGGTTGTTACAAAAATTTTTTTTTTTTAACCACAACAATGGGACTTTATATCGTTGCTGAGCGTAAAGTTTATTAATCAAAGTTCCATTACAATCAATACACTTCTGCCAACGAGTTACAAGCGCATTTATACCATTTTGAAAAAATCTGGATTTATGGAGCTGATAAACTGTTGGAAGACAGTTTTAATTGCTGCTTGGTTGAAGACAGATTTCATACAGAGGAAGCTGCCAAGGTATTTGAAAAGGTGGCGGTCTGTGGGAGAAAGAACTGGTGAATAGGCTGGATGAGGGAGAACTTTGTATTCCAATGTGTTCAGCTTCTGAAGATTCACTTTTGCAACATGAGGACAAGCATTGATGTGGAGCAGGATTGGGCTGCTTTGATTTACCAATGCTGGCTGTCGTTGGGAGAGTTTCTGATGAACGACATTTAATTCATGACAGTACCTTTTAATTGTGATGGTTTCGCCAGATTGCAAGAAGTTATAATGGATGACACCAGACAGTGGCCACCTCCTTTTGGTGGAGGCTGGGTTTAGGAATGTGGTTAGGCACCTAGTCTCTGTCAAACTGCTTATAATTTGCAATTTTAGTAAATGATCCATTTTTCATCACACGTAATGATTTGATCAAGAAATGGGTCATTTGTTTCTTATGACGAGTGAAGAGCAAATGTTCAATCAACAATTTTGTTGTTTATTCAACTCGTGAGGCACCCACTTGTCAAGCTTTCACCTTGCTGGGGAATAGTTGCAGTGCTTACGTCAAGCTCTCCAGCAATTTCTTGAAATCAGCTTCAATCAAGGCTTTCAGACGGTTGTCATCCCAGTTGGAAGGACGTCTGCTACGTTCCTTATCTTTGAGGCTCACATCTGATCGAAACTTTGCAAACCATTGTTGTACTATGTGCTCATTTGCTGTGTCCCTGCCCCATGTTTGCTTAATGTTACAAGTTGCCTTGCTCGCTCTGTGGCCTTGTTTGAACTAGTGAAGCAAAATGACACGAAAAACATTTCTATCCATGCTTCACTCAGAACCTTGAAATATCCATTTTGATTTTGCATGCCAAAGCACACACTACAAAATGATATATAACTTATCTACATTCACCCTCGCAAGCATGCAAAAAGTGAATCCCAAATTAACAAAACTTTTGTAACCTAATATCTGTTAATATTTGCATTTCTGCCAAATTTTTATTACTGATTAACAAATTTTCTCTTTCAGTTGACCCTATGGATAGCATACTTGATATGATCAAGAAAGGGGTCAAGTTACGTACAGTCACTAAAAAACAGGCAGACTCGGGTGATAGTAATCAAGATTTCATGTCACCACCAAGCGATGCTCACATCAGACTTTTGCAGGAGAGTTTAAATCGGATCAATCATCTTACCAGGGACAGCTCTCCAGAATCTGATGACAGTGATGATGATTTTGAAGACTGATCAGTTAAATTTTTATCCACTGATATGGGAAGAACAATGGAAGCTTGAAGAATTACTCCTTTAATATATGAAATTTCACATTGGTTTTTCTCAAAACAATATTTTTAGTACATTTTTTAATTAAGGAGTTGATGCTAGATCTCAGCAAATGTTTCCATATGAAAGTGTACATATTGTTAATAGCCAAAGATTATAAATTCACTTCAAATCTTGATGCCTAAAATTGTGTTGCTGAGAAGCATTGAATGCAAGATTTAGTTCATTAATAATGGTGGCTTTCCTCACCATTAAATTTGGGTAAGAGACTGGTTGGACTCACTGATGTTTACCAGATAATGATTTCCAAAATATTTAGAATAGCCTGTAAAATGTTTTTAATAGATAATTATAATTACTATTAATTTGTGGCTACAAAGTCAAGCTTATTGTTTAACAGGGTGGATTAAAAAGAAAATTCTAACAAGCTTATGTATTATCCTTATACACCTGACCACCAGTAGTGCAGCAGGAATGTCCACATCGAGGGTGATCAACAACAGCTTTGCTTTTCCTGTATTATGAACAAAAAACTGATGACAATGCAGTTTAATATTTCTAGGTTAAATTTTCAGGCCAGTAATTTATTTCATTAAAATGTCAAATCATGATGCATATTGTAGCTGCCAAAGGTACATTGATATTTATTGCTTTACTACTGCATATCAGCCTTCTTAACACTGAGAAACATGATGGCGCTTTTGCCGTGAACACAGATGAAATATCCGGTGAAATACTACAAGATTTCAAAGCAAGGATATTATCATTGAGGTGACTATCAGTCAACTGTGCATGTAGGCGGTTCTTGGCGAGCTTTATTTGAGAAAATAATTGTTCACAACTATAAGTCGACCCAAACATCGACATGATGACACAAACCAGGCCCACTGGGAAACACAACATCCCTGAAGAAAGCGGCAGGAGGCAATGAAGAGAAGTGAGAACGAAGCTGGTCGTCACTGCAACTCAATAAGTTCCATTTGGAGATCAGTAGGGGCATCGATCTTGACGAAAATGAATGGTCGATATCGGTGAATTGTGCGCTCTTTACTGAGTTTCCTATAGCATTAGTGTGTTGGTTAGCTATTTTTAGAAATGACGACTTTAATATAGAATCTGGCCTGCGGGCAGTCTTTTCTTAATATGCGTAAAGGGCCGCCAATTGCCGACCCCTGAATTAGGGTCATCAATGCATTGCATGTTTGCAACATAAAATGAAATTCTGAACCTTTAGTTATCTAGAAAGTATCCTAAAACCCATGTGTATTTAAAGCTCAAAATAAGATACTAACAATTCAGAAAAAACTAATTTTCTCATAAGTTTTTTTTAATGTTAGTAGTATCAGATTTCTTTTCAACAAAAATAAAATCAAATATACATAAAAGTCTTAAAAAATATTTAAAATTTATTTTTCTCAAAAAGTGAAATTGGTTTTAAATTACATAAAAATATAATCTTTGAACATTTTCATTCTTCTTCCCAAAGGAAATGATACTTCTGAAAATAAATAAAATTTTATTTTTACTTATAGATAACTGTAATAAAAAGCCAGGTTTCAACAAAGATAATTTCCACTGCTGATGGACATAGTTGCATACTTAGAATATCTCTAAGCCCTTATCACAGTGACTTGTATTTTGATTTGGTACCTAGAGAATAAGATATTCTTGTAACTTTACAGAAGACATAAGTAAGTTACTTTAAATAATTGACCATGTAAGAAAATGCTAAATAAATAAGCATCCCCAAATTGTTATATATTCTGACAATGTAAATAACAGATCTATACTTCATCTAAGTGTCAAGTGCTTAAATAACCGGGCATACCTCACTTCAAAATTCATTAGTAATATCAGATATCCAATTACTCATTCAGACAGCAAACAATATTCCCATCTGTTGGCAATCCTATCCATCCTCAATTTGATTGTTGAGTATGACCATGAACGTTGAAACATTTCAGAGGCACTGATGATCAGTTGATGAAGCTGGAAGCTGTTATTGAGATGTTTGCCATTATATTTGACTGGGTTCCACTTAAATTGTTTCCTCCTCAGTTTTGTGGGTTCTTTTATTCCTGAACAGAATTGATAATGTTTTTAGTACTTGTTGCATAGTTCTGAAAGTGGACACTTGACAGATAAGTCATTTGTTGTTTGCTTATGAATCAGAAAAAAATGAAAGATTTTTTCTATGCCAAATGGGTAATAACAAGTGCAAAAAACTGAACCTGCAAACATCGTTTCATGTTATTATCATGCATAAAGACAGTCGATCTTTTGCTGCACTTTCCAGTCTGTATAAATTTGAAAAACCTTTCTTTACACTGACTAATCAGAAATATTAGTTATTCATCAGCTTGCATGCATACACCTACCTGATTTCCACCAACTTAAAAACTATCATACATGCTCCAATCATATTAAAAATGTTAATATTCACTTTTTCAAAACTGATATAAAAAACCCGCAATTATTATCAAGATAAAACCTCCATCTTTTGCAGTATTTTCCTCCTTAAAAAAGATGATAAAATTAACCACAGCTCTGCTCATATATCAGTGGAACAGATATCTCTTGTGAATTTGTGAGATAATGTTTAGAGGCCATAATTCCAAAAAATTAGAAGATTGATGGTGTACTTCCAGTTACTGATGCTCAACTTTTGAAATCTTAATGCTGAGCAACAGGAAGACAAACCATTTATTAATTTGTATAAGGTAACAGTTTTAACTCAAGACCTCAAATGTGTTTTGTTTTACTTCCAAATTACTGCATTAGCAGAATTTATCAAGAAATAAAGATCTGTTTCAGTTTTGAATTCAGAATGAAATAAAATCAAGCTCAGTAAATATGGAACCAAGTTTGAAGTAAATATGTATTCAAAAAAGAAAAATACATGAATATGAAAAAGTTTAACACAGTAACAAGCAAAATGGATGCTGAAAAGCCTTTTGATGACAATTCATCAACACTAAATGCAAAAGAAAGCCATATTTTATATCAGTGCAGGCTTAGACACTGATATGAAACAGTAGTGTAACCCATGCCAACACAATTGTAATACTCATAAAAAAATCCTAGGTGGAAGAAACAAACAAAACAAATGTAATATTGTGAAAGCTGCCTAAGTTCTCACTTGTGGCTTAGCTCACACATGAAGCTGGAGCAATTTCACTTGCCTTCAAGGTTTTGGAACTGTTGCAGTGGAAGTAGTTCAAATACTAATCGCTGCTTCTGAGATAGTTAAACTAAATAATTTTTGAAGACAAAAAAAAAGGAAAACAAACTTTATCAGTCCATGAGTATAACTTATACAGCTGGTGAATGCTCAGTTGTTCAAGATGAAAATAGATGCAAATGGAAAGTTTCACACCTTTCTCAATTGTTATTTTTATAATAATTTTTTTTTTACTGTAAATGTTTCTCAATACAATAGTTATTTTATGAATGTCTAACTGGATTTTCCATTTTATAAGATGACTGCTTATTATGCCTGTCACATTTACTTAGCAAACAGCAGAAACTTGCATAAGAAAAACTATACACATTATATTTTAAAATAATGTAAATAATTACATTTTAAAAACAATTCTGAAAAAGGGTTTTAAGCAAATTTATGTATTTAATAAAAGTTACATTTTCATTAAGCTTTATTAATTTTTAACACATTAGGGTCATATAGTTTTTACCCTTGCATGGCCTTCATCTTTGTTATTCCTATCATGGTCATTTAAGATGGGTCAGAGCATAGGGTTGAATTGCTAAATATAAGGATTACCACCTGGAAATTTTGTACTGCTAGAAATATTTCACCAAAGAGCTTATGTAGAAACAAACCTAAACAACAGACATATTTCTTGTGTTCCTGCATTAGT
The DNA here is from genome assembly GCA_018389105.1 of Nautilus pompilius. NCBI lineage: Eukaryota > Metazoa > Mollusca > Cephalopoda > Nautilida > Nautilidae > Nautilus > Nautilus pompilius. The sequence continues at coordinate 173,994 of JACATO010000340.1, forward strand.
TATTAGTTTAAATGAACTGCAAGCACATCACAAAAGCAATTTTTTTTTCAACAGTTTCTTACTTTAGGTATCAAAGAGCTTATTCTGCAGAAGTTGAAAATCATAATGCAACTGAGCTTCTAGACTAAGTCTACTCCTAAACTTCATTTTCAACTTTCACCAATGAAAACATGAATTTGAAGAGAGAAGTTAACCCAAACATAGACAATAGCCAAGCACCATAACCCTGACTCAAATATACCAGATCAAATGCTCAGAATGCCTGAAGCTTGCAAAGAAAACATTTTCAAAATATCAATTCAGAGGCAACAGTTCTTCCCTCTAATATTTCTGGCAGCAGATGAAAAAGAATTGTTCAAAAATAATGCTAAAATCTAGCATGTCAAAATCGTTGAACTGACCATAAAATTAAAATTCAATTTCTTCAAAAAGAAAGAAAACAACAAAAGCATTTGTTGAAATTGCCAGCTTCATAAGATCTCATTAAAAATCAGAAATGAGTGAAAACAGACTGGCATTTGGTCAATAAACAAATCCAGTTTCTGTCTAAACATGTTTTGGTTTATTCAAGTGTTGAGAGATCGGTTAGCAAAATAAAATCTGTCATAATTTTGTTTCAGAAAAATTATTTGAGGGAGCAGGGAGACATCACTTAGGGACTTGTCCTGGCTTAGCAAATGGAACATGATCTTGTATTACAGTTCCTCTTTCACCAGAAACTCTTGAAAATGGCAATGAGTGCTTTTGCATACATGAAATTTACAATTTTAAGCCCCCATGCAGTCTGTCATTACATCAAAAGGAAACTTGTGCATGCACAAACTTTCCTGATGGATAATGCAATGAAAGGCATACAAATGATTGTTGCTGCAGCACCACTAGTTAGGTATTCATGTGCTTGCCACTGATGCAATTTTTCAGTGGATACAAGGCAAAAATTCCTTTATTTTCCCATCTTTCATTACAAATCTTATCCAAGTGCAAACCTGCACAATGTTGGTTATGTCAACTGACACATCCAAGGCAATACTTAAAGACAAGCAACAATCAATGAGTCTTACTTTCAGCTGATTTTCTAAACTTTTCACCATTTCTGAAAAAATTCTCCTGCCAACTGCCAAACAGCATCCCTTTCCTTTTTCATAAAGGATTTTTGAAATAGCACCCACAAGCAAGCATTCTTCCCCTTTGCAAAAATCCAACTGCATTATAACCATCAACCACCAATTCTGAATCAATCATAAAATGTTTCACAGATAGCTTCTATTACTCATATTTTGCTCTGGCTCAGAATTTCAGCTATCCTACTTGTAGAATCAACTGGAAATTCTTTTGAAGTGTCACTATGAGCAGTTTCAATATAAATTCCTGGCAAAGGTGGCACAGTGGTTATTCACTGCCCTCCAAAAAACAATATTCACATTCCTAACTTTTTTTGAAGAAATCATTTTTCTTCTCCCAGATTTCTGATGGGTCAGGACTTTTTCAATGATGGCTTCGCCAATGCTTTCAAGTCCTCTGCCACCAGCTTTATTTCGTGACATATTTATCCATGTTTAAGAATTAATTCCTGCAATGTACAGCATGTGAACATGATGCGACTAACACTGTTGCAATGGCTAGAATAGTGTGCAGAATGCAAGTAATATCATACTTGCTCACCTTCCCCAATGATGAGTCATAGTGCTCTTGTTACAAATGGTGTGCAAACTGAACAGTCATGTTTTTTTTTTGTTTAATGTCAAGGCACATGATGGTCAACAGTGCCGTCACAGCTGCTAGCTTATGTTAGCCTTTGTTAAATTCAGGTGACTGATGCTGTTGGCATCTGCAGCTTTCTCTTCACTGCTAGAAGTCAGGGTTTCTATTTTGCTGTGCTTACTCTCACCGTTTTGTATGTCTGTGGAAGCTGTAGTTGGCCAGAAGGTCTATACAAACCTGTAGGAACTCCAGAACACCAGTCTACTACATAGATTGCAGTTGGAACTAGGATGTCTGAACAGGAAAGAAGCATGGTATCAGTAAATTCAAGCTACATATGATACAAAAAAATCTACGAAAAATGTGTTTTATTATCAAGAGTTGCAAAACCAAAAACTAACCTGCCATTGTCATAAGAAATTTTTTTTACATCCTAGAGGCAAAGGAATCCTGTTTTGAAGCCCTGTTCTGTTCTTGTTGATTCTTGTACTAAAAATTGATTGACATTAAAAAAAGAAATCCACTAAAATTATTTATAACATAAATGCAGAGCAAAACAATATGACTAAGTTGATTATTTTCCTATAGACAATACCACAAAGTTAACAAAGAACAGCAATTGTATTAAGATTTAACTTTCGCACATTAAATTCATCATAATTTATAAAGATTTCAAATATTGTCAAAGCTGATATTCTAGATTTCAAAAATTTTGAAATGAGACAAACAAGATACTGGGATGGTCTGAAGGTATGTCATTTAGCTGATAAGGCTATCTACAGAAACCAGCACTTAAGAGTGTGCAATTCTAATGCTTACTGGATAGAGTAATAATCAATCATCAAAATGTTCTAAAAAAGAAATAAATATTTTCCTTAGACTATAATTAGTATTCAAGATAAACTACACTAGTAAATAAATGAAATCCTTGAAATTTAAAAAAAAAAATGTACATAAACAGAAATATTTTGGTATTATCAATATCAGTCAGAATTGTGGGTTAAAAGTGCACAAGTTCTGAATAACTTTTAATATAAAGGAGTAATTAACATAACAGTAACAGAATAAAGGCAATAGTTCCTGCCAGTTTCATTTTTTCCAAACTATTACAATTTGTGAAAAATTTTAAAAAGCTAATGTATATTTATATAAAACTTACTAAGTGGATGTGAAGATCAAATATCAGTCATCCCATGGGATAGTACTGTAGTTATTCAATATTCACCAATGTTCAGCCTGCAGAAAAAAACACAAAAAAGAATGCTATAATACAATCACAAAACATTGCTAAAAACATTTTACCCCAACACCCATATTTCATTACAAACAAGGTAATATACTGGTTAGAAATCAGAAGCATAAACTTTGCAATGAGAATTTTTTTCTTTAATTTAAATGAACTATTAAAAGTATTTTAGATTTTAAATATTATTTACTTGGTACATTTCCTAATTAAAATAACAAGAGAAATAAGCAATTCCAAAATATTAAATTAGACTAATAATTTGTATTGATTCAAATATACTTTTTACAGTTTACATTTAGAAACTAAATAAGTTGGTTATAAAAGCATTTGCATTTTTAACACTAATGGCACTATTAAAGTTTTTCTTTCATGCTTCAAGCTATGAAAAACATATTTACATAAAAAATTAAAAAAAAAAAAAGATATGGAATGGAGATGATCGATAATTTGTACTACTGAAAGTCAAAATTTACCTCTCAAAAGTTTCCAATCCTAAAAAGGATAAATCAAAGGTTTGTGTGAACAGTTAATAGTAATTAGCTGAAGAAAATTGGACTTTGACGCACTAGGAACCTTCCAAATGCTACAACATATGCATTTAACAAGTGCATGACAACACTCACCAATACACAGCTAAGCATTCACTACGTCAGACACAAAACATTAAGGATAGATCCCATTTCAGCATTGTCTTACGTAAGAACAAGAGTATACCAAATATAAAAAAACCAAGTTCTATCTGATGGAGAAAGCCAGTAGTACAGTAGAAAGATTTTTGAACTACTTTTTCAACAGAACATATAACAATATGGAACATAAAACAAGTTTCCTACTTACCAGCAGTGCCTACAGACTGAAGGAGGAAATACAACAGGTTGGTGAACGTTCAAATTTTTTTTTTTTTTTTTTTTGTCAGAGGCACACAGACTGATCAAGTGTCTGCAGAACCTCACCAGCAACAACGAAGCAGCAACATCTGTGAAGTCTTTACATACCTTTTATAGGTTTGAACTAACCTATGTATACAAGAAAACATCCTCAGTGTTTAATCAGGTCAAAAGAGATTTTGTTGTTAAACTACTCAGAGGTATACATGTAAGACACTTTTCTACAGATATTGAGAAAGTTAAAAAAGAAAAAAAAAAAAGAAAAAGAAAAAATGCAAAAGTTAAACCAAGAGAATTTCTAAACACTAGCCTAAATGGTCAAGAAGTCAAACCAGCAGGTTTACTTCAAATCAAAATTTTTCAACAAAGGTCCCATACAAATCTATTTGCCCATTGACACCTGAAAATTTGCCTGAGCAAGGCCCTTTAGGGGTAAAGAAAAAAAATTTTTCTTAAAAACCCTGTACTATAAAATTAAATATCAAATAAACCAATGATTTTTTTTTCTCTTCAATCCATGGAATATTTAAACTACACATTTTTTTCATTTGGTAAATAATGTGAGTAAAAATTCCAATCAAGAATCAGCCAGAAGTACTTTAAGAGGTGAAAGAATGTAGATGTGTTAGCAGTGTAACTAAATATATAAAAATAGGTATAAATATGTACATAACAAAAGGTAGTGTAGAAAAAACTATGCCAGGTATATACACTTAAAATTTTTTTAAAAAAGAAACAAACAAAGAGAATGCCTACAAGAACTGTAACCACCAAGATATTACACACAGACTAAATGTGACTGCAGTTAAGTACTTCACAAGCAACTATGTAAGGGAAATAAGCTCAGATTCACTGTGAGGCCCATATTAGTCAAAACCGTAGTGTGTTCTGTTCAAAGCAACTCAAGTACTGGAACTTTAGAGGAAAAAATCTTTTAAAAGAACCTAAAACATTTACATTACTGACAAGTTTCCCCAACAACCTGTTAGCAGCTTTAATTATTAAAGAACTTACTTTTTTCCCCTTCTCATACTGCATTAATTTTTTTAAAAAAACCTTTTAGAGAACTTTCATTTTAAAATGCTTAATTAAATATCTAAGTTAAAAAACAACAAAAAACAAACAAACAAACAAAAAAAAAACAACAGCAGTTTAAAAAAAAAACACCAAACCAATTGCTGATGTCAAGACACTGATTCTGAATATTCACCAATTTGGTTTTTGTTTTATTTTTTTTTTTAAACCAAATTTTATATTATTTCAGAATCCATCCATGAACATTTCTGCACAACTTTCAAACCAGTCAAACAGATATTTCAAACAAACTGAAGACACCAAATTTGACAAAAACTACTGTATAACTAATCTGGGCTTTTTCATTCTGTTGATTGATTTTCCATTTCAAAATTTTTGAAACTATATAAGCAAAAGGAAAAGATTTGGAACTGAAAGTATATAAAATATGAATAGCAGACATTCATTTTCTTAATTTAAGAGTTAAAACAAACAAGGTTCTTATAAAAACTGATAGGTATTCAGGATAAAATGAACCAATAGAAAAATTTAATGACTTAACAACCCAAGACCAAACTAAGAATATGAAAGCATTTTGTGAAATACAAGATTTGTTTGAATGTGATGCAATACAAAATAAACTGTTCAAAAACAGTATTTCACATTAATGACAAGAAAAGACAAGAGCAATCAACAGAATTGAAAAAAAAAAGCAAACAAAACTGTTAGAAGTCTTTAAGAATTTGTTTTAAAAATTACAAAATAAAACAAAACAGTACTGATTTGAAACTTAGTGCAAACCTTTATTAAAATCACTTTCTAAACAAGAATTCTTCAATTTCTCTTTTAAAATGAAGACTACTTACAACATTAGACCTTTTTTTTGGGTTACAAAAAAAACAAAAAAAAAAAACAAACAAACAAACCAGATTAGAATACACCAACCAAAAACTGAAATAGGAGTTTTTATTCCTCCACAAAACTTTTTTTCTGCAAAAGATGAAAGCAACATAATTCGGTACAATGATATAATACAAGCAAAATGACCAGCTTAATCCCATCAAGGCTGTTATCTATCAGGTTGTATTAAGCATAAAAGACAGTTGTTGCGAAAGAGAAATTTATAAATAAATTTTAAAGGCAGGCAGGCTTAGATACTATGAAGATTGTTGTCCAACCATAACAAAAATTACAAATCTGTATCTTTTCATTTGCGTACAAAATCAATAGAATAACTGCCCAAATGAAAAAGCAAGATTTTGCAATTTTATAGAATTTTTTAAAAATAAAAAACAACAACAACAACAAAATATTGCATGAGAAGATGTATTTAACTTGAAACAAAACAAGACCAATATTACTGGATTCAGATTTGACTACAACCAACAAGATTTTCCAAAGTTGAGAAGTGCAGATATTGCCAACATCAATGCCTCTTCCAGACTTTTCACCAAAAGGACAACCTCTGAACAGTCAAGACTATTTTATTGCAGATAATTTTTTTCTTTACATGACCATTTAAAACAGCACAGAATCAATTTTCCAAAAAAAAAAAAGTAAAATAATAATTAAAAAAAAAAAAACAAAAAACTTTCAATATGGACAGATAGACATCTGTAACAAATCCTCCTAGATATCCAAGGCATGGACAAAACGACTTGATTGATCCACCAACCAGAATGTAAAACTAAAAAGTCTAATATATATTTATAATATAGATGCATGTATGGTCCTTCATTTTGAATTAAAATGTTCTGTTGATGTAGAAGAGAAAAGATGATTTGAGGATGCAAACAGTTCACTTCAACAACGGTCAATCCTCACCTCAATCTCTCGACCTTCAATGCGGGCATGATTCATCAAATCTGTACTAAGTTAAGGACATACTTCACAAAGCAATTTTAAAAAACCCCTTAAATTCTACCTTCATAAACAGTTACAAGATTTCACAAGTTATATAATATAAATAATGTGTCATGTTATCTATTTATTTTTTGATAAAAATGAGAAAAATCTGTTAAACTCATCACCTTTCATCCATGATATTTTTGAATTTTTAAATGTTAATACACTCATCAAAACGCTCACCCAACAACTGTCCTGACACGTATGCATGTTACAGTATGTCACAGAGTTAAAAAGAGAGACCATAGTCTATGCAGCAAGACAGCTGACCTATAAATGCAACTAACTGTGAAGAACCTATCGTTGGATGTTCTTTCATTCTTTCTTTAAGGCCTGAAGCAGCTCCTGGAGTAAATTAATCAACATTATGCAAACATGTAGAGCTTTCAAAACTGAACAACACTGTTGTCCATTGCACCTAAGAACAATACTGGTGACATCATTAAAACTAAACTTACTTATGTGCACAGGTCAAAACATTGTATCCAATTTAATGGTATTTTATCATCATCTCTATCAGATTTAATGTAGTACTGTAGAAAGATTATGGATTTTGCAATCATTACCCACTCCAAAAACTTTTATTTAACAAATATTTAGAAGCCAATTAACACTTAGTGCATGTTGAAAACACTTTATAATCAGTGACTTAAATGTTGACTGAAATACTAACATTTATTAACCTAACCAGATATTCTAATTTGTCTTTCATATTCAATCTGAATGTACACTAACAGCAATTTTCCACAAGAACCAGTTTAATTAATGCCTTCCAACCATTTAAAAAAGACCACCAGAGCAGAAAATTAATAATAATTAAAGACTCTACAAACTGATTATAATTAACAAAGGATACTGACTGCTCTCTGAGCATCCTCAGGTGTAGCAAACCTAACAATGCCCCAACCACGAGATTTTCCTCCATCCATCTTTATTTCTGCATATTTCACATCACCTACATAAATAGAGAAAAGACCTTGGGGTTGAGCAACAACAACAAAAAAAAAAACCCTGCACAATTGAGTGGGTTATAAACTTCTACCACATTTAAAGATGAAAATCTTTCATTGGGTTTTCCTTCTATAGCTAAATGTAGCTCGATATTCTTGAAGTGATCAGCATGCAGCTACAATACCCAAAATTTACCAGGAAACACCACTGTAAATAAGCTTTAAACAGTGTCTACAACAATCATAATGAATACTGTTAACCTCCCCAATATAGATTTAAAGAGCATTCACTCTTAGAATTTTCTGAAACAGCATTATCTGGCATAGAGACTACAAAAATAACCATATAAAGAATATCATGCTAGAAGGGAAGTAAGGGTTAAAAACTATTACAAAATCAGATATTCTACCATGATAAGGAAGTCTAGCATTTGTTGAATGTCAGAATTGTATTTACTGATTCTAGAAAAAATGAATTATGAAACTTAGTAACTTAATCTTTGAGAAAAAAAAAAAAACTTCTTGTAAATACAGCAAAAGTGAAAAATATTTTATTGCTTAACATCTAATTCTAAAATCATGAACAATTTCGAAGCATTTATATAAAATATGCAAATTTCTATTAAAAAAGTTTCGTCAGATAGTTTACTTTTGGAAAAACTACAAAAACAAATAATGTTGATTTTAAAAAAATTAATTTAAAAAAAATAAAAAAGATTTTCTTTGTATTATACTCACCCACATCTCTGAAGCGCTCTCTCAACATCTGCCAAGTGAATGAGTGTGGGAGCTATAAAAAAAATTTTTTTAAATAAACTATATGTTCAATACACACACAAAAAAAGGCAGATTTTAATCATAATTCAGAACTAGAAGTTATGTTGCACTAAACAATCAAAATAGTTGTTAGCAGGTTTTTTTTTGGCTGTCCAGATCACTGGTAAAACATTTCTGGATAACATGAGAGTATCAAGATGGAATATCTAGTCAATACATTTTCTAAGATAGTACCTTACATTTTAAAATACTATAGTTGCATTCAAACCTATTTACTTAGGATGCTTTAAAAAGGCAAGCAGTTGCCACTTGTTATTACTCAGTCAAATCTATACTTAGCTGATTTAGTCACTTCAATAAGAAATTTTGCACCCAAATAAATTCTCTTCTTAGAATCAATGTAAAAGTTGTATTTTCATTAATCTAAGAATGTCAAAACTTAAGCCATTTCTCATAAGCATATCCAACAGCGAAAATAAATTTTTTGTATTAAGTTTAGACAGAAAGATTATTGACTATAAAATAAAAAATTAACAATTTTTTTTTTGGAAGGAAGGAAAGAGATAAAGTTGCATAAAAATAACCAATTTAATACCTAAATAAATATTGATAAAGTAAATATTTCTTTTAGAAAAAAGGTTTACCACCACCCAGCACTGAACTGTTTCTAAATCTTAGTGACCAAATATGCTGCTGGTAACATTCCTTCAACAGCAAAACTCATGCACAAACTGTTTTTAGCAGTTAGGGTGTGAAGAGAGAAGAAACCATGCTAGCCAGTCTAGGCTAAGATTCAAACTCGCACCCATGGCTTTTTAAGTCCAGTAGTCTACCTCTCTACTACTACAATGTCTATCCAGTACTGAGAAAGAGACAAACATTTTGAATTTTAACTGAGACAGTGATCACAATATTTTCCAACTAATTAGCATTTTTCATCATTCCAAACAAATTGATATTAGACTCAGTGTTACAGCTAGGTTTTCAAACGGGCATGGTAAATATTATAAAACAGGGCACATCGCGTGCAGTCACGGTGCGGAAGCATGGTATTGTGGGCACATTTATTTGCATTAATGACAAGACAAATTTGATAAATAACAGTTTAATACTAGTATGATGTAGGTGTTAAGTGAAGTATTACTAACTTATGCAATCATACAAACCTACAAGTTCACATTTATTTGCAACAAAGTCAATGCATGTATATATACATTTACAAGTTCTCATAATATAATGAAATGCAATAGCTTTAATTGACGACCTTGAATTAGGCTAGATTGTATGTTAAAACGTTGAAGAAAAATACTCTTAAGACTGCCGCTCTTTTGTTAGGTCTTTTGTGTACTCGTGCTATGCTTCGAAGCGTAAACTAAATGGCATATAATGTGCACGCGCACAAGTTACAACTCCGCAGAGCGGCTGGAAAATTCCCGCCAGGGGACGCTCAAAAAGTTCTGCATGCGGCGGTTGTATACCTGTACAAAAAGGAAAATCGGGCTTTGTGTTTTGCACCATTTGGGGCATGGCATTGTAAATTTAGGGCATGTCATTGTACAAAGAGGGATGGCGCTGTAGACCAGAGGCATGGCGTGGCGCCATGCTAAAAAGGGCTAGCTGGAACTCTGGACTCTAGAATAAATGTCCTTACACAAAAAATTCATCACAATACCAAAATGTTTTATTTAATAAACAATTGTTATAATTAATCAAATATTTTAAGTTTCTAGACTGATAAAAAATTTTCCAGAAGCCTAATAAATACAAAACCTTTTTTTTTTGTCTAACATGTTATAGATCAGTTTGAATGCTACAAGACCCCCCCCTTGCCTGTATGAGATAGCTTATTTATCGCTCAATTTTAAATACTGCTATAGCATAATTTAGTTTTAAGTAGATCTTCAAAAAAAAAAAAAAATACTGAGGCAAACATTTTTCAAAACCAAAATTCACCTATTTTGGGCTCATCTTGATTTTACTGGAATAAATCAAATAAATTAATAGATTTAGTTTGAAATATTGTGGAGGTATCTTTGAGACAATTTTTAGACAGATATACTTTTTAAAGATGTATTTCCATGTAGTAATAAGTCTTTTGAAACAAATGAATACAAATGTATTCTTCAGAACTTAAACATAACACAGTGATAGTACTTACATTTCTGACAACAATGCTGCAATTATCTCTGTTTGCAATACCCTTAAGCATTCCTCGATCCATGCCCAACGAGCCTGGACCAGAATGGCCAAGATCTCCAGACAAGTTCATACCTGGGTTTCCCATCCCACCCATCAGCCCCATCCCAGTCATGCCACCACCAAGGTTTCCCATGTTACTAGAAAAAGAGTCACCCATTCCTGGACTTGAACCAAACTTACTAGGACCCAAGCTGTTAGAATTCATCCCACCAAAACTATCCCCCATTCCTCCGCCCATTCCCATCCCCATTCCTCCACCTCCCATATTTCCTGCCATGCCCATTGACATACCACCTGACATTCCACCCATGTGTCCACCCATATTACCCATGCTGCCACCACCTCCCATGTTACCAGTGCTGTTCATACCACCTGCACCCATCCCAGAACCTGCAAGCCCAGATCCCATTCCAGTGATGCCCATACTGCTTGACATACCACCACCCATATTACCAGTCATGCCAGTGTTCATACCAGAACCCATGCCCCCCATACCACCCATACTATCCATGCCCCCACCCATTCCTCCCATACTACTGAAATTGTTCATACCACTTCCCATTGCACCCATGTTTCCCATTCCACCCATTCCAGTACCCATTCCACCCATGGCTCCATAGCCAGTGCCACTGCTACCACCCCCAGAGCCACTGGCTGAACCTGAAATACAATACCATACAATATTTTATTTAGTTACAAAATAATCTAGACACTAACATTAATATACATAAAAAACCCACCAAACAAATGTTAAACTCCCTTATCAAATGGGTAACTTAATAAAATGACTTACTTAAAGTGGAATTAAAAAAAATCTTTTGTTCACTTGTTGCTTATAATAAAAAACATAGGTCAAAACTTTTTTCAGGTATGGTCCGTATATGGTTTTGTTCTACTGTTAGAATTTGTTTATGTATTTAGATTATTGTACTACAAGAATAAATAAAAAATTATCTTTTTAAATTATCATTCTGCCAAAATAGAAATATAACTGCACTGATGTTGAACAACGAGCAGATAAGAATAATTTAGATATTTAATGACAATCTCACTAAAAAGGTTTAATGAAATCCAAATTACTGCATTAAAACAATAATTATATTTACATATGCAACAAATAACTTTAGTAGGCATTGAAAAGATCAGCATTGTTGCCACCATTAGCACATCTCTGAAGCTCCTACTTCATCTAATCTAAATATATTAATGTTGAGTGATATTTCTACACACACTATATGGTTGACAATATTAGCTTGATGAAACTGACAGAATACACAAATTTTTTACAATTATAATCACTTTTAACTTTGAATAAAAGCTTAAGACAGACATGTAGCAGATGGTTAAATTATATTACAGAAATGAGAACTTTATTGCAACTGTAATCTATGAAAAATCATGTACATGATTTATCAAAAAGAGGGGCCAAGAACTTGAAAAATTTGATAGCATAGATTCTATCAGAATTTCTAAGACAAACTAATTATTAAGAAACTTAATACTCAAATAAATTTTTGAAAAAAAAAAACAACAAAAAACAAAAATTGTTGTTGAAAAGTATATAAAAAAACCTGCTTAAAAATAGTGACACTCCCCCAGATGGGAAGAGAAAAATCAGCCATGTTACAGACTCTCATTAGTAAGTCTTACAATTTATTTTTTAAATTCTGAAGAGCCTATGGCGACCTGTAATCAAACCAGCAATTATATTTAGTATTACAAGTCAAAATCCAAAATACTGCTCAGCATTAATTTGGTCAGTGCAGTATTAGCTTTCCCAAACAACCACACAAGATCAAATTTATGTCTGTGCAAAGACTTTTAAAATTCCCTTTAGTTTTTTAGTCCAAAAATGTCGATTAAAGAAAAAAAAAAAAAAAGGAAAGTGGATATTGAATGCAGAGTGCTTCAAGAAGTGGACCAATGACTATTTTTTGTACTAGTGAAAGATAATAATCCTGTGTGTTAATGTGTTTAATTTGCTCAGAATTAATTTCTGTTATGAAAAAATATAACCTGAAAAGACACCACCAACACTAAATATTCTCAATATGACAACTTTCAAGGTCATTTGAGAAAGGACATATTAGAAAATTAATGAATGGGATGATTGGGGAGCAAACATGCTTCATAAAAACAAATACATGGAGAACAACAACACTGTGCATGCTAGTTATCATGTTAGCAAGAAAACTGCTAAACATTCAGAAGCTTATACAGTTGGTAAATTTGTGAAAGAGTGCCTACAAGCAGCCGTAGATATTTTGTCCAAATAAATATTAGTTTATCTTGTATAATTGTAACCAGATGAACTGATAAACTTGCTGCCAATGTAGAATTAACAGAATTTGCTTTAAAATTTGAGTAATCTTTGTTGGCTATTAATGAGTACTGGTGTGTACTGCATAATATACTAGCAAAATTTGTGTGCACAAGTCACGAGCAATGAACCACTATCAGCTTCAGGAATTTCTTGAAGATGTTGAAGCTGAATATGGAAACCTTACTTCTTATTGTGAGGTCCACTGGTTGAGCAAAGAAATGTTTATACCAAAGCTAGATGACAATGACTGATCTTGCTTTTATTATGGATTTTACCTTCAATCCTAATAAATTAAATTCAAAGTTACAAAGGCAAAAACCAATCAGTTGTACAGTCATGTCAACACTGCACTTCCCTACATTGTCAAATGACAGCAAACCTGATTATGCCTTTCGCTAATGCACTACTATTGCTGAAAAAAGAATTCAGGAGTTCAGATCTCAAGAAGCACATCTACACATTTTCCCATCACCATTTGATGCCAATGTTGATCTGGCCCCAAAGAATTACAGGTAGAGTTGATTAAACTTCAAGGCAAGCAACGTTAAAAATGGAAAGTAAAAAACTGCTCATTACTAGAGTTTTACAAGTATCTTCCAATGATGACTTTGCTCTGATCATGGAATTCACCAGGAAGAAAATTGTTTGGTAGCACTTATAAATATGAGAACTTATTTTCAAGAAAATTCACAAAATCAAATCTAGTCAGGCTTGCAAAAGATATTTATATTTTTACTGTTGTTACCAGGTGGAAGTAATTAAGAGATCACATGCTTTAAATGATGAATTTAGTCCATGCCAATTAATTACTACTCTCTCTCTCTCTCTGAAAGGTCTCTGAGTTATTTAAAGTAAAATTATTTAAAAAAAAAGATCAAAATATTGTTCAAAACAAGACCAAGGCTGACAGACTATCACCTTTAAAATAACTAGAGTAGCCACAGCCAGTATTTCTCAAACATTGACATTTTGGTGAAGAAAGTCCAGGCTCAAGTTTCACATTAACACAAAGTTTGTAAAAAAAATTTTCATTTCTTTTTTAACGATAATGTCATCACAAATACAATTGAGACTGTGTTAATCATGAATTTTCCATAATTTCCATAGTTATTTTTTGACAATTGTTTTTATGTAGGGCTGTGGCCCAGGCCATGCTGTAAAAATTCCATCTGACTTGCAGTTGAAATAAGGTTGGCCTCGCCTGCTCTCTATCTATCTCTACCATACATTTTTAAAATTATTATTAAAATCTAACCATTAATATTTCCCAAGTCTTAATATGAACAATATATTTTTTCTTTTAGTTTTTATGTATATCACTTTCATTGGAAATTGCATCTAATCAATAGATCTAAGCAAATTTTGTTTCAGTGTTTGTTTCTATGAATTATTTGTACAAAAAGAAAGAATCAAACAAAGATAATAGCTTTCAATAGCAAGCAGATGTTCTTTAGACTAAAGAAAATCAATATCTTACCTTGCATTTGAGAAATGTTCTGTAATGGCTGGCCACCAGCACCTAGGCCCATTCCTATAGATTTCAATCCACCTGTTGGCAAAGGTTTAAAGGCAAAGTGACAAAAACAATTATGGCACGAAACTATAGTTACTACTACCTACATCATTTAGAAAATGCAATACTTTACATGCAAAATGTTCAGAAAAATTACAAGATGGTTGCTCAAAATGCACCTAGATAATTAAAATGATTAAAAAGCAATAAGTCAACACGGAATGACTCAAATATTATACGTGACTATCATTCAGTTCAGTAATCCAAATGACTATTGTCACAGAAAAGGCAATACTGATTCATTTTCTTGTATTTCCTTGCTGTCATTACTTTTGACACTAAATCTGTCTTACTCTAAAAATCTTCAATGACAGTAAAATTAAATACAGATTTTTACTGTCAGGAAAGCTTTCATCTCTCCTCTGGTGGTAATGTCTATCAAGGTGTTGTCTGCTCTAGGTCTGTACTGCATAATGGCTAGTCTCCTCAGCAACATGGCAGAAGACTGTCATCATCAAGAACATCAATCTTCAGATTGCTCAAACTTTACTCAACAACCCTGCTTTCACTCTGTTAAATTAAGAGATCTGAGGTACAAATACTCGAGACCTCCACATCAGGAAGAGTTCAATGTCATATTCCATCACATAGATAATACAGATAGATAACACATTAGGGGTAATCCACAGAAATAGCTTGACTAGTTAATTGGCCAACTGTCTTCAACCATCTTTAACAGGAAAGGATTAATTTATAGTAATTAAAATTATCTGAAAAATTACAAATTTTTTGAAATAAATGCATTTTGCACTTCTTAGATCTAAATATTTTTCAGCCAAAATGCTCTCATCATCTGCAAGTTTGATAATATTTTGAAATGAAAAATATATATAGTGTGATTGTGAATAAAATATTTTTATTTCAAAGAAAATTCTATTGCTCAATCATTAACAAAGAGCACAATGTTAATAAGAAACAGGAAAGAACAGTCAGTTTAAGCAACAAGAATTTTGGCTAGTGAGACATTTACAAAAGAACAGATTTTAACTATTTTAATAGACCAATATTATGGATGATTTATCCAAAATTCCAACTAGCAAATTTCTGCTTCAACCTTGCTTAACAACCACACAATTAGGAACAAAAACATTTCTAAAGCAACATCCTTGAAATGTGTTCTCTCCCTCTTTCTCAAATAATTTAATGAACTAAATTTTAATTGTTTTTCCACCCTTAAATTGTCATCCATATTAAGATTTTAAGAAATTAAATTCGCACTACTATAATACCTAATAAATTTTACATTTTTGCAACATCTAAATACCATTCATAGAATAATTTTCCTAACATAGTAGTAAAATTGGCAGAATTCATGTTTTATTTATATAAAGAGCAAAGAAACTCACTTGGAAGTTGTACTGCTTTTGAAGCCATTTTGTCTCCTGTTGAATCAGCACTGGTTTTGTCCATTCTTACAACCATTGCTCTGTCAAACAATGTCTGACCATTAAACATTGCTAAGAGGTTAAGAAATAATATTGTTAAATCACCTTCCCTCAGTAGTTTGACTACAAAAAGTATCAATGTTGATTAAAGTTAGTCTGCTTGTTGATTTTTAAAAATTAGCACTACTATCCACCAGTGTATTTTGCTAAAAAAAAAAAAAAAATTTTAAAGGTAGATCTAAAAACAATGAAATTGAATGGAGAACAAAGGAGGGATTTCATCCACAGAAATTTTACAATATAGAAATCAAATGATAAAATGTGGTATGGTCTTAGAGAAATTCAGACTAGAATATCACCAGGTAGGATGAAAGTTAAATATCTTCAATAACTTATGAAAACTGGCAAAATAATTAGTGATGTGTTAATATTTGATGACAATTAACTTAAGATATTTTTGGTGGTCAAAAATATTATTTGCATCCAACATTAAAATATGTACTACCAAAAATCAAGTTCTTTGCTCAGTAAAGCAAATGATATACAATCAGCTTAGCAGATTCTAAAAAAAAAAAAAAAGTCAATCACTGGGTAAATGCTCATGAAGACATGGGCATCTCAAGAAAGGATGTCATCTAGTATTAAATTTTGAATATACTGTGTAGATTCGCACTAACATTTAATGAATTGTTTACCATAAACTTTGAACACTCAATATAACTAAATAAAAAGTTATGAAGTCATCATTGTCATAAATATTCTATTAAAATTTAATCAATACCACAATTCAGTATGATTAAATATAAGCTGTACTAACTTTTCAAAATACTGGCATACTTTTATAATTTTGCATGACCATAATATTTCAGAATTTATAACAATACCTCTAATATTTACTGTATTCAATAAAACAATATCATCATGATAATATATTAAATTGTTACAAACGTTTTGTCAATTTTTTTTACTGTAACAATGAGACGTCATCTTTGCTGAGCATGAAGTTTATTAATCAAAGTTAGTTTCATTACAATCAATACACTTCTGCCAACAAGTTAAAAGCGGATTTATGCCATTTTGAAAAAATCTGGATTTGTGGACAATAAACTCTTGGAAGGTAGTTTCATTTGCTGCTTGGTTGGAGGAGGATTTCACACGGAGGAAGCTGTCGAGGTGTTTGAAAAGGTGGTAGTCTGTGGGAGAAAGAACTGGTGAATAGGCTGGATGAGGGAGAACTTTGTACCCTAAAATGTTCAGTTTCTGAAGAGTAACTTTTGCAATATGAGGATGAGCATTGTTGTGGAGAAGGATTGGAAGAGTTTCTGATGAACGTTTTAATTCACGACACTACCTTACATCTGTGATAGTCTCGCCAGGTTGCAAGAAGTTATAGAGGAAGACAAGTTTCAGTCCACCAGACAGCAACCAAGATCATCTTTGGGTGGAGGCTGGGTTTTGGAATGTGTTTAGGTGCCTTTTCTCTGTTGAGCCACTGTGCTGTGTTGTAAAAGATCTATTTTTCATCTCATAATGATTTGGTTAAGAAATGGGTATTTTATGCTTCTTATGGCAAGTGAAGAGCAGACCTCCAACCGATGATTTTGTTGTTTACTTAACTCGTGATGCACCCACTTGTCAAGCCTTTTCACCATGGCAATTGTGTCGAGATGCCAGGAAACAGTTGCAGTGCTTATGTAAAGCTCTCCAGAAATTTCTCGCAGTTTTTCTTGGATTGGCTTCAACTGAGGCTTTCAGAAGAATGTCTACTCTACTACATCCCTTATCTTTAAGGTTCATATCGCATGATCGAAACTTTGCAAACCATCGCTGTACTGTGCGCTCATTTGCTCTGTGGCCTAGTTTTAACTAGTGAAGCAAAATGGCACGAAAAACTTTTCTATCCATGCTTCACCCAGAACCCTGAAATAAATATCCATTTTATGATATTTAAAAAGGTAGGTTTTGTAGCACACACCACAAAACAATATATATTTACAAGCATGCAAAAATCGAACCCTGAATTAACATAATGTAAAAACCAACAAAACTTTTGTAACAACCTAATAATATTCATGATTTTGAAGCCTTTTTTAATTTACTTTAGCAATTGTCTCTTAAAATTTCTGATTATGCAAGAATTTTCAGAAAGTTAGGATTTTGATAAAATCAGTACCTCTGATGAAGCCAGTACTAATGAAAATCCAACATCTGAAGTGCCTGCTATCACTATCACACACAATTAATGCTAGATTACCTTTACAAAATGTTAAAAAAAAAAAACTTCAAAGACAAGGATACATATTGCTTGAACAGCTTCCATTGGATGCTCAAACTGAACTATTCCCATTCCACGACTCTTGCCATCCTTGTCCTGTTTAATTTCAGCACGAAAAACATTCCCCGCAAGTTTGAAGACATCTTTCAACTTTTTCCAAGTAACCTTGTAATCCAGCTAAAAATTAAATCAAATATCAATTCGTCAACAATAGAAACTTGTTTTCCATGGTAAAATTCACAATGGGAAAATCTATTCCAAAAATTTCAAATAGGTTATTTCTCCTGTCTTCTAATCTTTCTACAATCAATTTAAAATAGCAGCTTTAAGCCTTCTAATTAGGTGACAGACAAACAAAAACAAAAATTTTTTTTACTATTTATAATCATCCAATTTTACTCCAATAGTTACTATTGGCAAATTGTAACAAAAGGCACCATTACGCCTATTGAAGCATCTAAAGCTTTTATCAAAATTGTTATATCTGTTGACCATAATCCCCAAAACATTGTTGGCACCTAACCATATTTTAAAAACAAACAAAAAAAGTTACTTATGATAGATGCAATCTAATAAAAATGCTCATTAAGGTACATTTCATGCTTTAAATTGACTTATGAATGCACGATTTATGAGACCTTACTTCTTTAACATCTTAAAACTATAACATTATTCAGTTTTTAGAACAAAAGAGTAAATAAAAAATTTTCTAATGTATTTTTGTAAACTAACAGTAATGATTTGAGAAGCCATTATAAAATTTCTTTTGTATCAAATCAGAAAGAAAGAGCATTTTTAAACAATGACCTGATACTTACATTGGCTACAAACACAGTGTTAGTAACAGGTCCATCTATGCCAAGGTTTTGTAAGAGTTGAGGGTTTGGGCCAGACATGTTTCCACCGCCACCAGCCCCACCCCCACCACCGCCACCGCCGCCCATTCCCATTATGCCACCCATCATACTTCCTCCCATTGGACCAGGACCAGCAAGACCTATCCCCATGTTGTGTTGTTGTTTCATCTGTTGTAAAACTGCACGATCACTCTCTTTTTCCTGTAAAAATATTATTTTTTAAACTTTGAATTTCATAAGCACCCGAGCATGTTATTTTGAGGGGCAAAACAAATCAATCTTGACAACTAGTTTTAAAACAGATCACAATTCTAAAACTGAATCAGTTATCAAAAGTAACAAAAATTTCAAAAAAATAAATCTATTTTTAAAATAATTTTACTACTCACCTCTCGAACAACAATCTGTCTGTCTTTCACTTTATATCTGTGCATTGTTTCAATAGCTTTTCTGGCAGTTTCCTTGTCTTTGAATTCCAAAATACTAAAAAATAGTTTAATAAAACTATTAGAAATGAGACAACAATGCTGTCAAGTTCCAAAAGCAACGTTACATATACAGTGGTGGTAAAAAAAAAAAAAAAGTAACACTAAAAACATGATCACCATCAGATCAGAATCAGAATACCTACATTCAAGATAAAAAAGAAAAACTGAATGGCTTGCCAAGAAATAAAACTATTCAATGTAGAAACTGTCTTTGATTTAAAATCATATATCTCATGATTGAAAATGTATTTACAAAAGACAGACAGAAAATAAGAAACAGATATTTAATATCTAATCTTTTATTCCGACAAAATTTTTTAAAACTACCTTTTCTTTACTCATTTGGACCCAAATCTTTCATGAATCTGATATCTTTAGACTTATCAGTATAACTAGGGCTGAATGCATTAATAGTAGTGAACAGGACAAGGACATCTTACCAAAATTGTTGCAGCACAATTTAAAATTATATATAATATTAACATTCCAGAGTATTAAAAAAAAACAACAACAAAAACTGATCATAACAATTTGATGTATATAAACAGGGTTGGACAAAGATCTGATCCATATAAATATGAAAAAATTAACAGAACCAGTTAAGGAGTGCCTTAACTTTACAATTTCCATCCACAGTCAATATCCTTTTAGATTTTTTTCTTTCAGTTAGTAGTGTAAAAAATATTTTAAAAAATTATGAAATTAAAAATGTTCCACTGTTTAAAAAAAAAACATTGTGCAACTAATCAATATAGCAAGTGAAAAAATATATATTCTAAAATACAACAGTTTGAGACTCTAAAAACTACATAGAGCACGGAGAAAAAAGCTCTACCAATATCCAGGTTTCTTTAAAACATTGGAACACCAGTTTCCAAAAGACAACTGAATAGGTCTGAAAAGCACGAGCACTTGAGTGTCTTCAGAACAGAATAGTCCAAGCACTTTGGCACATAGGAACAACACAGGGGCTCACCTAACCCAAAGTAGTTCGAGGCAGTGCCATAGATTCTATCAAATTTTTTGGAAATACCACATCAACGTAGCAAACTATGTAACATTCTGCAAAAGATGCAATGTGGTTTGTAAAAAGCCAGGTCTGATTAGCAAAGTTCTGTTGCAGGATAATTTCTGCATCTATACAGCCCACATTACAGCTGAAATGTGTCTGTTGGGCAAGGAAATACTCCCCACTAAGACCCCTTACAACTCAGAAACATAACTAAACAAGCATTTTATGTTACCATAGTATAATTGACTTTTTTCACTATTACTACATACTAACTAAAAAAAAAAAAAAAAAGTACTAACAGAAAAGAAAAAATCTTACCAGGCTCCTTTTGGTTTTCCATCAGGTGTTTCCATCATATCTACATATGGTGCTTCTCCAACTGTTACATAAAAAGTTAGTTCATATTAATTAGCTTAAATGTTCCCAAAGACAGTTGCTTAACAAATGTAAGTTAGTTTTGCAATATATAAATGTATGATACACTTCAAATGCTGAATAATAATATAAAATATTTAAAAAGCATGTTGAAAATGTGTCTAAAAACCTGTTTATATAACAACCGTCAAAATGTTAAAAACATCACCAGAAAAGTAATAATGTTGAACAGTGTTCTGCCAAGAACAAAAACTGTTGATTTCAGTAAGTCACCACTCAATTTGTACAAGCTTTTATGTTATACTATATATGAAAGTTTGAAATTTTTTGGAGCCTTACGATCATAAAATTTTCTTCTTCTTACCTTCCCTTTTGAATATGTCTTTTATATCCATCCATTTCATCTCGTATGGAATATTGCAAACATAAACACGCTTTGATGTCACATTAATTCTTCTTCGCTCTCTACGTGGAGACTTTGACCGAGAGCGTGATCGCATAATTGGAGACCTCGAACGAGATCGGGACAGTGACCTACAAAAGATAAGGTTTGTAAACATCAATCAAAAATCATATTTTCCAGCATTCATTAATGTTTATGTGCAAACATACATATATACATTCAAAACGTTTGTGAAAATTTAAAAAAAAAAAACTAACTTAGAACTAGCAAATATATTAGATTGTTACAAATGTTTCGTCAGATTTAATATGTTAATTCAGGGTTCGATTTTTGCATGCTTGTGAATATATGTTGTTTTGTGGTGTGTGCTACAAAACCTACCTTTTTAAATATCATAAAATGGATATTTATTTCAGGGTTCTGGGTGAAGCATGGATAGCAAAGTTTTTCGTGCCATTTTGCTTCACTAGTTAAAACTAGGCCACAGAGCAAATGAGCGCACAGTACAGCGATGGTTTGCAAAGTTTCGATCATGTGATATGAACCTTAAAGATAAGGGATGTAGTAGAGTAGACACTCTTCTGAAAGCCTCAGTTGAAGCCAATCCAAGAAAAACTGCGAGAAATTTCTGGAGAGCTTTACATAAGCACTGCAACTGTTTCCTGGCATCTCGACACAATTGCCATGGTGAAAAGGCTTGACAAGTGGGTGCATCACGAGTTAAGTAAACAACAAAATCATCGATTGGAGGTCTGCTCTTCACTTGCCATAAGAAGCATAAAAGACCCATTTCTTAACCAAATCATTATGAGATGAAAAATAGATCTTTTACAACACAGCACAGTGGCTCAACAGAGAAAAGGCACCTAACCACATTCCAAAACCCAGCCTCCACCCAAAGATGATCTTGGTTGCTGTCTGGTGGACTGAAACTTGTCTTCCTTTATAACTTCTTGCAACCTGGCGAGACTATCACAGATGTAAGGTAGTGTCGTGAATTAAAACGTTCATCAGAAACTCTTCCAATCCTTCTCCACAACAATGCTCATCCTCATATTGCAAAAGTTACTCTTCAGAAACTGAACATTTTAGGGTACAAAGTTCTCCCTCATCCAGCCTATTCACCAGTTCTTTCTCCCACAGACTACCACCTTTTCAAACACCTTGACAGCTTCCTCTGTGAAATCCTTCCCCTACCAAGCAGCAAATGGAACTGCCCTCCAATAGTTAATTGTCCAAAAATCCAGATTTTTTCAATATGGCATAAATGCGCTTGTAACTTGTTGGCAGAAGTGTATTGATTGTAATGGAACTAACTTTGATTAATAAACTTCACATTCAACAAAGATGACGTCTCATTGTTACAGTAAAAAAATTGACAAAACATTTGTAACAAACTAATATAAATTACTGATTCAGAGATATATCTACATACTAACCTAGTGTGTGCCAGGAAAAATGACTAATTATAGCAAAGCAATTTTTCCAGGTGGATGAAGAATTGGCAGTTCTCTCATGAGCTTGTCTACTGCAATCAATATCTCCTAATCACATGAGTAACTGACTAGTGACTTGGACTCCATGCTTGTGCTACATATTTAGGAAGTAGAAAAACTAAGGATTCATATGATAAATCTAAACTTTTTTTGCTTTAAAGAAAATCTTAAGAAAAGGATCCACCTTGAAATAAAAATCGATACTTTTGCATCAACAAGCAGCATAATCAAAAATCTGTATCCTTGTAATTTCATGTACCTGTCAACGTTTTATTTTGTGGACATTTGTTTTGGAATGAGCATTGCTAGTGAAATACTGTTACAAATAAGTACAAACGCCAGCTATTAATGTAGCAGAACCCATTCAAAGATAAAAGGCCTCATCATCATATCAGGACGAATGTTAATTTCAGGTTAATATGCAGTTATACTTCAACATAACAAACACTCTAGATATGACCACCCCTGTGGATAAAATCTTAACGTTGAATTGAATTTTTCCCTGGTAAAGCAATTGCTGAAATAGTGCACCCTTTATACAATGATCTTGTGTGTGTCAGATACATCAACCCACACAAATATTATTCATGGTGTTTTACATGATTAAAAGATGAAAATAAATTGGTAAGAGAATGTCTTGTCCTTCCTAGTAAAACTGCAAACTGTACATGATGTTGAATGTAAAGAAAAAAAAAAAACAGGCAGAAAGTTGTTAAAAATGTCACCTTGCTAAGAGTACTGTTGCAAATCTATGGACCATCAGTGTTCTGCACAGGTGGCTTTGACCCCAATAAATTCATTTTGGGTGCTAACTTTTGGGGCGCAGGAAAAAAAAATCTATAATAGATGCCTTTTTGTGGTCTGTAGTGCGTAAGTGATGTTTGATAATCTCTAAAATAGATACATTTCAATTTATTTAACATTTATTTGTACAATCACATATTACATCAATTGTAGACAAACTATGGCAGGTGATCTGTCTGTTTGCCTCTTGTTGTTGACATGCAGGCTGAGGACAGTTTGCTAGAGAGTTTGCTATTGGCAAAAGGTGCCATCATGTGATTATTTGTGGCCAATAAGAGACTGTTTAATTCGCTCAATGTTTTTGGAGTTTTTAAGATGGCAGCAAATAAATGCAAAGCATCCACATCAGTTTTATGTTTTCTTACGAAAATGAGGAAAAATGAAAGCAACCAAAGATCAGAAGCACCTGACGGGACAAATGAAGATGGCACGCTGACTGAACAACCGGTCTCCGATGATGTTACTCAGATCTGGCAGTGTCCAGGAATCCCAGTCCCGAACACGTATCAGAAAATTCCAACAACGGTGGGTGAGTGACCGTGTGTGTTTACGGTATGACAAAGAGAAAAATTCAATGACTTGTTCTGTGTGTATCAAACTTAACATGCACAATAGCATGACTAGTGAAAATACAAACTTTAGAACTACTACCCTCACCAGGCACGCAGATAGCAACGATCACAAAGCAACTATGCAAGTTGATATCATGGCACCCCAGTTTGACAAAGCTGTAAAAAATTTGCAGATAAATAAAGAAAATAGTGTCTTAGATGCCATGAGAGTTGTTTTTTTGGATAGCTAAATATTTAGCAATAAACAACTATGACAGTTTGCTAAATCTTCTTGATTGCCCCAACATCACTGGCTTGAAAACAGCCAAAAATGTAAACTACACTTCTGACAGAACAGCTTCCGAGATGTTAGAATCCATAACAGCAATCATTAGGGAAAACATCAATGACAGACTCATAAAATCACCAGTCCTCAGTGTCCTGTGTGAGGAGAGCACTGACAGCAGTGAGAAAAAAACCCGCAGTTTATGCCAGAATTATAGATCCAGACACTTTTGAACAAAGTACTGTATTTTTGTGCAACCTAAAAGCGAGATGTGCAACTGGTAAAGCCATACATGACAAGTTGAACGAAATTTTTGATGAAAGACAAATTCCACTCACTAAAGTTATGGGACTTGGAACTGATGGGGCCAAGGTAATGACTGGAACATGAGAGGGCTTGACTGGTTACATGCTAAGAAATAATCCAATGCTGATAAACTATCATTATCTTGCACACAAGCTAGCTCTGGTAGACTACCAAGCAACACTGACTGGTATATTTTATTTTTTTTTAAGGCATCTGCTAACAGGACAACTAAGCTTGCATTGATCCAAGAGATGCTAGATGAGCCTAAGCTCAAAGTGAAAGTGCATGAGGTGAGATGGCTGTCAGTCTATTTAGCTGTCACCACAGTTTATCAATGCCAGGACTCCCTTATCACTTTTTTCCACCACAGACAAGAATGTTCAATCTAAAGGGTATGGCAACAAGTTGATGATTTTATTGCATCTACATACATGCTCATGGACATATTGCCAATTGTATTTGAATTGTGCCTCATTTTCCAGAAAATATATCTAGATGTCAGCCTGGTAGAAACTTCAGTCACAACCTGTAGATCAGCTCTTCAGAAAATAAGAGCTCGTGTGGATGATCACACTTATCTCCACAAACTTCAAAATCATCATCTGAAAGTTATTGGAGGAAAACTTGTTTACAAGGAAGCACATTTTGTTAATGGAAAACAAAAATATTGATAGCATCAAAGAAAATTTTGTGGATGCCTTGCTTGAGAAACTTGACCAGAGATTCCCAGCAGATGGCAGTTATATCATATATGCTTATGGGGCATTGGGACTTAGACCGTTATCATTCCTCTCACAGAATGACCTGGAGACGTGGGGAAATGACAAGCTGGGAATACTGATTGGAAAATATGGGAAATCACAAGTGTCAAAACCAAAAAAAAAAAAAAAATAATTCAGCTGTCACTATCTAACCACTCATTGACCTAGCTGCAACCAGAAAGGAGTGGGCTCTTCTCAAGTCTTTAGTGATCAATACTGGTTTTCCCATAGATAAGATGGATCTGTGGACCCTCATCAACCAATATCATAAGGATGCTGTGCCCAATTTGCTGAAACTTACCCCTCTTGCTTTGAACGCCCCGATCCACAACTCAGACTAAAGGGGGGGGTTCACTGCTCAAACTCTGGTGAAAACATATCTTGCAACAGGCTATCTCGCTAAAAATTACTGTAGATTATCTGCTCCTGGTTAAACTGGAGGAAGGACCCACTGATCATTTTTGACTTTTCTGCTGCTTTTCTCCATTGGAGAAATTCCAAACACAGGAGAATATTTACTATCTACAAGAACCAAAACTAATACAAGTGCTACTTTAATTTTTAGAGACTCAGTTCATTTTGGGAAATGTCGATGTTTGATTTTGACTTTTTTTTTTTTTTTGACTGTTTAACCTTTCATATTTGATTCAAAAGTGTTAAATGTTTTATCAAAGATATACATATATATTTCCTGCTAATTGCTCCGATTCTTGAATGGACTTGAGAACCTGCTCAGTTGTGTTCACTAATGTTTCTTTGAACAAAATATTTAATAAAGTTGTGTGAATTTGTCATTATTCTTTTAAAACACCAATTTCGTTTAGTCATACAAGTCAACTTTATAAACGTTCATATAATTTATTTTAATAAACAATATTGGTTTAAGAAAAGCAGTTCTATCAATCACATCTCAATGGTTTAAATAATTAAAACTGCTTACACAATGACATTACCTGATGTAGCCTAAAAATAGATGTTTGTCATTTTGTTATTCATTCAAAATGTGGTCCCCACATTGAAAAAAAGAAGACTCCACTTTTCCCAACAACATGGGTCAACTGTTCCCATCTTCTGGTAAACTGTGCAGAACCCTGGACCATCTATAGGTAGAAGCTCAGTGCACCAAATCACAAGGATTTTGACAAAAATTCATTTTGCTGGTTTCAAACATTCCAGTTTCTGAAAATCAGGTTTATACTAAAGCCAACAAACTTGTATTGTTAGAAATTAATGGTTTCATGCAAATGGGGATGCTGGTGTACTTCAGACATCACAATCTTAAGTTTGAAACTGCTTTCAGGAAAGACGGCTTGTGTAAACACCACAATCACCTTTACTTGAAAAACCATTTCCCAACACTGGTAAAGCTTCAACCCTGAAGAGAATTACAATGATGAAACTGGCTTGCAAATTATCTGAATCCATTATAGTGAACACCCTGATATAACAGCAAACTCTTCATCCAAGGTGGTTCAAAAGTAAAGTAACTATTTTATGTAGAACAAATTTATGAGCATAAATCTATTTGATTGACTAAACCTCATTCCAATAAAGACAATTTAAAATTAACCAACAATTCATTTTTCAATAGTGTTGGTGTCACTAATCCCTGTACTTAAACTGAGGCAAACTGCATGAAAGGGATTGGGGAGGTGGGGTGCATACTGGTAATTGAACATTTCTAATTTATGATAATTCATTTCACCCCTGGTCTGTACAAATGTCTTACATTGGGCTTTATTGCATGTTCTGACCAAAAACGTAATACTAAAGTGTAGTAATGTTTTATTTTAATAACTATCAAATAAAAGGAATGCTGGGATTTCAGTGTCATCTGTAATCCGAAGATAAGTTAGCCATAGCCAAAAAGGTTACTGCCACGTTGAGATGCTGCTGCTGTGTTATATATATTAAGCAAAAATCCAACATTTTGATGTGTAACAGACTGAATATTTGGGTTTAGAGATATTTTTCAATTTTACAGAGAATAATGTCCATAAAAAGCATATACTTAAATTGCGAAAAGTTTCATATAATTGGAGTATTTGTATTTAAAAATAAGAATTTACTTCTCCATCACCTAACTAAGCCCTTGGATCATGATATTGGTCAATATTAACATAAATGATGGCTTTTATTTTCAGGGTTAATACATAGAGAAAAGTTTACCAAAAAATTAAATGTTTGTTAGAAAGCAACTACCTGTACTTTGATAAAGGAGGTCACATTTATTTTAGTTGCTATGTAACTATTAATTTAGTATTCTGATTATTTCTCATACTAATTTTAAAAAATTAAGAGTTTTTAAGCATGAATATTCTTTTAAAAATAAATAAATAAAAATATCCAAAAACCTCAATGCATTTCAAGAAATTAGGCTTGAAATATATGTAAAATGGTTGTATAGAATGTTCAATGTAGGCTAAGTATGTCTCTCAAATGACAGCCATTTCCTGAACAGTGTTTAATCCAAGAGGCACAAAATTAACTGCAATTTGAAACACAATAATGTTTTAGTCATTTTATTTTAGGAATGATATAATCTGGCCAATAAAAACAAAAACATTAAGCTAATTGCAACTTAATCCCTCAGTGGTTTCCCATATTAAAAAATTATCACCATAGTTTTTTTTTTGTCTTAAGAAACTTATAAGATATAAAATACTATACAACAGTAAAGAATTTCAAATTTTAAAAAAAATTGAGGGGGAAGGTGATAGAAAGAAAATACTGAAGGTCGCTACATTTGCTTGAAGCCATTTTCAACAATACACTGCATAGAACCAATAAAATATTTAGAGATGAAACTTTTAATCCATCTCAAATAAATCACTATAATCATCACATTCAACTATTTTTAAAAAAACGCCCTTTTTTGTAGAAAATGTCAAAAAAAACCAACCTCGAATAAAACAATGTAGTAGGCTACCAATGTCCCAATGTCTTTCTTTATAATGCAATTCTAATGATTATTTGTGATATTTAATAAGTCACTTTTATATTTCCAAAAACTTTGGTATCAAAGGAATTATTTGTAAAAAAAAACAACAAACTGTCATGTAGAGCAAAAATGATAAATCTACAAACCTGAAAATGAATTCACCTATTTTCTTTTTTTGTGGAAACTGAGTTAGTTTTATTTTATTTTCATTTTTCTAATCTAAATCTTCCCAAGACTATATAATAGAAACCCCAACATACAAAATATACAAACCTTTAATCGTGTAAAAATTTTCAAATCATAAATGCACTAATTTTACAGTACATTCCCTGCCTCTCATTTGAATTTGGTTTGCTTTACTTATTTTTATAACAGATTTTCTAGAAAACAAGCTTTCTGGCAGTGTTAACATGCAAACATTCTTTTATCATCATATCTTTTTGGTGTTATAACCAACTAGTTATCCATCCATGAATGATAGTGTATTATTTATTTCAAAAGCATATTTCAGAATTCAACAATTCTGGTGTAGATGTTTGTTTGTGCTCCAAAGTTTGATTACTCATTCAAATTAGTCTATTATTTGTGAACAGACATTTAAGCATATTATAAGATAATTCTTTATATAAATATATGTAAGACATTTTTTTTTGCACAAAGCTTTTAAAAAATTAAATCCTTATGAATTTCCTTGAAAAGAAATGCATTTTCACCTTATAAAAATTAGATTTCTTACAGAATACATGTAAAACAGTGAAAATTAATCTAACAATTATACTACTATTATTCTTGAGTTATCAAATGCAAAAATTATTAATGTTGAAAAATATGCAATTAGTAATGCATCTAATAAAGCCTTGATTTACTAGTTCAAATACAAAGAAAATTTGTTTCAGAAAACAGACTAATTTATTCTTAATTTTTGTTGATGCCTTTAAGTAATTTAATGTTAATTACTATTTATATCTTTTAATTTTTTGTCACGATTCTGAATAATCCATTTGGTAAAGGTTACTAACTTAAATGCTGTGACATCAGTAGACATCCTAGGTTTAGGGAGCATACCTGTATCAAAGTGCTTAACACAGGTATATTTAAACTTTTATTGTTTCTGATGCAATGTCTATAAGATTTAGTTACTGACATGCCATCCAGTACCATCAGTGACCCAATTTCAACATAAACACAAAATCACCTCTCATATGATGCAGAATCAGCTACCACAAAAATTGTTACATTGTTTTTTTAATTTGGGAGGGATGGTAAGAGAGCATATTTAAGAGTAGCATATATTGAATTCATCAATAAATACAAGTAATTGCGATAAAAGGCAAATCAAATGAACATATTGAAAAATTAAACTGTTTCATATTTGTGTGTGCATTAAGATCTCTATATAAATTAGCATAAATGGTTATTTGCATGTTAGCAGCTGCTCTGATCACTTCAAATTCAGTGCAAATGTACTTGTAGAATTTGCTTTATTAGTTATCTGCCCACTGGGGGTATTGTACATGTATTCCAGCCAAACCATCT
Source organism: Nautilus pompilius (assembly GCA_018389105.1). Lineage (NCBI taxonomy): Eukaryota > Metazoa > Mollusca > Cephalopoda > Nautilida > Nautilidae > Nautilus > Nautilus pompilius. Next base: position 204,045 of record JACATO010000340.1, read on the forward strand.
CCAACTAGATTCCTACCTACTCTGTTGAACGATAAGCTTAAATGAGCATCTTAAAATCTAAATCGTATGCTCTTCGATCTCTATACTGCCCTGTCTTCAGTTCACAAAGTTTCTGTTCGGGGGGGGGGTGGGCTGTCATAGAAGAGTTCATTTCAACAGTCAGTTGAATCCACAAAAAAATAAACTGTAGCTTCAGAAATTTATGCAAACAGACATCAACTCAACACTGCCCCAAATGAGAACAACAGAAAAGTTTATCAAGTCACAAAATACTAGACCTATAGTAAAACCGAAACACTCATTTTAGCATCATCATTATTATTATTATTATTATTATTATTATTATTTTTTTTTTTTTTTTAATTATTTTTTTCGTGGTTAGGAAGGTTAGCCACCCGCGGGAGGAGGCAAGAGGAACCAAACGACCGGGTGACGACGCTGTCGCTAACGAAATTCCAACGTTCAAGTTAATTTACAAATGGACGCAGGGAACTCGAGACCAGTAGGAACCCTCAGCCTGCTGGTCCACCCGAGTAGTCGGGGGGGGGGGTCGTCCCGCTGCCGGATTTTGTCTAACTTTTATTCCCGAGATTATTCCCGGGGAGAGAAAACACACATCCCCCCCCTCTCCTCAACGACATTAAGGCCGGCCGCTCTCCCACCACCACGAAGCGAACGTTTGAAGAACTTCCGGCCGCCGCCATTCCTGCTCGGCCGCCGCGGTTAAACAATGAATGGAGGAGCAGCCCCCCTGCCGACCTATTCCTGCATTCGCGAACTCCCCCGATAAGCAAGCGAGGAAGCTCCGGGCGCGCTTTAATAGGAAAACAGCAAAATAAAACAAATTCAGCTTTACCTATACCGATTGTCTTCGACATTTGGAGAAAGACTTCCTAGAGAATTCTTGTCGCTTTCAGCCATTTTCGTTCCTTGCCGCAGATTTGAAACTAGTGTGTTAACAACCGTAGAACGCCCTCTATAAAACCGCCACGAAAAGTAGTCCCACACACACTCCCCCCCCCCGGGGGGGGCCAACTCCAAAAGGGCTTCTCCACTCCGGCTCAACGTAATTTTTCTTCATTTATCGACGGAAGAAAAAAAAAAAAAAAACAATCACATTTTAATATAAAGCGAGCAAATTATTTTGCGTTATGGCTACAGCAGATAAATAGTGAAATGTGTACTATGTTAGATCTTAACCCATTAGGTACCGTTTCTAGTTTTGATTGAACAGTCTATTTAGCGAATTAACATTTTGCTAACTTGCTTCTTTAGCTCTTTATTCGCATATAAGAGCATTAGCTTCCTTTAATATTTAATTATTTCCAACAAGTCTTTGAATATATATATATATATTTTATTATTTATTTATTCAAGTAGGGAAAATAATTTCTGATAACCGCTTTCTGTTTGATAATCTGTTCGGGTGGATAAGGATGTGAAAACAGAAAGGTGTACGGCAGTTCAGCAGGGTGGCTGGGTGTACAGGTGTGGAGGGGATGCCTGCCGTCCACGGAAACGTTCTATCATTTAATGTATAGCTGGGGAGGACCAGACACCAACATGGTCTTAGTCGGTGCACCACAGCTCATCATGGGTAGAATGATGAATAAATACAGGTTGTAGTCGCTGGGTCAGCACTGCGCGTGAATCCTCGTTAATTAACTTTACTATCAAGATTACTTGGAATATGAAGTCCGCTAAGACCACACAGAGAGAGAACAAACGGAACAACAGATGCCCGACGAGCCCGTTTTCCACAAGAACAACTCGCCAGGCGAACATCTGAAGAACTTCCGGTCGCCGCCATTCTTGCTCGCTGAGGCCAAACAATGAGTGGGGGCCCCTGCCGACTTATTCTTGCTTTCGCGAATTGACCACCCACTCCCATGAACGTGCAATGAAACTCCCAGCACTCTTTAATTCGAAAACAAGAAATATAATAAATTCGGCTTTACCTATACCGATTGTCTTCCACATTTGGAGAAAGACTTCCCTGAGAATTCTTATCGCTTCCAGCCATTTCGTTTCTGTTGCAGATTTGAAACCGCCGACCGCCCTCTGCCAGACCTCCATATTAGTTAGTATCCCCTGGCTCAGAATTGTTCTCTCATTTATCGACGACACAAATATAGAAACAAGAAAATTATTTTGTTTTATCTATAATAAATACAGCCATAGCAGAAACCATGTTCGATTTTACATCTTAGGTCTTAACCCATTAGGTACCACTTCTATTGTTATCATTAAATTAACATTTTAACTTCTTTTTTTTTTCAAATACAGTTAACCTCTTTGAAACGTAAAGCGGTATTAGGTTCCTTTGATAATCAATTCCTTTCAACCCCTTGTAAGCAAGTTCTCAAATAGAATCCAGTTAAGTATAACATCACGACTCATGCCAAAAAGATGCGTGAATAAATTGTTGAAAACTAGAAACAAAACTTGTATAAATTCTTAAAATTTATTTTCTAGCGTTTCAAATTGAGAAATCATTTTTTGAAATATTAATAAAATAATGATTTTTATATACAAACCAACACTAGATTCACCCAATGCTTTGTTAATATTGCTGTAGTTCCATACATTTATATTCAGTGATAATAAATTTTCAATTTTAAAATGTGGCAGCATATTCTTCACTATTTAAGCTTTATAAAAACATATCATCCTTCTGCTGAGTTTAATTCAAATCACATTTTTACTATTTTGAATTTTGTGTAATTACATTATAATTTACAATGTGATGCCTTTGTGAAAAAGAATGTACTAAACTTTTCATGCCATCACAAACATGTGGTTTTTCAGAGGCGAGGCATGCATATCAATGTAAACGGGCTCTAATGGGGAACGTGAAAGCTGAGATATAGCATTAAAAAAATTTTAGTTTACTGCAAATACAACATGGAAGTCAAGTTTGAATAAAGATCAAATAAGAATGTGATGTCAACATGACATTATTGTCCTACTGCTAAAACTATCAACAGCAAGCACAGCATCAGCAACTGTTTACAAACTGGTAGACTGTGGTAACTGTAGCATTTACAAAACTGATTCAAGATAACAAGCAGGACATTAGTGCATCTGTCTGTAATACAAAACCAATTTAAAATGTATAGAATGAGAGCACAAATTACCGGAATAAACAAGTGTCATTCTGGAAAAATCTCTTTTTAGGGCAGTAGAGACTGCAAAAATATATTCTATATTTGTCAACTAATGCTAATTCCCTTAGATACAAAATGTCATTTGGGTTTCTGTTGCCATCCTTAGGAAAAACATTTACAGCAGCACAAGCATCAATAATTCCACAGCACACCTGAAAACTCTCAAAATTTTGCATTTGAGATGAAGCGCTAGTTTTTTTTTTACCTAGTACTCCACAAAGCATCTCTCAAATGCATGAACTATTTCAGAATATCTGGAATTTCATTCCCTGAACTTTCCATATAAATTAGGTGACCCCCATGAGGCAAAGATTTATGGTTTGTATTGGTGCTACATGTAAACAATGAAATATGTAGTTTTCCCCAAAGTTGTCTAACTGTGAAATCAACTGTCATACACCAAAAGTTCCATAAACAGTCCTAGACATTTGTCTATGTACCTATATAAATATACACACTTTATCTGTTCAGTACATAATGGAAACTTTCTACCATATATATATATATATATCATTTTAGTCTCAAATAAAGAATTATTGAAACTTCTACATACATAAATGTAAAATTACTTAAATGAAGCATGCCACTATCCCTTGTTGAAATGTTCCTAAAACTTTAAAAAAATTGCATGTTTCTATCTAATGTTATCTTACAAACTGCTGTTCCCATAAAAATAGATGCTTACTTTTAAGGTACTGAGAAAATTTTAATCTATGTTCAATTAATCCTCTAATTTCACAAAATAGTTTTTCCATTAAGAAATTATGAGTAATTGAAAAGATAAAAGTTGTTCCTTTTGTATATACTTAGAAAAAAGAAAAGAAAGAAAATAACACTAATACATCAGATGTGTATGGATGAAAATTCTCCAGTAAAATTTACTTGTGATACACTAAAGATGTTGTATGCACCATTGAGCTAAAGTCCAAATGAAGAGATCTGAACTGAAGATGGGCTGTTTTCCCAACAACATCCATGATCTACCTACACTCATGCTAAGTGGAGGTAATAATGATGCAGAGAATCACTTTTAGGTGAAGATGATTGTTTTTTTTTTTGTTTTTTTACTGATGCCAGGTAATAAGATAGAACAAAATAATCCAAGCATAATAATTAAACAACAGACACTGAACTCAGTGCACAACCCTTTTCTTCTCCTTGTTACACAACACAACAAAGAGATAGATGAGTCAGAAGTTTACATACTGAAACTAAATTCAAATTATAGATGGCACTATGTATAATCAAACAATTTCTGACAAATAAAGCCATTGGTTTTAATTGGGAAATCTTCTGTATTCCTTAAATGCAATTCTTGTGAGAGTGTACAGAAACTACAGTCTCTAACATTCAGAAATAAGATTGGGACTTAGCCTTGTTAATGAATCCACTAGAAAGCATTTCATAGTTATTTATTTTGATTTAAACTTGAATCACAAATTAATCATAAAAGACAATAATAAGGGAATTCTAATTCTATAATTAATACAATTTTTAAAGAGTATGTACTATATTATTTTTAAAGCGCTGGAATTAAAAAAAAAATATTAGTCAATGAAATATGTTACAGTATCCATTTGTCATGTGTTCAGTGGATTCTAATGCCTGTTAGTTTAACTGTTGCAAAATAAAAGCAATTAGTGAAAAACAAATGACAATAGAAAGAATTTATATTAAAAGCCAAGAGAAAATGCAATTAAATTAGCATTCCTAACTGATGTCTCAAAAAAAGATAACTGTGTTGTAATAATCTTGCCAGTTCTATTTCCTTTTTATTGATGAATTCTCTCTCAACATTATTGTAACAGGCAATAAACAATACTCCCAAAACATTTACAGAATTTTATTGGTGATGCTATTACTAATGTATTGTATTGGATACTTGTTTTCAGGTGGTGATAAAAGCCTGAAAATTCTCTTTTATCAATGTTTCATCAAACTTCTCCTGAGCACTGTCTCTCTACCAAGGATGTTCCAAAGATGGTTAACAGGTGATGGCCAGTCAATTGCAATGTTGCTGGCCCTAATGAATACAGCCTGTGTAGAGTGGTTTTGTTGTTGAAGAAAAGGCAAGACTATTGATCTCATAATCTTCTCTGGATACCACTGACCACAGTAGTTCTTTCCAAGCCATGATCTCTTCCTGCATATTGCCCCCCCCTGGCACGATACATGCAACTTACAGCAAAATTGAAACAACTTTCATCTGAAAACATTATTTTCTACTATTAAATCTTGACTAGGGTATCTTTGTTGAACAATGTTAATCAGATAGTGTGATGACTTTTCAAAGGAAGATCAACAAATAGATACCAGAATCCCTTTGCTAGCCAACAAGTTGGATTGGAGTTGTCACTATGCTATTTTACATGGGCATTTCTCTGATATGTTTAATGTAGGCCCGTCATTAGTGTCAGTGATCTGGAGGTAGCATGTATAATGAGCTGCTGCTAATAGCATTTGCCTACCATGCACCATTCTGTAACAGACTTACCGCAAGTAATCACTGGTAGCATGGTTTTAGCAGAATACAACTGTGGATTTTATTGTACATTGTATCCATAAACAAGTATTTTGAAATTCAGGTTTTTACACCATCATAACTTCTTAGATCAAGGTAGAGTCAGAGATGGCTAAGCAAGATTACCTGCACGAACTGTCACAGCATGTTTTTCTGGTATTTCTTAGTTTCATACAAATTCCAAAATGTTATGCAACATCATTTAGCATCAAAAACTTATCCACTGGTACCTGGCCTTATAAATTTTTTACATATGTTACAGTACAGATCATGAGTAAAAGAAAAAAAAAAATGCAGTTTAACTTATCTGGATAATGCTATAGCAATCCAAAGACAGAATGTTTGGAGATTCAGTGCCTCATGATAGTTGATCACAGCCCGACAATTGCAGTCCAGACAGCTAATCAAAGAACCTACTGTGTAATGTTTCTTCAGTCTTGTAGTAGTTTCTGGTGTCTTAGGTGTTAGCTAGCAATGTACAAAGCAATCACGCTCATGGAACTGAGCTTGCTTTTACCTCCAAAATAGTGCTGAACACAAGCTGTGAGGGTGGATATCAGTTGTATAAGTAATTTCTGATGGTCTGGACAAATATCCAGTATATAGTGCAAGGATACTGTGTTGATGATGTGGCAATGGTGAAGTGATCTTGCAAGTGCCATAGGTATTGCAGTTGTCTTTGACAATGTGTGATGTTAAGCCAACATGTTGGTCTGCCTCTAATGCTTCTGATTTATTTAAATCAAGGGTCCTCATAGTTGATTTGTGGAGAACAACCAGGATGTGAATGACTTCAGAACAGTTAACCCAATCTGTACCCTTCCAATTCCATTTTTCTCCCAAATGTCGACAACCTAGGCATTTTATTCATGCTCAAAGAATAACTAATCTTGATTATGCAGCCAGCACAAATGGTTTGCTTTGCATGTGCAAAACAAAACTATCACAAAGTGCAGACATCTGGTAAACCACTTACAAAACCCAACAAGATAACTGTCTTTTTCTAGATAGTATCAACTATCACATCACACCCATTACTTGCAATGCATCAGCATAATTTTGTAACCTCAGAAATCATGAATGAGTTTCAGAAAAATTCTCTCATTGTCATTGGTATATTAAATGGGTCCAATCACTAAGGTAGCTTCACTTCGTAAAATGATCATTAAATTCTATAATGATCTCTTGATATCCCTTTAGTGAATATAACCATATAGCACATGAATTGTCCTTTAAAGGAAACTCTGGGTAGTTTATAATACTATAGCATGCACAATACAAAGACATGATTTTAAAAAAAAAATGTATTTCCTGTTATTTAGAAAATAATAATAATAAAGCATCATAATTCAAATCTTTATTATTTTGTCAAAAGCCAGAAATTCATTAAAGGCTTCATAATTATGATATCATTCAAAAAAAAAAAAACTTATAAAACAGAGTTGTGTTTTTGATTCCTTCTAATTGTGCCATAAATGCATTCTGCTTCACTGGATTTGCTGGTGGATTCGGAGCTGGTGCTGGGAGCATCCAGACTGTCCATGGATGACCATGAAGAGCGCCGTTGAATTGGACTTCTTACAGGACTCACAAAATGAACGTGTCGCTCAAATCTAAAAGAAATGAATCAAAGCTTTGAATTCTGAAAGCCTACTGAGCTAAACCCTGCAACCTCCCAACAAACTGTCAAAAATAATTCACAGAGTTGTTTCCGTTAGCTTAGTGCTGACAGACATACAAGGCTGGATGCCAGTATGGCTTCTTGAAGTCATTTCATTAACAATGTCAGCTTGAAGCGTTTGGTAGTCTCTCAAACATGTCTATCAGATACAAAAAGAAGCAACTCATTTTTAGCATTAAAATCAAAGATTTATTTATTTTTTTTTAAAAAAAGCAAAAGGTTTTAAAAACATTTTCTACTCTCCCATGACAAAAGCATTTACTTCCTTGGCTACCTACAGATACTTAAACTTCCATCAACAATAACATGATCACAAATCAAAATCAGCTTAAATTTTCTAGTTCCACCTTCTAATGAAAATGAAGCAAATTGTGCTTATAAGATTAAACTGTAACACATCTTATGTAGTAAAAACTAGACACTAAAAAAAATAACAATAAAGTAAAATATTAACACTCACTTATTACTTGGAACTTCTCGGTCGTTTTCTATGCCTGTCATACCTTTGCAGTTCTCACTGTGTGATCCATATAAACAGATGATCTCAGTCACCTGGCTACTGAGAAAGGCATAATAAACTGCACCAGATGCTGGGGCACGTCCCAGGTAGCGAGGACCAACTTTATCGAATACCATTCGTGTACCTCTGATTTTTTAAAAACATAAACAGACAAATAAAAAGTTTAGTTTATCTGTATTTTTTCTTTGATCATGCTGATTATCAAAAAAAAAAAATAAAGCAAACATTAAATGTCTTTTTACTTTAAAACTTACTACAAAACCATTTAAGTTTTATCAGAAGAAAATGATAGTATTATGAAACAATCTTCATTATATACTCAGACTTTAAAAACACAAGTACATCCTTATGTTGATTGTGATGTAATAAGCACTAGTAAAACACAAAAATGGACAAAGATGGAGTTTAAACATTAATGAACATCTATGAGAACAGTTTATTGTTTAATGTTTGCATCTCTCAATGACATGACACATGAAACCACCAGGGCTCTTCAAACAAGATAGTACCACCAACAATTGCAATGATATATACAAGATACCACTGGATCATGCACTGACATATATATATATATATTGTATGATGTTCCACTCCAGTTAAAGTGATAAAAAAAAGTTGCTGGTGGATTAGTGTAGTGTTATTCTGGTAAAATCCCAAACATGTGCAATAGGATTAAGATCAGATCTGCATCACCAGCAAAGCACCCAATATTCTTCTGCTTTAAGAAAGCTTGTGTCAGTCTTGCTGTGTTGTGGTGTAGTACATGTTGCTGTAGAATGTAGATGGTTTTAAAAAACTGAATGCAAAAAAAAAAAACTTCATCTACTGTTGTCAGATTTTGTGGTTCATAATTATAGTGTGTTTACATCAGTTTATACCATGACTGTACCATTAAATCTGTTTTGTTGTTGACATAATTTTCAAACTGTTCAGTGAACTATATTAAACCTGGACTCTCTGTCATCTACTGAAAACAGAGACTCATCTAACAAAATGATATTACTAAAAAAAAAAATCTGAGACATTGAGCTTATGCCTGTGCAAAATTGCTAACATACTATACTGCCAGAACTGTGCTATTATATGACTTCCTGCACTACATTAACTGATCTTAGTACACATTGTGTACCTATAGCCACTGACACACTCGTTAAGTAGCAGTATCTGTATCTAACATGCCTAAGGCACAGTCTCTGTCTGCTTGTTCCAGCCATGATGTCTTGCTGCTTTGTGGTAGTTTTTTAATAAAATTTATTCATGTCTTCCATGTGTAACGAATTCTGGTGTTGTAAGCACAAGCAAAAATAAAACAAACAAAAACATTTGTATCTTTGCATATATCTGATGATGTCATCACATCTTGTGAAACTCGTAAAATGGTGCTAACAAAGGCAATAAATATATTAATATATAATATCATCAGCATTTTTCTTTTTCTCGTACAATGAAGCCTCCGACTTTGGCAGAGAAATCTTTAGCAAAACTCTTCAATTTTTTAGATGTGGGAAGAAGCCCAGGTGGCTGGCACCTCTGCCAAACCAGGACAGTCCTGTGCAAAAATCAAACTTGGGCCCTCGACTTCAGCAGTCTATCACAGGCCCACCACTCCACCACCCATTTCATTGGCATCATGTGTCTTGGAAAGAGTGCAAGTGTACTATTGCTACAAGTTTACTGTATTTACCACTCACTAGCCTATAATACCAGAAGCTGCTCAAAAATGTAATTTGCTGTGACAACTAAACTTTTAAGCATGGAAGTTAGAAAACCATGAGAACTTCCAAAGGAAATAATGCAATACTAAAACTTCTGGTTGCAGTAGCCACAACTGTCGTGCCGCCTGCAAACAAATATGTCTATCTACATTAGCAATAACATATATAAACTTGAATGCTGAAAAAAGTAACTAAAACTTGGAGATCTGAAGAAAGTAAAGACATGGTACAAAGAGAAATCCAATCAAATGCATTATTTTCCAGCTTTTATCTATAGAAATGACCAATTGCATACATTGTCATTAAAAACACCCCCACCACTTGAATTAATTTGCTAAATGTCTATCACCATACATTTGGAAAGTCTAGGCATCTAAATCAAGCCCTCTGATAATTCTAAAACATCCATTTTTAATCTAAAATTTTCATTAGTAGAATACAATCCAAATGTAAAGTTTTTAGTGTTCTTTTCCATCCAATATATGATCTTCTCATTTCTCAGTTTTCATTTCATTATCTTCACTTGATTGATCCAAAATATCTAGATATTTTTCTTTTTCCTTTGTTCTCTCTAGACACATATTTTGTCTTAATTATTCCTGTTAATAATAAAAATAACAGAACTAAACTACTGCTTCGTGGTCTTATAAACAATACTAACTGATCTAATCATAATATAAAACAAGACACGCCCAAAGTTAATAAATATAGAGTTTGGTCTGTCTCAGTAAACGTGGACATCACTGTATTGAGAAATCTTTTGAAAAGAATATTTGCATACACAAGGACACCATTAAGTATTTATGAATAAGAATGTCTATACAATAAATTAGCCCCCACTTTTTTTTTTTAAATTAACTTCTCAAAGCCTCTAACCATTTTATTAAAATTTAGATGTATTAAAGAAAGTTTCAATTACCTTGCTTTCTGTATGATTCAGATTATATCAGTCTTTTTTAGATTTGTGTTGTCTGAAGGCCATTTATATTGTTAAATAGCTATAATAATTTTTTAAGTGTTAAAGTTTACTTTACACAGTGTATGCAGAATTTTCATCAAGGAGACATTAAACAAATTTTTTTTTCATTGTTTATTAGCTAACTTGAGCGACATTCACTAACCCCTTGTGTTTAATGCATTAATCAAATCTTTGTTAAATATTTCTATGAATTATTAAATTCAGTTCATGCTTTTAAATCATCAAAAAGCAACATTATCTTAATCTAATAAAAGAATTCTCCTTTATTGGTGTTTGTTATTCTAGATTCATTTAATAATAACATCTAAAGTTTTAATTCAGCCAGTAATACTGCAAATGTAAAATTTCGAGAGGTACCATGTGAGTACCTTTTCTCCCTCATCTATCTCAGATCATGGAAGTGATGCAGAACTGTCACCAACAGCAACACAGGGATGACACATCACAAAGCTGAATTACTTCAACCTAGAAACTCCCCCATATATACATCAGTAATGCTTCATTAAATATTATAATCCTTTTCATATTAATTATATCAATGCACAAAAAACAAGATCAAAGTAAATAATGATATAAGAACAATAAAAATGGTTGAATTGGAACAAAACAAAACAAAAAAATCAAGATAGTGATCTCTTATCTAAAAGGAAGAAAATACTGGTAACACTAAGTGATGAAGTCCAATGGGATTTAGAATAACGAAGCTGAAAACTAACCTTGTAATTTGTCTGTTCATTGGGATTTCAATGGCTTGAACACGGTTAAAATAGGTCACAAACAGGTATGGATCTTGGAATGCTTTAAAAAACAAACTCAAATACTGTAAATTTAAATTAATGAATATTTTAATTTCTTTAAAATAAGAAGCAGATATTAAAAAGTTAACAAAAGCTACCATTCCTTCATTTAAAACAAAAAAAAAGAAAAGACAAATGTATTTCATTGCTACAATAAATTACATTTATTATAAAATATCAGCAATCAAAATTAGGTTATATTACAACTGTCACAAGGAATAGATACAGTGAACCAAGATGTCACATAACTGGCATAAATGCTTAGATGCTCAATTAAAATTAACTAGAAACCAACCAACCAAACCTAGATGGTGATGACTATCCTTTGCTCTAGTGCTACACACTATAGCTCCATTTTTTTTAGATTTTATTTACCAAACATTATGTAGAAAGTGTGCTACACCAAAGCAGATATAAATTTCTCTCTTTGATGTAATCTAAACCTACAGCTTGGACAACAGCGTGAGTTCTGCTTGCAAGTTCATTGGAACTTCCACATACTTTAATGGATGTACTTCCAATCATAAAGACTGCACATCACACTTTACCAATGGTTTGAACTTCTGTAAAGCTCACAAAAATGTAGATGCATATTTAACAGTTTAACTTTGCCTTTAGTAAAATGCGATGAAACATTTTAAGCTTAAAGCAATTTTTTTTTTCATTGAAGCCACAGTCTAATTCATTTCCTGTTAAAACTTTAATGCCAATAAGTTTAAGAAAAGTAATTATTAAAACAATTAAACATTAAAAAAAATAATAATGGAGCCCTCCTCAACTGATGGCAACAAGAAATGGGAGATTTACTGATGACAATGCTGTGTAGGCAGCGGTGCAAAACTGGCTATGCTAGTAACCAAAAAGGGTCTCTCTCTGACAGAATTTACAAGTTTGTCTGCCAGTGGAAAAAGTGCAATGTCGTCTTGGAGAACTATGTTGAAAAGTGGAATGACTGGTTTTCCTGTAAGCATACCATGTTTAATAATACAGTAAAACCTCAATTTAACAATCTACTAGAGACAAAAGGGTGTCCGTTAATGCTGGGAGTCCATTAAATCCAGAAGTTTACATATGCTGTTTACATACGCATTTGAAAAAGGCGCCCAAGCAAAAGGTTTTTCATATAGCTCAACGCAGACTTGTCGAGAGACCAGACAGCATCCATCGCTTCCTAAGTCCACTGAACAGGGGTCCATTAAATCGAGGTTTTACTGTACATAAATTCACTTTACTTAATCACTTACCCTCACGAAGAATGTAAACTAATAAATTAGAAAATTGAGGAGAACAGTTTTCTAAATATTGTTCATTCAGTTGAGATTTAGTGCATTTCCAATGTTAGAAAGAAAGCTTCACTAAGTAAAAGTTTATGTAAAGATGAAAATTTTTTGAGAAACTATTTTCTTTAGATATAGAGAAAATTTTTTCATTTACTTAAACACATACAGTGAACCAGTGAAATCCCACTAATCTTATGTGCAAACGAATTTCAAAAACTATAAATTAATAAATCTAAATGATTTAGAAACAGCCCAGATAAAAGAAAGAGAAGATATCAAGAAAACATACTTGAATTGACCACTCCCACAATACCAGGATATCCCATTTATTTGAAAGACAGACCAGAAACCTAAGAAACGTAAAGCTGCTGTCAGCAAATGCTAGTTAACTGGCCAGTGTAGACTTTTTGGTTTTAACTTATGCTGAAGAGAGTATGGGTAAAATAGAAAAAAAGGGAAAGGAAGTCAAATCCTTGCACTAAATGTCACTGAGGGAAAAAGCAGCAATCAATTTCAGCAAATGCATGAATGTTAAAGCTTGTCAGATTTAGTTTAGGATCAGATCAGTTTTGTTTGGTTATGCTATTTGCTTAAAATGAAACAAACAAAATAAAAAGAATTGAGTCAAGCAAGCATTTACAGCTGTTCATTCAAAAACACCAATACACAATCAAATTCTTTTGGCAAATAAACAATGGATGCCGCACATCTTTCCATCCAAAGTTTTAATGAGATCGGTAAAACTATTTTAAGAATTTACAAGAATTCTATGTAAAATAGTATAAATTCGAAAATATCAAATGCTAAGACCTATGATAGATTTAGAGAAAGTAATAAAGAAACAGAAAGTCTACTGAAAATACAGAGTACACCTGTGGTTATTCCATTCAGTGATCATACTGAGATGCAGCAAATACGTTTTCTGTTTATATTAAATAAGCCTACACAAGCCATTTATTATAATTATATAAACATACATCTACTTACAAGAATATATGAAATTTAAAAAAAAAAATCAACTGAAGTAAAACCATATGCATATTTTGATATATCTGGATTAATATTAAAAATATCCAATAAAATCATCACTATCTCCATGTTGAAATACAACACCACTAAGCATAATTCTTTTAAAGTTAAAAACCTGTTCTAATTCAAAAGTTGTGGTAGGAATTGTTACTATCACTTCACTTCCTCATAACTTCAAAATCCTTTTCCCTTTGGTATTCTCAACAAAATGTAATTGTTGATTTATCCATGAGTTAAAAAGACTTACCAAATGCAAGAGGTAGGCCACTCCATTTTAAATCCTCTGTTCTGCTTCGTCTGCCTTTACCATCAACAAAAACACCAAATTCTTAAAAAATAATAATAATATATATCAGTATTTAAATACAACATAAAAACTTCAATAATTAACATCATAAAACAGATTACCTAGAAATGAATTTTTAATTTAAAATATGCCAAGGGAATACTGAACATTGCTGAGTATTTCAATTATGTTAAAATTGCTCTTTTAGAAAATTCAAAAGTCTATGTATATACCATTAAAAAAAAAAATGAAATTGTCACAGATTTTTCTGTATCAAAGACAAACAGTGAGCAATACAATTCCTAGAAATTAAAACATTAGCAGGGACTGCCATAAAGCCTTCTCCCTCCCTAGATATATAGTATTTCTCTAAAAACAATTTAGTCATGGTGTTTCTTCAGATAATTGTTATTGTGCTGCATATGCTTTCACAACAAATAATATCATTATTTCACTATTATAGTGAAATCTAAGGTTTCGTTGTCTAAACATAAAGGGACTTTCTTCTCTGTGGTTTGTGTCATGGTGGTGGGGTCATTAAAGTTCACAACCCTAAAAACAAAAATGATTTTTCTCAACAACACAAGATCTGTATATAATATTCTTTTATTACATTATAATTATTGTTCTCAAGCTTTCGGAAGAGAAGGATTTAGAAAGCACAAGACAAATGTATTCCACATGATTTGGAGCACTAAATGTAGATTGTTTCTCAGATTTGTGTATGCTTTGCATAAAATAAACCATATTAAGTTTACAATGGAGTTTCTTTGTAAACCTGAGACACAAACTGCATGCTGACCACTTTTAAGGTAATGGGATACACCTACCTATAAAAGGAACCATGATGAGAAGTTGGGAATGCATTATAAGGAATAATTAGTTTCTCTAAGACCTATTAATTGACAAGCAACAATTGGGCTCTTGCATCACAGTGAATGATAAAGTTAATCAGTTTGATTGGCAACTTTCGCATTTTTTCTGGGACTATATTTACATAAAAGGTGGTTTTTAAAGCCACTAAGTATGGAAAGAGTTAAATAACATTAGCATTCTGACACTGTACCAAAAACGAAAGCTAATGACACTGTTTAGTATTCTTTATCATGAATTCTTTCTCAGCCAACATCTGCTTGCACGTTGTTTTTTTTGCTCCAAATATCTAGTAGTTTTGTTCACTTTATCTACCAAATCTAGCCAACAAGATGAACTCAATAGATGGCATCTCAAGCATGACATCTTTTCCATGCCAGGAACCTTTCATTAGTTTTGAACACATTCAGAAAAGATAACGCCAATCCCCTATTAATTATTTACCATGGAAGCACAACAGAAACTCCAAACAAATCCCATGTGGAGACACCTGAACAACACCCAAAGGATAGCTGTTATGGCTAGCAGCCCCAAAAGCTGCAAAGGCTAAAGACTGATCTTTACCATCCACAAATTCTAGAAAGAAAGAAAAAATTGCATTAATATTGAAAGTAAGTGCATATCTCTTACGCTAATCTGCATATTTTAACACTTACCCTGTAGTAAATTTGGAAAAGTTTGGTTTCCAACAGAATGAGGAAAACACCTAACCAGAAAAAAAACAACAAAATATTCTAACCTTTTTTCACTTATCTTTTCATCAAATATACTTACTCTTTCTGTACGACTCAAATCTTGTCAACTTTCAATATTTAATAAAGTCCTTTCCATAAGTTCATAAATTTGGCAAGGAAGAGTTGGGACACTTGCTGTGAAATTGATATTTGAGCTCTCTTGTTTTTACATTTGCATACAGATGGCCATCCTATTGTCCATAAGTTGTATAAAACATGCCTTTACAATGTGTAAAAACAACGAATGTCATGTGCATCTGTTGTCTGGAAAAAATATTTGAATTAGCATAGTCAAATTTGTACCGTGACAAGAGAGTTGGGAGAGTGAACAAAATCTGTGCATACATTTATTCTCCTCAGTATATTCGTTTTTAAAGGATCAAATGAATAGAATCACATCGTCTAAGACCATTTAAGTTCATTTTTGCACCATGCTAGCAAGACAACATTGTCTGAAATCAGAGACTTGATAGTTGAGCACCACCAAGAAAATCAGTCTTGTCGGGAGATAGCCGATCAAGTCAATTGCCCGAAAAGCACTCTAAACCGCACTCACCGACTCATTTGTTGCTCATCCAGGGCCAATCGTTTCCTGGCATCGACAGCCATTCGAGCCTCCCTGAGTGGAGTGAATGTCTCCAGTCGCACTATTCAATGTCGCTTATGTGAGGGGAATCTCTTTGGATGAATCACCCAGAAAAGGCCATTGATGAGCAACAAGAACAGGCGCATCCGCATAGCATGGGCTAAAGTGCACAAAAACTGGAGCAAAGTTCAATGGGCTAGAGTTCTCTTTTCTGACAAAACAATGATCATGCAAATTCACAGTGCTGACTGAGTATATGTTCGACGTTACCATGGCGAAAAATACAATATAAAGTGCACCCGACCGACGGTACAGGCCAGAGGAGGATTGTTGATGGTCTGGGGGTGTATGAGCACGGCGGGACCAGACCTACTGCAATTTACTGAGGGATGTCATCATTGACAACATCGACGAGAACAAGCCAGTCACTGCCATCTTCCGGCATGACAATGTCCTGATCCACACCACCAGAGTCGTCACTTCCCTCACCACCCAACTAGGAATGGATGTCATACACTGGCTGCCCCAAAGTCCAGATCTCAACCCAATCAAATATGCCTGGAAGCAGCTGAAGGCCAAGGTGGCCAAACACAAGAATCTCAACCAAGACCAATTCTGGCAGGCTGTCGAGAAAAGCTGGCAGGAAATGGCCAACTCCAACTGCCTTTCTTTGGTTGAATCTATGCCCCGTCGTTGTCAAGAAGTGATCGAAAATCATGGATACACCACCCACTACTAATCAATTGATCATTTCCATGCATTTGTTCGATTGTAATTTGAAATGTTGAAAAATATATGGTTTTGTTCACTGTCCCAACTCTCTTGTTGCAGTACAAATCTGGCATTGCCGATTCAAATATTTTTTCCAGAGAATATGTAAGCATATAATGTGTGTTGCTTTTATAACATTGTAAAGACATGTTTTGTGCATATAATAAACAATGTGATGGGTATTTAAATGTGTTTGTTAAAATGAGGGAGCTCAAATATCAATTTCACAACAAGTATCCCAACTCTTGTCTGTCACTGTACGTGGCAGCAGTTTGTTCAAATGGCCTTTGAGCTTTGACGCAATAGTCATTCAGGGCAGAACCTTTACGAGCACAAGTTTTTCATTGCTTGTTTCACAGCATCTAAGCTGCACAAAGACGAAGTTAACCATTCAAAAAATTTCTATGTTAAAGAGTGTTTAATTTCTCTTTCTCAGTGCAGCATTAAATAGGGGACATTAAAATCAAACATTACTAGAGCTAGTTGTGACAGTCAGCCATTAATTAGATGCTTCTCCATGGCTTGAACACCAGACTCGTTTTCTTCTTTTTCAGGGGTCTACAACATTAATATAAATATGAAAGTAACTTTTGGCGACAAGTGACAGCTCTGCTTGTCAAATGTTAAGGTAGAAATGAGAAATAAAATGCACCTGTTTCAGACATACCTCAATTTTTATTTTATAAAGATTTTAAAACATTCCAATAATTAATTCTAAAAAAAAAAAATGTCTGTTTATTAAATTTAACCTTTATTTTCATTGAAGATTATTCAACCAAAAAAATATGTAAATGAGTAGTTTTATTTGTACTAGCAGACTAAGTTTACTGAATCTTCAGTCATAAATAACCTTAACCACAAGTCAGTTTCAACCTCTACTCCTCCTTTACCTTATAATGGCAGACACAATCACTCACCAAAAATATTTATAAAGATATTTTGCTGAAAATAAACAAAGTCCTGCATGATCAAAGTTTCAGACTTTTTGTAACACATTTTGTCAGGTGTATATTTTCTAACAGTCATGTGCCATTATTCATGTAACTAAATGCAATGCTAAATTGATTTGGAATGTACCAGCGTGTAGCTCATTTACTATACACGACAACTAATTATTATATGCTACTGTAAAAAGTAGATAACAAACAAAATCACAAGTTGTGATTTTACTAACACAAGACCATTGTTATCTGACCAGAATAGCTGTCTTCTTTGAACTGGTGTGTCGAACATCCATCCAACAGACCAACAAAGAGGAACACAGTGCAGAAGTTAACTGTACAAAGTCTCTGCTAGAACCATTAATCTTTTAGATGTGGAAGGAAACCCATGCAGCCAGCTGCTAGAGGAAAGAGAAGAAACTGAGCAAGTTCGGATAGGGATTTGAACTTGTGCCCATCAACCATAGCAATCCACAAAATTAAGCAGACTATATTACGTTTGAAGATTCTACTGATAGTAAAGGTAAGATTCAATATATTTATTAGTCAGTATAGTAACTTGCCCATAAAGAAAAAGAATTGCTTTTTAACATTTTCAATCTTTTTAAACTAAAATTATCATATATTAATTTTAGTGTTTTTCACAATCACAGAGAATACGCATTAACTCTTAAATGTATAAATTACTATAATTTTTTCTAACTGGTCTTTTTCAGAATCCATAACTATTACTGTCAGTCAGTTAACATGTTCCACAATTAAAAAAAAAAACACATTAAACAGATAGATAAGATGTACTAACAACCACCTTCCGGATGGGTAGCTTATTAATAGATCATCTATGGAACCTGAACAAGATCTAGCCTTTGTTTTGTCAGGATGACAACAACATAGGTACTAGCCTGACATGGACGGATGCTCCAAATCCACACGATAAAATTTGTGAGTGCCCACAATGGCAAAATTTTCAGCAATGCACACACAGCTGCATGGCTCACTGATGGAACCAAATTCCTAGAAGAAAGAAAATGTAAGTTAGAAAAAATGTTGGGCATCTTTTTTTCACTTTTTAAAGAATAGCGATAAATATTTTGTTAGCTTACGATATTAAAGTTAGGTGGGTTTCTGTTAAAAGTTGAACTTGCTCATAAAAGGGATGATTCTGATGTGGTATCTTGTATTCAAAAAAAAACACAAAAATTATCAAGGCTACCATGCGAGAAATATTGTGTAGAAATATTTAAGTGGTTATGCGTTTAAAAAATCTATAGAATATGAAACAAGACAAAAGTTTGGGAAAGTGATCAAGTTTAATTATTTCTTGTTCTTTTTCTTTTAACAAGTACAAGGATAGTTGTAAAAATGCTATCTAACTAAACAATTCCTATTTCAGATGTACATGATCAATTTTTTACTTATTTAAAATATCAGTACTGTAGTCGCAAATATAAAAGTAAGAGCTCCCAGCATTAACAGGTAAGCTACGTGAAAACTTACGTATCAATAGCCTGCAGACTCTCAACAGATGCATATAATTATTACATCTTTTCATTTTCTATAATCAGTATTTATATGCACAAAAGCAATTTTAAAAAAATGTTTCTATTAAAATCTTTCAAGAAATTATAAATGCCTATTATTTTTTTTTGTTCATTACTCTTAAAATGCAAAATATGAAAGTTTACCCCTTTTTTTTTTTAAAAGACTAATCTACCATAAAAACTAACTTTGTTTCAACAGTTTTTTCCTTCAAATGGCTTTGCCACAGATGGTTAATTATTTTTAAATAAAATGTCTACAATTATCACACAGCCACCCCTAGGACAGCTAAGAAAAGTATTTTTCTTTTGATAGAGAGTGGAGTGGAGGCCCCCACAGTAGATTTTAATCATGGCATACAACAACACAGGCTTGGAATTATATAAATAATTTAATATATCAAAAGCTAATGCATAATCTTTCGAGTGATGTATTTATGATGATTTTTCTTGAAACAATTCAGCCAGCCAGAGGGCTCTGGAAACATCTTGTGACTACCAGGTTAACATGCATCACTACTTACAGGAGCTGTGCAAGTGTGACCGGTGCATAAATGCTAAATTTAAAGATGCTCATACTTGCCTTTCTGACACAGAAAATACCAAGACCATAGTTGTATTTCAGCAGTAGCACTTTGTCTATCATCCCCACACACAAGTACGTACTGTCCTCCCACATGCTCACACTGAACACAGTACAGCGCTGTATTCCTTCCACTACTTTGTGTGGTATAGGCTCAGTGTACTTGTCTGCTCGATGATATTTTGGATTCTTGACACACAGCTTGTCAATCATCTTTATATGGCGTTCAGAACCTGCAGACATTAAACATCTAGTACAGCCTGAGATTTTATAATGAAATAAATCCTATGTAATGTGATGAGAGAGAAAGCAAGAGAGCGAGTTTGAGTGTGTGGTAATGCAATTATAAATTCCTTTAAAAATGTTATTATTTTGTTGTGCACACACCTTTCCAAAAATGTCACTGAACTATACTTTAACTGTGACAAGATATGACGACAATCTAATGACCAAAAGTAGTCATTTTTTTAAAAATCTCGTCTGGACACTGAACTTAAGAACACTTCTGTATAATCGACAGGAACAGACTTCTCAACACCTTCACAAAGATGTTCTACCATGATTTTTCTAGTAAATGATCTGCACTTTCCTCCATTCTAAAACATGGGGCAGTGACATTCCTGATGAACTCTTTTTGGAAAGCATCTTTGTTCATGGTGAATTTATTATATATCCTAGCCAAGACAATCCCTGAATAGTTAATTGCAGATTCTAACAGAACATTAGGGATATTTCTTTGTTACTGAGGTATGACAGATTGGATGAACTGCTCTGTCTGTCTGTCTCTCTCTCACTGTCTGTGTGTGTGTGATAACTACGTACACTGTCTAGTTTGTTAATATGGTCACATCTATGACCTGAATATGATTTGCAATAACATTTACTTCTTATTTTTTAATTAAACAATGAATCTGATAAGGAAAATATTTTAGTATATCCTTGCTGTATCTTTTTTGATGTTGTGATACACCAGTTATATTTGACTAAAACTATGCTTAGTTGTAGTGAGAAATGATCCGTTGTTGCTGTTTTGGCCCTAACTAGCCCATGGCAAGACTTAAGAAAACAACACAAAAAATTAACACAATGCATTTCTTTATTACGCACAATCCGTCTCAGGTAGCCTAAAAAACCATTTTGTACTGGTGAGGAGGGGTTTCAAGTCAGGAGCTACCCCATGTTTTAATTGTTATGCTAGTTTTCTTTAGCAGAAGTGACTCCAGTTTTATAGTGTTTCAGTGACACGGCATGACATGTAAACTGATAAACGGGTCCCATAAAACTCCTATGACAGCCTACATGATGAATCAGTGCTTGTGTCCTGTCACAAATTCTATATATTACATCCCAAATTACACCAACTGTATTGCATTTTAAATGTGTTTGCATTACTCAACTCTTATGGCCTCTTGCACAGCATAAACATATTACACAAGTAAAAGAATTTAGAAATTACTTTTCCAAAAATTTTGAATAATTTTTTTTTGGAAAAATTGCAATGTGGAATTGTGGTTAAAGGAATTTAATTAATGTATCAAAATTAAAATGCATTAATGATGGATTACATTTAAAATTAATTAAATAATTTATTAATGAATTTAAAGGTTGTAAAAGAATGCAGACATTTTAAATAATACTATAAATAGTAGAAAATATTAGGGTGAAAATAGAAGTTAATGAAAACAATTGAAAAAGACAATGGAACTCAAAATAAGTGACAGAATATTTTTTTGTCATGAGTAACAAATAGAGGCTGAGCCTCCATATTTTGGGCAAGGTTTTAACAAGAGCTCTGCCACCAGTCTCTCCACAGCAGCCCTGGTCTAACTTGCATTCATAACAAGTGCCAGATCAACATTGGTTGTAGTACTCATGTGTATGTTAATGAATCATGATCCTTATTATACTGATGAAAAGTCATTTGCAGATTCCGAGAATACTAAGGTCTGATAAGGATACTCTTATGATGTGATCTTGAATCACACTGGTCAACCAAGGAACTAGTGTATTTACAAGGCTTGCAAAAAGCTTTTTTGCCATTCCTTTGTCTTATATATTGTTTTGCTAATGGAATGTTCTGGTGCTTTTCAAAATGAAGTATATTTTATTTGGTAGTATTCCTCATCCATAAAGTTAATTGAACTTCTATAGAATCAACTCACCCTCTATGAACAGAGTTTGCAGACTTAAATATACAGCATTTTAAAAATTTCACTATCATCTGAAGTATAAATGACAGATGAATATCTTTATACATTCAATACTAACTTAGCTTCAAAGTACTATTTATAACCACAGTAAAAGCAGCCAGATATTGACACACCTTGACTTACCTGTAATCATCAGAATCATGCCCAGCGATGGTACAGCTGTGAGGTAATAAACACTCTCAATACCAGAAATCTGAACTGGTTGAATGTAAGATGTGAATGACTGGTTCTGTACCTCAGCCATGAATAAACCTTCTTCAGCACCTAATAGAAGTGTCTTGAAAAAAAAGCATACACGTAAATATGTGTGTGTGTGTGTGTATATATATGTATGCATGCTACATCTTCCCAGCAAAGATTAAATTTTCTCTTAAAAAATATTTAGTTAGCAATTAATATTTACACTTTAATAGTTATAGAGCTGTTCTAACAAGTGTCCATGAAAACACGCCATGTTTATTATATATATTTATAAACAAACTGTTAGTAGACATTTTTAAATGAACATAAGAATCACTGTAAAAATCAGCTACATAATTAAACACATATTCCATTTTATAACAACAGTAAGCATACTAAAGAAAACTTCCCACCTATTTTAGAAACAAACATGTTAGACAGCATTAAATGACTATGCTGCTGCTATCATCTTCTCTTAGACTAACTGCTTTAATATTTTATTCTCCTTAAAAAAGTTGTCTCTGCTTGACTTCTTGTTTCTTCCTTTATATTTTTTAACTTAACTGTTGCATCTCCTTGTTTTTCTTTTTAAAAAAAATGAAAATATGACATTTTCTCAATAACCATTTTTTGGTGTCAAATATCTTCACTAATAAATACAGGTGATTACAGTAAATTAATCCTCATTATTACATAAGATTCAAATACTGTCAAATAAAATAATTTATATTATATAGAAAATTCTCTCTTTAAAAGTAAAGTTGCTACATTAAAAAAAATCAATCAAACTTTAATGCTCAAAAAGTGTAGAAGTAAAATTGTGTAAATCTTAAACATTAAGTTATGAACACAGATTTATTACTATTATTACTTGTAGTAATAAGCATTTTTAGTCTAGCATCTTCAACATAGTACAGAATCTGTACACCAGGTCAGTTTTTACCTTCCTTACAACCCACTTCTAATTGATATTTTTGGTTGAGTGTGGTTGGAATGATGCAGATTTGTTGTTACAAAGAGTTATTCATTAAAATTTATAAAAGTTATGCTTGATAAATTATAATTAAAAGATAAAAAAACAAACAAAAGCAACACAAGTGTCTACCTGCTTAGAGAATATCAGACTGCAGTTAAGTTCCAGCTTTTCACATTCTTCCAAACTGAGTACCACCGTGGACAGGAGTTTCTGAGATGAGAAACAACAAATGGTCTACATATTTATCCTCCCCCTTTTTTTTAACAATAAAATTCCTCATAGATTTTGTTTGTTTTAAGAATATGCTCATACAAGAGTCAGATAAACTTTCAGGTCAGGTGAGTTTTAAGGTGTATAAAGAACATATTCTGGTTGTTTTTTTTTTCGTTAACCAGTCTCTACGAAGGGAAACTACCCTGGTGAGGAAACACGGTGCCATGGTTATCTGCTAAAAAGCATTATCCTTTGCCATGAGAGAGACCAGCCTTACAAACTTCAGCAGGAAAATCCTTACCAGAACTCTTTGTTTTTAGATGTGGGAGGAACACACAACTGGCTAGTGAAGAAGAGTGAGAAGATACCATACCAGTAAGTATGCCAAACTGAACCAATCTTGAGTCTACTAGGTTCACCACTAAACAGCCCCCACACCAAACCAGGTTTTTTAATAGAGGAAGATTTCATCAGCACCTGACCTGATTAATTCTTGTTATTTTTCTTCTTTTTAAAGTGTGCAATTGGATAAAACAGGCCAATCTGTGTCATGCGAACAACTGCATAACTGAACATAAAAGAGAGACTTCTTGCTCATTTTGTCAATTTTATTAATGGAACTTTTAAAAGTTTTTCCTATCAGTCAGTGTTATTATTACTGACCTCACAGAAAAATCAACTAGCACCTCTTACTTTCTACTCCTGGCTATGTGCAGTTTCCACTGTAAAGTCAGAGCTAACATTTTGTAATAAAAGATAAGGTTTCTTTAGAAGTACTGAATTTCAGCTGAACTGAGAGCCATTTTCATCAGCATCAATTCATTAAGAGATTCAGCTTAAAGCTGTCCTTTGAACAGTGCAGTATAAAAAAAAAAAAATGCAAACAAAGAGTAAATTTAAAAAGTATGCATGAATAATAATATTGTGCCTAAAAGAAAGAATACTTTTTCAGTATACAATATTAGGAAAAATTAACAATACAGTTCATTTTGCTTACTGCTAGCCAAAATTCTCCAAAAGTAAATTTTTCCTGTAAGCTGCCATCATGGCTTATGCGAGAACCACATGGAAGAGTCTGCCAGTATGGTTTTAAAATTAATTTATGTTGTCACTACTAACAATCAATGTCAGCAATTTATTCCATAAAAAACCCTCAAAAATCTCATTGTAACATCTCACTACGAAGAGTTCCTTAACAAGTACTACTGCCTGTATCATAATTCATCTATCCCACACCTGGCATTACAATGAACCTTCCACTTTTTAAAACCACACACGCAGAATTGATTTAAGCTTGTAACTTTAAATATTTTTATTTTTAAATGCATCAGAGAATTATCAGTGCAGTCTAAAACTTTAAAATTTAGATGGAACAAATTAAAATAATCTAAAAGTTCCTTAAAAAATTGATAATGCCAAACCTGCTATAATCTACAGCTATTATTATCATAAGAAAGATTTGCAAATTGGCAGAACTTTAATGACTTTATAAATATTTAAGAGCAACTCTGACAGTTTTCAGAGTAGTCCACAACTACCAAGATATCAGCAACCTATATGATTCAAAGCAAAAACCAAACCACCTTGGAAATAAGACCAAACTGGACAAAATATCTTCAGAACTGATGGCACAGATTGTTCATCTTACCTTGTTCCTGACACCGTACTTATTATTATGGTTGTTGACGGCAGCCTCCAGTGTGGCAGCCCACTGTTGTTTGTCAGAAAAGTTCAAAGCCATTATGTAGAGCATCCTGAAAAGATACCACAAAGTTCCACAGTATCATGAGGCAATTTGAATTATTCAGTTACAATATGAAGTATTCAGCCTTCTTAAAATATAAACTTTAAATGAATTTCTATTACAACTCATCCTAATATGCTGCTGTATTTTAAAACAGACGAACACCATATATATATATATATATATATATATATATATATATATATATATATATGAAAATTAATACATATTAAAAACAACAGCAAAATCCACCAGTCCCCAACTGCTTTTTTTCTTAACTGTCTGTATATCACATCAGTTTTTACTTTACATACCACCTGGGGTGCATTTATACATCAGCCTTGAAGCCCTAGTATTTATCTTAAACTGGTTTTATACTTAGTCAACAAACTCACAATGCAAAACATGTAGGGTTGGAGCAATATATAAGTTCATCATCACAAAGGGTATTACTAATGAGGGGGAGACTGTACCACAGCCCCAGTGGCTCAACCTGTGCTGAGTAATACAGATTTTAAGACTTGTAGGATGCAAATAAACCACAGCTAGTAAAAAGAGGGTTAAATAAAATCTGATTAAAGAAAAAAAAAATCAATAAATAAAAGAAAGGATCTTGTTTTACCGTTTTATGCTTAGGCAGGTGGGTTTGGTTAATTTGGATCTTTCAGAAAAAAATTGATATGCATGACTTACTTTCCAGGCCAGCACGTGGTGTCTGGATTGTGTTCCAACCTCATCACAAATGGCAAATCTGAACTGGCCATATTGGGCAAGTCGGCTGTCGTTACTGCACTATGCACTGCAACCTCACCATTTTGAGGGCAAAGTTCAAAGCTATCCACTGGTGAAATTTCATTTTTGTCATTAAATATCAAAAGATTTCCATCAAGCTTCACCCACTTTTGTTCCCATAGCGGCTTTCCCACTCTGTTGGAGGAACGGTAATGCACTTGTAATTAAACCGCATAATAGGTTCAAACAAAATGAATTCACTATTGAAATAAACTTGAAAAAAAACAACAACAGACTTAGAGAGATTTAAAAAAACAAGCAAAGCAATCCCTGCCAGGCTTCTTTCTTTCCCTGGAATCACTGTCTGTGGGTTGCATTTGCTGTAGGTTTAATTCTCAATGAGGAAGTCTGCCAGTTTTCGGAAGAAAAGAATTTGTCAGGTTTTTTTAAACCCTAACAAACAATTTTTTTGTTTTGTTTTGTTTTAGTTTTATCTAGAAGGAAAGTATTAAAGGAGAGTACTGCCCAAAAGTCAGGTGGAGCTCCAAAATATACATGGCAGACTGCTTATTTTTACTGTAGCCTTACCTCCTAATTTCATTTCCAGTTGCAAATAGCTAACCAGAGAGAATAATCAACCTTTTTTTTCTTTTTACCAGAATTAATATTACTGATTCTGAAAATCTTTAATTATTGTGAACCCCACAAACAGAATTACACAAGTAAGATTAATTATGTTGTTTCATTCAAGATTAATAGAAGATTTATCCGTCATGATGATGTTGTGTTGTACACCAATCTCCACAATGGAAACAACCCTGGTGAAGGAGCATAGCGCCGCAATTATCCACTAGAGAGCATGTTTATACTGTACCAGCAGGGTCCCAGCACTGCTGACTGGGAGAGAAATCCTTACTACAACCCTTTGTGTTTAGATGTAGGAGAGAACGCACAGGACTGGCTGGTAAAGAACAAGAAGAAACCATGCCAGGGAAGTCCGCTAAACCAAGCAGAATCAAACTTAGGCCCTCAGTCTTGGCAGTCTAGTAGGCCGCCCATAGTCTTCACAAACCAGGAAGACCTTTCAGGTTGTGTTCAGAAGTCTTGTATTTCACCAATATGCTCACCGAGACACTTTCAGCCATCCTTCCTTTTTAACAGAACTGTCCTCAAGTCCAGAAGGATGGCGAGACTCAGTCTGTAATTTCTTCATAATACTGGTAAAATTTCTAATATATTCTGTAGGCAGCCCACATGTAGCATGAGCAGCAGATACACACTTTGGATGGCAAACAATATGACACTCTGAAAACAAAAAATCCAAAAATATAATGAACTGAAATACATGACCTTCAATTCACTTTTATCTAAGTAATACATGGTACAAATTAGAGATTTCAAAGAAAAGAAAACTTACTAATCTTCAATAGCAGCCACTTATATATAAATTTATTTAAATTCATTAACTTTATTTCAACCAAATCAATGTTAAATAAACAAACTTTTATTATAGATATGAGCATTATTCAATGATACAGCATGACTGCCTATATATAACATCAACTACCATACTACTATGCATAAATCAGACACCAGTATGGGGATTTACCAAAACAAAAAAGCAACAAACAGCTGCAGAAGAGGTTTTATGAGATGGTTTATGATCATTTATTAATAATTGGTATGACCTCCCTTAATCGTAAGCATTAAAGAAAATATTACAGAATCAGTATGAGGAAATATAGAAAATTCCCTAAAATCAAAGATTTATACAGGCAAGTAGAATAAATCTTTTACCCTTATTTAGAGTTTCATGGAATTCTTTTAAACTACCTTCTTGTGTGTGAATATATATATATTTAATACATAGAAACATCTGTATATACACATTAAAAGTATCACAAACTTACGAACAGGCACAATCAGCAGGCATAAAATATCAATTAATTTTTTTAATTATTCTACTAACCAATAAATGTCTGAATGATTTAGCTAAAGAACACTTTCTTTAATAACACAGGGGAACAAATTTTAAATAATTTTCAGTTGCATGGAATATTTTAACAAATTTTGATAGAACTTTAGGCGCTGATTTCAAATCTGAAATTAGTTTTTCTCTACAAGCTTTAGTTTGCATGCAATTTGAGGTTAGTGAAATTTTACAATGTGAACTTACGTAAACCATATATAAGCATTTTCATGTCCATATAAATTTATAACTTTTTGTATTTTTATAATTAAATTATAATTTATCATTTGTTTCAGTTTAAACATGGCTTATATTAAGAGAAATCATTGCAGAAACAAGCCTAATGCCTTCTGCTACATATGTGGATGCTACACACTAAATCGTCAAAAACGTAATGTATCCTCCTTTGTCAAGCGTGCTTACAAGGCATATTTTGAAGTTCATCTTGGTGACCAAGACAAGCAATGGGCGCCTCATGTTGTGTGTCACAATTGTGAAGAAATGCTTCGAGACTGGACCAAAGGAAAACGTAAAAGTCTACCTTTTGGAGTTCCGATGGTTTGGCGTGAACCAACCAATCATTTAACTGACTGTTATTTCTGCATGGTAAACACATCGGGAGTTGGAAAAAAAAACCGACATAAAATTACGTATCCAAACATTCCCTCAGCTATTCGGCCTACTCCCCACTCTAGAGAAGTTCCTGTTCCAATATTTAAAGGCTTACCTTCATTAGACGATAAAGACATTGAAGATGATACAAACAAACAAAATAGTAGTGACAGTGAAGTGGCAGAAAAATGTTCGTCGTCGGAGAATTGTTCTTCAGACTCTGAACCTTTTCCCACCCCTAAGCCTCTTCTGCAAGTTGAATTAAATGATTTAGTGCGAGATTTGGGCCTTTCAAAAAAAGCAGCAGAGGTTTTGGCATCAAGATTACAAAGTAGAAATCTTGTTGATCACTCTGTTAAAGTTTCATCTTTTAGAAATCGTGACCAACTTTTTGTAGCTTTCTTTTCAGAAGACAAACATTTTGTTTACTGCCATGACATTCCAGGGCTTCTTAAAGAACTGGGTGTATCTTACTATAATCCTGCCGAATGGAGACTCTTTTTGGACAGTTCAAAACGTAGTCTAAAGTGTGTTCTTTTACATAATGGCAATGTTTATGGAGCGGTACCTATCGGTCATTCTGTGCATTTGCGAGAAGACTATGATGATGTGAGAATAGTCATGGACTTATTAAAATATCATGAGCACAATTGGATCATTTGTGTGGACTTAAAAATAGTCAATTTTCTTCTTGGACAACAGAAAGGTTTTACCAAGTTTCCATGTTTCCTTTGTATGTGGGACAGCCGAGCACGAGACAAACATTGGGTCCAAAAGAACTGGCCTATCCGTGAAACTCTTAAAGCTGGCATGCCAAATATCATAAAAGAGCCAATTGTAAACAGAGATAAGATCATTTTTCCTCCTCTTCACATAAAATTAGGTTTGATAAAGCAATTTGTTAAAGCCCTAAAAACCGAAGGTGAATGTTTTCAACACATCATCACAGCTTTACCAGGGTTATCATTTGAAAAAATCAAAGCAGGTGTGTTTGATGGCCCACAAATTAGAACACTATTTCGTGATAATCAGTTTGTTGCTAAGATGAATGCTTTGGAAAAAGCAGCATGGTTATCTTTTGTGGCAGTTGTTCAGAACTTTCTCGGAAACTATAAAGCGGAAAACTACTGTGATCTTGTGAACACAATGCTCCTCGCTTTTCGTGATCTCGGGTGCAACATGAGCATCAAGCTTCATTTTTTGAACAGCCACCTTGATAAATTCCCTGACAATCTGGGAGCTGTAAGTGACGAACAAGGAGAATGATTCCACGAAGACCTAAAGATCATGGAAGAACGTTACCAAGGGCGCTGGAACAAAAGCATGATGGCTGACTACTGCTGGAGCATTAAACGAGATTGCCAAGATAAAGTGTACAAACGCAAAAGTTACAAACGCAAATTCCTTCCTGGATAAAATACACATTCAGATAAAAACTAATGAAAATATGGCACGATCAACACTAGATAATAATTTAATTTACTCATAAAATTTTTTAATTCTCTATCTTTTGCTTCAATAAATATTTTTAAATGACTTTTTTGCCGTTTTAAGATTAAAGTGAACAGAAGAATTTTGATTAATGTTGGAATTTGTTAAAATAACGAAAAATAAAAAATGTCAAATTGCAGACAAAAACAGACTTTAAAATTAAAATCTACATATTCAAATTGACTAGAAAAAAGTATTTTTTTTAATGCAACAAAATGAGTGTTCCCCAGTGTAATATACTCTGAGCTGAATTACAGAATCTCAAGCAAAGGGGGAAAATCAGTTATTGTCCCAGCTAATATTAATAATAAAAAGTTTGTTATTCAGAAAAAAAATCCAGAAAAATCTAGTTAGAAGTTAGTGATTTCAAGTGGAGTTATTTTCTTTGATTTACCAAATTATTGAGAGATTTTTAAATACTCATCTGCACAATTGCAAATTTGACATTTGATCCACACACACAGACAGACAGAGACAGCTTACTGTTCATTTACAGATTACATCAACATGTCATCAAGTTGTCACCTGTACTCACATTAGAAGCATATACCTTATACTGGGGCAGCTGGTAGCCCTGTGGTTAGACTACCAGTAAACTGCCACAGTTGATAGCCAGAATTTAAATCCTGGTTGAGACCAACTCAGTTTGGCATACCTCTCCTTTTCTTCACCAGCTGTCCACACACAGGTCTCCTCCAGGTACTCAGATTTCCTCCCACAGCTAAAAATGGAAAGTTCTAGGGTTGATTCTCTGAGTACTTGTAAAATACAGGTGGGAAGTTGTCTGGTCTTCTTAGATATTCTCCAATGCTAGGTTATGCTGTTTGCTACACGAGTGTGTGGATTCTGTGCAGGCGGCAGCTCCCATGTGCTTGTATCAAATTGTTGTTGCCATTTAAAAAATGATGCCAAACAAAAGAACTCTGAACTGATGTTTGATCAGAGTTGAGCACAACTGCTTAACGAGAAAAAACAAACTTCTATTGTTGCTTTTGACAAGTTTGTAACAAGATCAATGCAACTCAGATACATGTAAAGTACATTTTGTTTTACGCATTTAAATTGCATTATCGGACCCACGGAAATTGTCTGAAAATTCATATGGTATGCAAATTACAAAACTATCTGTGCATTCTCCAAAACAGAACAATTACATACACTATAGATTTAAAAGAAACATATAAGGAATACTATTAGTATTATTATAATATTGCTTTTTGGACACCTTGAATTTGCCAACATATTTTAAAATCTTACCATGACATTTTGAGGCTTGCTTCACAAAATGGACGCTACCCAAACACACAGCGCACTTGGTGGCCCGAGTGTTGAGACCAGACACAAATCGATGAGGGATGTTGTGATGCATCCTCTGTTGAAGTGGCTGCGGCATTCGACTGGTGAGGCTACTTGAACTGACAGAATTAGGCATCATTTGGCTGCTTGGAGACTTTGCCAAAGCTGTGATCATTGACTCAACTGGAATATCCACATCTGATATTTTTTGCTCCAGCTGTTCCTTTAATTTGCACACTAAAATTAAAAGATGGAGGTAGTAAGAGAGAAAATATTGTATAATCACTTTCATTATTGATGGCAGTTGACATTTTTTCTAGTCACTGCATATTCTACTTAAGAACAACAAAAATCCTTATTCAAAAAGAACACCAGCCCTGATAAGCAAGTTTTTCATTTAGTTTCCTCAGCAAAGTGAATGATCAACTATCAAAAAACTACTAGTTATTTTCACTTGCACTATCCAGAGAATTTAGTTTCTTTCATATTTGTAAACTAGAAGCTGTCAACCATTTCTATCAAGACAGATTTTATTACCACATCCCTCCCAACTGTTTACTTGATGACTCGATTACACTGTCCATGATGCATCAGCTTCCTCTACATGTATAAGAACTATGGATACATTTCTTAAAAATAGTTCCAGTACATATGATAACTATAGTAATATAAGTCTACTTCAAGTACAAGCTGTCAACATATTAAAACGACAACAATGATGAACAGGGTACAAAGTTTAATTATGAAAGAAACAAATTGAGATAGGGTTTTAAAAAAATTGGCTAGGGTTGCTCAAATGAAGCATCTGAAACAACACTTGACTGTAATAGTATCTGGCCATCTTTCATTTTAACATCCCTAGTACAAATGTTATAGTGATGCTTATTTAAAAAAAGATTTTCAACAAGCATTCAGTATTAAACAGTGGCAGCAATTTTTTTCTGATATGCAGCTGTAAGTTTCAGATGTTGCTGATTACACAAGTCATCATCTAAAGATACTAACTTTCAAAAAGTTGAATGTATGGCTTCCTGATAAGAAATTTAATTGTTTAAGAAAATACATAAGTTTTTAGAGATGCAGTTCATTGTAACATTCATTATAGAAAAAAAAAATTCTTCTTTTGGTTTTTGGTAATTTCTCAAGCCCACTAAACCTGATGCAGTTAGTTCTGCTCAGTTTATGAAACTAATACCATGGTTTCTTTCTCTGATGAATGCTTTATGAACTAATGCTGACATGTAGGTTTGAGAGAACTGATATCTAAATAGGTTAAATTGTCGTTATTAAGATGATTACAAGTGGTACTTTTTATTGAATAAATTCTATTTGTTCATTTAAGGAGACTTCTGGGCCAAAATTTTAAATTTAGCCTTCTTTTGTTGGGGGGGGGTATTTTTTAATTGAAAAATATACCTTGGTTATTCATCAATCACTACACAGTTTCTTCCTCAAATATTATTTCTGAATCAAACAATAAAAGGTTTTAGTCAACCTTTACACTTGTTTGCTTCCTTGTGACCGGCCTAGCTCACTCATTTTTCATCCATTATCTTCATGTATCAAGAAGAATTGCTATGCCCTAGGGTTTTTTTCTCGTTTAACGTCAAACTTCGTGTTTTTTTTGGATGAACTGACACAATTTTCAAAATCTCATCTTTGCTATCATAAGACAAAAAAACTGCTGTGACTAGGACAAGAAATACAATCGGAATAAAAACAGAATTACAGCCAACCTGTATGTAAGGACCACCCAAGAGAAACAGCAAACGTGGCCTTCATAGACGAGTGGTCCTTCTCTGCAGGTTAAGTGATGGCCACCCCCCCTTCATAACTGGTTTACTTTCAGCTGTAAATGCACAATGTAGATGTATATACATTTACTGGCACCTTTAACTAGCAACATTAAGTGTGCAAATGGTGTTTTTTTTCAAAAATATAAGAAACCATACGTATTACTTATTTCATGTTTATGCAATTATTTTTACATAAATGTACGTGAAGTGGGGAATTTTGTTTCGGATCTAGAAGTTCTTAAAGAAATCTAGCACTGCTGATGGCTTTCCTGTCTTGCATTTGGCCATGCAGTCTGTCTGGACCTTCTCTTCCAAGTCCATGCAACTTTCCACTAGGTTGTTATAGCTCTTGCCGATAATCAACTACATCTTGTGCAAGTTTGCAGCAACATCATAGACTTGAACCTGTCTGGAGCTTCCTTCTTGTTCCGCTCTTTTCACTATTACTTTCTTCGCCAAGGTCAGGTCCAGTTTCCCCATTCAGCCTGTGCTGAATATCTGTGATGTCAGCAGCAGTGAGGGAAAAGTCAAAGACTACAAATCATCTTTTTTCATCTTACCCAAGAAGTTCTGCACTGTCATACCCTTTGATTTTGTTTCTGAAGCAATTTTGGATCATGTCTGCATCAACATTCTTCCATGACTAATGCAACCAGTAGATGTCCTCCAGCAAGGTGGTCTGTTTAAACATGTCTAGACCAGTCAATAACTTGTCTCCAGTTTCTGCAGAATATCAGTTAGTTGCCGCTTCCTGAATATAAATTCCAATGTCTGGATCACCCCTTGATCCATGGTCTGGGTTACTAATGTCATGTTCGGAGGCAAGAACAGCAGTTTAATGTTCTTTAGCTGTAGGTAAGGAGCATTATCAAGCACCATCAGGATTTTTCATCACTAGCAGCCCATCTTGACATCATTTTCAAGTACAGTTCAAAGATGCTTCTTGTTATCCAAGTTTTCCTGTTTGCATTATATTCTACTGACAGAACCTTGCAGTCATTTCTGCCAAGGCAGAAAGATTTGATGACCTTCCCAATGACAAAAGGCTTCTTCTTTTACTCTCAAAGTTCATTGGCATGTAACATCATAGTTAGCCTCTTTGAAATGCAATGTAGTGCCACAAAGGCTTTGGAAAAAAGATCCATTTTGTCCAAGTTGTAAATGTCCTAAGAGGTATAACCAGCACACAGATCTGAAAGTTTCAACTTCCACTCCTCTACTGATGCTGTCCACTCTTTTGCTTGGAAGAATGGCTTGAGCCATCTGTTTGAAGCTTTGAACTTGCTCATCTGCAGCTGCTGGAAAATCTCCAACCTTTCTGTTGAAGCAAGAGTCTGCTAACAAGAAACATCCTGGTAGTCATTTCTTTGAATCATCCATAGAGGATGGCAATGATTTCCTCATTTTCCATATTACAAATCTTTCTTTTTCAATTCAGAGGCATTGGTAACTCATTACACCAGTCCTGCTTGCTCTTGAGAATGTTCTGCATTTGAGTCTTCACGGTGATGCCCTTGTATATTTAGGCTCTCAGCAATGGTATGCAAGTTTAGCACTAGTTGTTTGTGCGTTATCACCTCAATCTTTTTCCTGAGAAAAACCTTGTCTAGCAAGTTTGCAAGCATTTACTTTCATAGTCTTTATCAGTTTACACAGTAGTAGAATAAAGCAGTAAATACAAGTGTTTATTTCATCAAGAGTTGATGAGTCATGTAAAGCTAATCCAATGAGTTTCAATGAAAATTCTTTTATATACAATTTATTCATTGATAAGACAAACAAAAAACATTTAAAATATTTTTAAAGTCAAAATACATTTTTGTTCATGCAATTGCAAAATTAATTAACACAAACATGGGTTTTTATGTTACATCATATATCAGCAATCTGATTGGCCAACTAATTGAAAGAATGAGCCAAGCATGCTTTTTTTCAGTTGATAACTTTAGTGTGAATGCTGCTGTTAGGAAAATAAAAATTCAGATAATTTGATAGATCCCCTTTGTTTACTGAGCTAAATAGTTACCATCATCACTGATAGATGTAGACTTCTCTGAAAAAGCACAACTATAACTGTAGTCACAATTATCACAATGATCCAAATAATTGTACTAGTTTTGAAGTGTAGTTACATCAAAATTAAGGCAATGTTTAATCTGATTTATCATTTACACATTCCTTTTGTTAAATAATTATTTTATAATCAAAACAATATTGCAAGGTGAGCATTTATTTAAGGTTACAGACTCAATAATAGTTTCTCTACTTTATTATTCAGACTTAGTACATAATCCCTACAAATGATGCAACAATTGACTTTATTATGTTAGAAGTGCATTTTTAGAATAACTTCTATTTTGGTTAGTATTACAATGTTTCATTTAAAAACATAAGGCTATGAAATAATTTTGGAAACCACTGTAGAAGTCAGGTACTAAAAGTATTTCTCCCCCACTCCAAGGATATTCCATTTAACTTAGATAAATACAACATTAGTGTAATGGAAACAGCCAAAACAAAAATGTAATGAAAAGACATTTAATGTGACTATCATTTAAGATCTACAGACAGAATAGAATTAAATGTTATCAGTTTACTTAGGAATTTGTCTGTCTAATAGGTTCTGTGTAATAATTAGATTTTTTAGCTTCATCTATTTAAGTTACATAACTGTATTACTAAGACTACCCTACCAAGTTATTAAAGGGACAGAAAAACCAACCATTTCACACATGTAACTCAAATAGTTTACAATGAACCACTAATATGCACAGGACTGATGCTGTACATAAATTATTTTCCAAAATAATTAGGAGATACTTGAGAATGTAGTAGGCAGGTACAAATTTGTTCACCTATCTAGTGCTACTAATATTAAGGGTCATAATTACAAATTAGCTGAGATTCTGCTACAATCATATATCAGAAATTTTTTAATTGGTGGAATAAATTATGGGAAAGCATGGTTAATTAATGGTGAAAGTAGTAATCAACTTCAGAATCGAATTGATGGCATTTCTCTTCCCTGAGGCTACTTGCATAAGCTGTGATAGCTTCCTGCCACCTAACTACTAAATTAAAGAAATACATAGACAATATTAACAGAAGATTTACTGGTTATTTCTCAGATAAGAATTAATTCCAATGTCAGGGGGAATTCCCCCGTGATAAAACTTACACTCAGCTGTTTGGTAAGAGTTTTCCTGCTTCAGTATTTCAAGCTGCTCTTGAAGCTTGACATTCTGTGTACGTTCTTGCTCCAAGGCAGAACAAAGATCAGTCAGATGTAAGGTTTTTGGGGCCACAGAAACATCTTTCTGCTTTGAGCTTCCAAACAGTTTTCCTGACTGAAAACAGAAATCATTTCTTAAATTAACAAAATGAACTGGCTCACTTGTGAATCAAATTTTTTTCTGCAGGTTCTCTTGCCTTCAGGTGGAAAAGTTAAAGTAATCTGAACAATAGAAATTATAAATAAAAACTGCAGCACATCTAACATCAACAATATATATATAAAAGTCTTTGTTATCCAGAATACTTCAGAAACTGGCATATGAAATGCTTGCATCCAGCATATACAAGAGTTTGTAATTATTAATAATTAAATATTATTGCTTTTTTATCTTTAATTACAAGTAGGAATGTGCTTCTAATCAATTTTTCAGCAATTTAAATCTTTTAAAAGTGTAATATTGAGGAGTTTTGAGTAACCAGCACATTTTATTGACCGGTGCCAAATAACAAAGACTTTACTATATACAGTAGACATTGAAATGAGATATATTTTTATGCTATAAGAGTAAACTTTTCAAGACTTCCAAATAATGTGTTAAAAAATGTTTAAATTTTACATCCTTTTCTTTTTCTTTATTTTTTAAAAAAAATCTTGTTTTATTTATCCCCACTCATGAAAAAAGATATTAAGTTCAACACATTATGTAAAATCAAAGTATATAGGTAAGTATTCTCTATGTAAAGGTCTTGATGATACTGGACTTTTTGTGATCTATTAACATATAAAGTGCCTTGGTAAAAACTTTATTTTACCAGTTTTTCCCTATGAGGATACTGAGGAATTATTAGAAGCAAAAATATTTGCCACCACTTAGAAGCTCAAGTATGAGTAACTAATATTCTTATCAAGATACCAAATTCT
Source organism: Nautilus pompilius (assembly GCA_018389105.1). Taxonomy (NCBI): domain Eukaryota; kingdom Metazoa; phylum Mollusca; class Cephalopoda; order Nautilida; family Nautilidae; genus Nautilus; species Nautilus pompilius. Next base: position 241,421 of record JACATO010000340.1, read on the forward strand.
TGGACATAATGACATTTTTATTTGTTGAAAATTCTAAAGTTTAAAGAAAACAGTAATAATTTGTCTGTGAATAAATACCCAGCCTGCTGTGCACCCTAAATCAACTGATCTTGGTTACGCTGCTTTGGTCATTGACCAGAAGAGAACACAAGAAGGATAACTCACTTGGTTAGTAGGGTGCCCCAAAATAATGAGCATAACAGAGAATGTGTCTCAACAACATATACTCACTTTTTTCTTCTTAATGGAGCTGTTTTCCATCAGAGCATGCATATAATCAATCAGTTTCATCTGCTGGCCCAAAATACTCTCAAAGCGAAATTTCTCCAAAGAATGAGAACTCTGAAAATAATCAAGAAGAAATCTCTTTTTTTTTATTTTATTGATGTCATTACAGGAATGTCCCGACTTATGTAAGGGTTATGTTCTAGTGGGCCATACATAAGTTGAACTTGTATGCTTCTGCTTATTATCTTGCACCCACAGTCAACAATTTCTCCACCTCAGCAATCACACCAGTCCTTTGTTTTGTTATCACCATAAATTTCATGGGTGCAGATTCTTTCATGTGTTCATTAATACAGTCTTTGTGTCTCACTATTGAGTTGACTGTCAACCCAGCCATGCCCAGGCCACGCGCAATGGAAGACAAAGTTTGCCCAACTTCATACTTCTTTATCATGCTCACCTTCTCCTCAAGCGCAATCACCTTACGCTTCTTTGCAGAAGCACTAGCATCACTTTTACACTTTGGCATCATGGCTTGCAATGGAAAAATTTATGTAAAAATGAAAAGATGTATGCACAACTGAGAGCATGGGATAGGGATGCTGGCTGACTAACACACACAGACCCCAGCGCGTATTACTTCATGGTTCAAAGTAGTGTCCGCGTATCTTGAATTTTCTTTTATTTATTTCTTAGGTAAAGTCGAATTAATGTAAGTCAGAGTATTTCTGTACTGCATTTTATTTAAGCTCTGGCATTCAGCAGCTCAGACCAACTTCAAACAAAAACTCCATAGCAGTTGAAGCTATATACAATTCCAAATTAGCTAGTTTATCCTACTTACTTGCAGAAGTTCCATAACTTTTTCTAGATCAACCTTGTCCCCAAAAATCAGTTCAAATTTGTCCATGGCTTCTTCAAGGTTTTTCTTCAGTTTGATGTTTTCTTCTCGCAATGACTGATTAATTGTTATTTGTTTTGAAAGCTGAAACAAGAGTTGACACACTGAAAGTATACAATTGAGTCAAACCACATGCATGTTGTGCTACCTGTGAAATGAATGAATTGTCCAAAATTTTTTGTTGTGGTGCTGGTATAAAACCTTTTCACAAACAGATATATTTCAGTGTTTTCTATTAAAATGGTTACTGAGAAAAGACAGACAAAAGTTAATACAGTGGAACCCGCTTAACTCGCCATACAGGGGGGGGGGCAATCTTTTCTTGTTGACTTAAGCAAACTTCCCTAGAAAATACAGCACGTACTATGCAGGCTTACCATAGGTCCCGATTTGACCGGGATTGTCCGGTTTAGCAACATTGTCCCGGCCAGTTTGAAATGCTGTTCTGTTCTTTTTTTATGATTTTTATCCTGGTTTGACAGCAAAGGCGCAAGGTGGTGATACTAGTTAGTCTTTAACTAGCACTTTATGAAACTCTTTTGCTGTATGAGAAAAGCGAAGGAGCTGTGTGGGTTTTCTGACCCCCTCTGATCACAGTGCACGTGCGTGGGACTGTTGGAATTTCGCCACATTTTGCGGCTTTTGCCCATTTCGCAACTTTACTTTGACATGGATTTTAAAATTGTTATTTTTAAATTTATTTTTACAATGCTGAAAAGAGCGTGTAGTACCCAACCCACGCGCTGCAGCTCTTCAGACCTTGCGTGATGCTTCCATTGGTCCCGGTTTCAACTTTGAAAATTACGGTATTTACAGTAAAACACGTGTGACAGGTGTTTAGCAACAAATTGACACCCAAACACATTTATGCTCAGTAAACAAAAGGACAGAAGTGTAACTGAAACCCACTAAAGCGTGTCATGTATAAGTAAACAAACTTGAAGCTAGAAAAAGTAAAACTACTGTTTAAAAAAGTCCGTGATTGTTCTTTGTCTCAATGACTTAAACTGTTGCTCATGCAACATGTCACCGAGCGACTCAGAACAGTTAACTAGCTCTTCGTTGCCTAACAACATGGCGAACTGACGAATAATTTAACATCATTTTATTCACCATTAAACAAATTAAAATCGTCTGATGGCAGGCAGACAGCCAGAGAACGAGAGAGGTACGCGGAGTTGGCAGCTGATGATGTGGAGGAGCATGTTTACAGCCTTAACACCTATTGATGCAAACAGATACATGTATACAGAAAAACTGTGCCCCAACCAATTATTGGTTGGGCCCGACTCAGAGATCAATAAAAAGTAGGTCGCTGGGGCTCTACTCTTGGGCCAGTTAGAGTTCCTGCCCTGACCAGTATCTCTCACTGCTATTGTTCTACTCATCAGCTTTATTCTGTATTTTAGTCAATGAAACAATACATAAAAGTTGCTATTTCAAGACAAAAGGTTAGTTTTTCTGTCATGACTCATCGCATTTTTTGGTGAACGAGTTAGTTATGCATGTTTTTTTAAGGAGTTGACTCATTATTTTCACTGAAATATACCATTTGGGATTAAATTCTTAAGTCGACCTAAGTGGGAATTCTTTATCTCGATGTCCACTTAAACAGGTGCTTTTAGTAGTGGGACAGGGACTTGATAATTTTGCTGACGTCGGCTTATGCGGGTTCCACTGTATATTACAATTGATATTCAAAATGGCAATTGTTTGTCTGCACCTTTATGATTCTCTGTTGGTCTGATGCAGCTTTCTGTATTTTGAATACAACAAATTTAAGTTAGAAAGATTTTTTTACCAATTTTTCTAAATTATGAACACAAACAAAATTTTAAAATGGAAAGTGGTGTATAATATCTGCAGTTAAACAATTATTTAAACAAGAATTACTGAATTCTGTTTTGATTCGAGTATGGGAGGCTGCTGGCTGGGAATGGGTGGCTACAAAATAATCAATAACATTATCTCGTTCTGTGTGTCCAATGCTGCTATAGATAAAAAGTAAATGGAATAAGCAAACAAGCATCTTACAGAATGTTGTTAGTATAACTAAGATTGGGTTGGCCAAGTGGTTAGACTGCCAAGACAGAGCCAGAGCTTGATTCCCAGTCAAAGTCAACTTGATTCGGAGTATCTCCCAGCCAGCCAGCCATGTGGGTTTCCTCCCACATCTAAAAATGAAGAGTTTTAGTAGGGATTCTGTGTTGAGATGGGAAGTGCTGGGTCTCTTATGGTGCAGAATAGGCAGTGTTCTTTTGTAGATAACTGAAAACCACGTTCCTTCGTCAGGATTATCTCGGTGTATGACAGAACTGAGAAATGAAATGTATCTTACAAGTTACTCTGATCTAAAATTATCAAAATTGTGGTAATCTTTTCCTGTTGCTATCCTCAGGATGGTCCTGATAATGTCTTTGATTTTGCAAAGATAACTTTTGTCAGCATCATTTTTGTGATATTAACTCACTCACAACTGACTATGGGAGAAACTGGCTATAATCAGGACTGAGGAACACAGAAGAGCAGCACTACTTGGAGAGTTAGAGAAACAGATCACACTTGACCCTATAATCAACAGAAGCAATGGAACAATTGTAAATTCATATTGTAGACTGAGACCAACATGACCAAAAGAGAAAGATATAAGAAGCCTTATGGCTGCACTAATATCACAAAGAATGCTTAATCAGGGGCAAAGGTGTTTATGTTCCAATGGGTAAAGTACTTGATTAAAAATCAATAGGGTTCATGTCCAATCTGCAGCAAGAGAGAGAGAGATTGCAAGCTGTTAGGACAATCATCAACAAAGAGGTTAACAAAAGTTATTTTCACAAACCTAACAGTCTGATAGCAGAAAATGTTTGTCAATAACCTTATAAGAAGCAGCTTCAACAATATAACAAAAAAAAAAAAAAAACCCTGGCCAGAAATTTTATTAGGACCTGTACCTAAAAACAGGTTGGGCCACCCTTTTTGCCTGAATAACAGCCATGACACAATATAGCATAGAATCCACAAAGTTTTCCAATTCAGACATTAATATTTTACATGATGTATGGAGTGGCATAAGCAGGGGATCATGATGGCAAATAAGTTCATTCCCACAAATGCTCAAATGGATTGAGATCTGGGGATTGTGCTAGCCATTGGAGATGCCTGATATCTCTTTCATGGTCCTCAACCTAGGCACAGCAGATTGGAGCACTTGGCAGTAGCCATACCCACCAGGGTACACACAAAGCATTATGTTGGGGTAAGTTTTGGCATTTATTCTGCCTCCTAAAAAAAAAAGGACCAAAATGCCCAGGGTATGCCAAAAAAAAAAAAAAAAATAATAATGCCCTAACCCAGACTCCACCACCACCAGAGCCCTGGACAGTTGGAACCACACACGAGGGGTCAAATGATTAGTGTTCTCCAAAATGGCTTCCTACTACCATAATCTATTCATTGCAATGTTCTTTACAAGGTACGGCTGAAGGTGGGTGTGGATTCCCATGGAATAAATGTTTCTGTCAGTTGGTCTCTTGTTTGATGATGGTTGCTTTTTTTCACTGTTTGCAGGCACAATTTTCCCCTCACAGCAGATATTTTCTTCACCTTTTGCCATTACAGATAAATTAACATGACTGTTGATTTTTGGAACAACATACCAACAAAACTGTCTTGGCCACTGTGGCACCTGCTAGACATGCACCCAACCATCATGACTCTTTCAAATGCTGTAATATCTGTGCCTTCCCAAAATCTGTTAGACTGATAGAAAATGAGCTTGTCCAAGTCATAACTAGTGCTATAGGGATCTGTCACATGAGATCGACATAATTTGCATTTGCAGCTCAGGTCACACCTGAGTCTGAAAGGGTACATAAGTCCTAATAAAAAGGCCAGCCAGGACATTTTCTAGTATTGCAATGAATAAAATTATCACAAACTATATCTTCCGCAGAGCTGTTCTCTTTACTAATATAAAACAAGAAATACACTATGTCAATTCTGATTTAATGGTGTATTTAGAGATTATATTAGCATAATTTATACTAATTAAGAAAATTACAAACCAATTCTTTTAATTTATTTTTGTCATCTTCTTCATCAGACTTGGCTTCTTGGAGGTACTTGAGATCCACCTGAAGCCTAGAATTTTCCAAATCTGCTCCGCTTTTCTAAAAGAGAGAAAGTTAAATAGGAGTATAGAGCAAACGTGAATACTTTTTCAAACCCCATCACAATCTACATAAACCTCTGCAGCTTCATACAACTTTGTTGTATTGTAAAAGAATGATTAACACTTCTGGGAATTTTTCCTTTTTGGCAAGATTGTTTTCTTGAGTTGGTTATAGCTTTTAAAGACCCATTCCTGACAAGTACAACTACAGATGACTTAAAATGGTTTTGTTTTTTTAAAAAAATTTTTAAAGCTTACATTTTAGTTCACAATCAAAAGGTACATACACTGGTGGCCATAATCATGTAGTCAACAATGAAATATTCCATATTTCATATATAATCATGTGTAAATCTGCAAATGGCAATTAAAAATCTGTATATGAATATCATAAAATAAAATCACAACTTCTTTCCTCATAAGATTCACCTTCATGTTTCATAAATTATTTTATTAGCAAAACTACAGTACAAATTAATTTTCTGACCTTTGCCATGAAGCTAACTTCTAGGAGAAAGTACTGGATCTCTCTGATGTCCTTCCTGTTTTTTTTGCTCAGCCAGAAGAGATAAAACACCAACCCATCAACATCTCCAGAATAAGACTAATTTTTCCTTAAAGTTTTTTTTACCATCAACCTACCTGTGTTTTTAATTTAGAAATATTCTTCTGTGCATCTTTTAGTTGAATCTGCAGTGAATCCACAGTTTGTTGGTGGTGAGCCTTTGTTGAGTGAAGCTGCAGCTTCAGTTTGTGTACCCTCTCATGAGCAGCATCTCTGAGGGAGGAAAAAAAAATCAGCAGCAATAACTTTTTTTTAAAAATTTTTTTAAAGCTCAGATGCAACCTTTTCTATCTAATACTCCAATCCAAACGAAAAGAAAAAGACAAATCTTGGAGGTTTGGTTGTTTTTTTAAAAATACTTCCAAAATGTCCAGATTGACTTAACATTTTAATCTCAATATTAGCTTTAAGCTAATCTAAACAAGTTATCAGAATGGACAGCCAAACAAAAAAAATAATAAGAAATTTTTGAATGCAGTTAACCAACCAAATACATGAAAATTCTCAACATCCCAAAATAAAATTGACTTAGAAGAAAATTAATCTAGTTTTAAATTGAAAGATAAACGTATTACAGATGCTAATAGGATACTAGGAATAATCAACCGTACAATAAATGCCCCTTCAAAAATTGGAATCATGGTATAAGACCACTTATCAACACCGCAGTAAAAACACAAAGTCCTTATCTAAAAACACTAAATTATTGAAATGAATTTAGTACAGATTCTCTATCATTTTCAACATGGATTTTTTTTTAAATTATCAAAATATTGTCCGCCTAAAATAGTTTTTGTACTAATAAATCTAAAAAATTTTGTTTTGCATGTATCAACAAATAAAAATAGTAGCTTAGACTGTTATAATTTGTGACAATTTAAACAAGACTTTTTAATGGTATATTGTTATGGTCAAGTAGAATAATGTAATGGCTGTTATCATTCATACAAACCCTGTCAACCAGTTAGAAATATTGATATTTATGTCCCCCCTTACATCTTTAAACCACACTAAGGCATCTTATATCTTTACATTAATTAAAAGTATTGATGGTTTAAGTTTTTTTTTGTTTGTTCCCTACTCCTAAGGGAGACGACCCTGGTGAGGCAGCATAGTGCTGTAATCATCAGCTAGATTGTTATCCTGTGCCATGAAGGCCTGGCATTACCAACTTTGGCAGGCAAATTTTTACTAGAGCTTTTCTTTTTTTTTTTTTTAATGTGGGAAGAAACCCCACATGACCGGTTGATAGAAAGTGAGAAGAAGCCATGCCATGGAGGTGCATCAAACCGAGCTGATCTCCATTTGAGAGTGAGCTCAGACAATCAACCTCTGCAGTCCTGTAGTGGTTTTATTAAGATGTAGGTTCAATGCTAGTAAACTTGGACAATTTACTCTATTTTCTTCAATCAACTGTTGATATACTTGGTAAATAAACAAAATCTAAACTAATTATAGCCAGCACCATATTAGTTATTCATTGACCATAACTACTAGGGACTGGATACCATTACAGTGATGCTTTTTCAGTGGATTTCATATGAATGTCCCTAGTAATAAATTCATGTTCAATGAACCACAGCAATGACTGTTCCAAATGCATTTTGAAGAGAGACAGAACTTATTGGATTTTAAAGCCAGTTTACCTGACCAGAAAATTAACAAACAAACAAGCTGGCCATATCAGCATGTCATAAGCTTTCATTCAATGCCTACCTGTCTTCTTTTTTAGCTTGTAGCTCATGACAGGTATCTTCTAGTTGCTCTTCTCTTTCATCAACAGCCTTTTCATAAGTTTTCCTGCAATGCACCCAAAAAAAACAAAAAACTGTTAGCTTCTTAGTTATTGCATCTGTCTGATTGCTATCGAAGATATTAACTGACCAGTTTTTAGTTTTACAAAGAGAAGGAGAGACCCCCCCCCAAACTTTTCTTGGGAAAAAGAAGTAAAAACCTAAAGTTATTTAACGAATTAAATACCTGGCATTTCCAGTTTCTACTACTTTAAAGTTAATGCAATCTTACTAGTAAACATGGTGACATTTAAGCAAATAAAGCTGAACATATTCTTGTATACTCAAAGCAGCCCAACCTTATTTTTGACCATTTTGCCTCACGCTGCACATAGCGTTCATTTATCTTCTCCAAGTCAGTAATCTGGATTTCAAGTTCAGCACAGATCATTCTCATTGTTTCCACATTCTGGAGCAAACAAAAACAAGTGAATTGAAGGCAAAAAAATATTTATTAATTCAGGAATGCAGAAATTAATTCCTTACCCCCTTTGAACCCATGTGTTAATGTAACCCTCTGAAGGAAATCAAATTAACCAGTTATTAGTATACATTTATGACACCACCTGTGTCACGTTGTTTCACAACCACCCAAACAAAAATCGAAAGAATATTATACGAGGTCAGTCGAAAAAGTATCCAACCTTAGGCTGGGAAAAAAAAATTATGTACTTGGTGGGGTTCAATTGCTAATCCCCTTCGAAGTAGGTCCCTTGTGCCTCCACACACTTAGCCCAGTGATCCTTCCACTGTTCGAAGCACGTCTGGAATGCTTCTTCCAGAATGGCTCTCAGTTCCGCTGTCGCATTCCGCATGTGTCCTCTCGGCTCTCAAAGCGGGAGCCTTTCAGTGGCATCTTCATTTTTGGGAACAACCAGAAGTCAGAAGGAGCCATGTCTGGAGAGTAGGGAGCCAGACAAATGAGCAAAATGCCTTTGTTTGCCAAGAAACCTTGGATCAACTGCGATGAATGAGTCGGGGTGTTGTCATGATGCAGCTGCCAGTTTTGCGAGGCCCACAGATCAGGTCTCTTGCACTGAACTGCATCACAAAGGCGTCAGAGGACTTCCTGATAGTTCTCCTTTGTAACTGTTTGTCCTTCTGGTGCGTATTCATGATGCACAATGCTTCGGTAGTCGAAGAAAACAGTCAGCATCACCTTGATTTTGTTCTGGACCTGATGTGCTTTTTTGGGCCTTGGCGATGTTGGGTGCTTCCACTGTGATGACTGAGCTTTGGTTTCCAGGTTGTACACATACACCAACGTCTCATCTCCAGTTATCACAGTATTGATCCCTGTTGGCAGTATCCAGCAGGTCCTGCACAACCTCAAGATGAAGTTGTTGTTCCTGAGAAAGCAGCTTGGACACAAATTTCGCTGCCACTTTGTGCAAACCCAAATCCTCCTTCATATGCAGAATCTTTACTGATCCCAAACTAGTCACCAATTTCCCGCACTGTCAAACGAACTTGTTGGCGGCCTCCCGGAACGCTGATCACTCTCCACCAATGTGTGGCCATTTTTTAACCTGTTGTACCATTCTTTTATTTGGGTAAACCCATGGCATTATCACCAAAAGCCTGTTGAATTTTGCAAATTGTTTCTGCTTGGGTATCTCCAAGCTTTTGGCAAAACTTGATACAAGATCGTTGCTCCATGTTCCATCATCATGGGCGAAATGAAAATGCGACGAGTAAGTAGTACAGCACCTCAAACGCTGGCTGCCTGACAGCGACTGACACATCCAGCAAGCCCACCAAAAACCAAGCATGCGCATGAAGGCATGCAGCTCCACTGTGCACACTTTTGCCTCCCTAACGTCATTACTTCCCACGGGAAAAAATAAAGTCGGATACTTTTTCGACAGACCTCGTATATCTGCATTAATACATTCTCAAACTAGGGACACATCAAGGCATGGTACTTTATCTTGCTTATGAATTATGAAAAAGAGCCTTCTAGTGGCAGTATTTTCGGTATAGCTACATTCTAGTTTGGGCATTTTTGTTTTATGTTAATGGACTTAGATCCTCCCTGCAGAGTTACGTTTCACCTTGATCATTGCTCAAGTGATCCTAACTTGCTTGGTCACCAAGACTGATACTAACACCTTCCCCTTTTAGTTCACTGCTGCAAGATCTCCTTAAACCTTGACAATCATGATAAATGCCAAAAAAGTTTTTTTTTTTTAATTGGATAACAAAGAACATAATTTAAAATTTGATAACTTGGGGTAGATTTTTCAGTTTAAAAAACAGTAGAAAATTAAACAAAATACTTTTTCTTTTTCCTTAATAAAGATGGTGAATTCTAATTTTGCCTTTACATATAGATCTGTTCAACTATCTAAAGTAAGCAATATAGTAAAATTTTAAATGTATAATTTAATTACTGTACAAAACTTTCTACTTGTAGACAAAGGTATTATATAATAATATAGATGTAACAATTGCTTCTTACAGTAAATCTTTGATGTGTGTGTTTTTTTTTTTTTTTGAGTTTTTATCACAAATGTTAAAGCTCAAAAAGTACAAAGTTAAATGTCTTAAGTTATTGTATTTATAGAATGTTGGTGAACTAAGTATGAATATTTGACTTGTGTAAGTTTTTCCAAACTTATTATATAAATCAGGCCATGTATAACAACAAAATAAAAATGCAATAAGCAGACATCTGTATTCCACTGCACCTATAAAGTTTAGTAATCAATAAATTGTTTAACTATATTTTAAACTTTTTATTGATGTATAAACTTAAATGAATATAGGAACAAAAAATAGAATAAACATTTTACTGTTTTATCTAATTTGTGTTTCTATATTTAAAATATCCAGTCAAAAGCAACCAGTTTATTGTCCATTTTGGTTCTGAAATTCAACTCAAGATTCTAATAATATTAGTTTGCCATCCTCATACCTCTGATTCCTTTCCATGCTTCATGTAATTTAGGAGTTGACTGCATTAAATTCTGAATTTATTAATCAATTCAGATGATGGATTTAAATCAAAAAAATTCTTGCAGAGACCAAATGTAACAAGAAATTTAATGTTATCAAGAGGTTGACAGGCGTATAAATATCTATGTTAAACGAAAATCAACCATGTTGACAGATAGGCTGTAAATGTCAAAAAATAAAATTAACCACTAAATATTTTCCCTTAACAATAAGACCCAACTTGCAATTGTAAGCAACATTTTACATGCATCAGGAATATAAACTTTTTTAATAGTAGTAGTGTAATTTATAGTGGAATGGATTCCTTGCCTGTGTCTCAACTTCACACTGGTGCCTAGCTGAATGTAGTTCATCCTGTAATGACTGATTCTCCATAGACAATGTACTTCTTTCTTGCAAGACACGATTCATTCTTTCCTGCAGCTCCTTAAAGTGTTAAATAAATTCAGTTTATTCTACTTGATTTAATAGGCAAACATTTTAAAAAAAAACCTCTAACATACTTGTTAATTATAAAGTAAAGTTCAAATTTAAATCATCAAAAGCAGTAAACAAAAGCAAGGCTCAACGTTCTGCTACAAAACTCGCTGCAATATCTGTAACTGAGCTAGTACTTTGTGTCACAAGTAGAATGACTTGTTTTCAATATCTTGAGATACTGAAAACACGTATATACAAACTTTTTCAGCTTTCACATAGATGAAAGGGCATACAATGAATTCACTGAAGTAACCTGTCTGATTATAGTGCAACAGAAAAAAAAAAGCTCCCACTGGATTCCTTGTGCATAACATGGGAGAAATCAATAACCAAGAATAGCTCCCCATCGCAACTAGTCATCGAAATCCTGATTTTTCTAATGAGGTGCAGACAGTATCTAACTGTGGTGTTAGCTTGTCACCAGTGTTTACATCTACACTTCATTTCCAGAAACCTGAATGCTGAGGCATTGATAAAATATTTTAGGTTTTTTTTAGTTGATTTTTCTTTTAGCTTTTATAAATAGACAGCTGAAAATTTTCAAATCCAAAATGCTTTCTCCTTTAATAAATTACATTAGACAATTTTTAAAAAATAAAAAAAAATCTGTATATACATATGGGTGTGTGGAGAAACACACCAAACCAAACATTATTAGAGTTTTTCTGAAATTTTAAAATTAAAGACAAAACCTACTAAAAAATGTAGTAGTGATTTGTTAGTAAATATAAATATGACAGATAGCAGTAATTTTCTTTGTAAAAGTCTGCTGTTGTTCATTCCATGCATACATGAAATTTTTTTCACTTTCCCCCAAATGTGACATGTAGCCTGAAATAATTTTGAATTTTTCTTTTAAACAGATACTCTGATTACTTGCTTCAAATTAGCTTATCCACTAAGCAATGAAATATAAGCTCCACATCTCAAATAATTTTATTGGTGAATCCACAATTATGGCCACCAGTACATATAGTGCCACTTGCCTCGTATTGCTTAGATATCTTTTCTGCCTTTGTGTGGGTTGATTTTAACTCTTGCTTACATTGCTCTGCTTCAACCTGAAATTCAAAGAAAAGTTATCAAAGTGGCTGACTTGTTCAAAGCTCCCTGTTCAGTGGAATCATTTTCAGCAGGTTTTAAACTACCATAGCAATACTTTGTTGCTAACAGACTAGGGTATAATTATCAAATATATTTCTTGAGTTTATTATCATTTAAAACACATCCTATTTTATTGTCTCTAGAAGATTATCCTTCTGAAGTTTCAAATAAAAAAGTCTAAAACAAATTTTTGCAGCTATACTGAATTTTCCCAATTACATATTCAACGTCACATGAGAAAAGTTGTTAGACATTTGTACATTTTTCATCAGTAAAGAACCCTTTAAGAATTTACAAATAAAGATGGGAATCCTACCTCTGCATTTTGAAGCTGGCATTCTTTGTCAAAAGAAAGATTTTTCTTCTGCTGCTGCATCCTTTCTAACTCTCGTTGTGCTGTGCGCTCTCGACTCTGGCATGATGCTAACTGAGATCTGACTTCACTGAGAGACAACTTCAGCTCCTTGACTTCTTTTCCCAAAGAGTTCATGTTAATCTGGTAAAAATGAACAAGTAGCTTTAGCAGTCATTCGTTCAAACAGCCTGAAAACAATCATCTCATAAAATATGTTAAGTTGAAACAAGTATTCCACCCCAAAAAGGAAACTGCACAATACATGACAAAAGACTAAAGTTAACCCATTTAATAGATGTATTGGTTTAAGCAACTCTCTCAAAGCAAATGTTAAATGAGTATTATCTATTGTTTTAACAAAATACAAAACTAGTTCACTCTGACTTAGAATCAGTCCATCATTTCAGTATCTTTTAGACTAAAAATACTTTTTTAAAATTATTATTATGCAAAAAAAACAAAAATGTCCAGAATAGTTAGCTTTATTTACTAAATGTTCAACATAAACTCCTCTTTGTTTGTCTTCATATAAATTTTAATTCTGCTAGGATATTTGTTTTGAAGGGCAATGTTACAAACAAGTAGCCATACTCATTTAGATTTTAAGGTGCAATGTTATTAGTAGAAAAGATGCTGGACAGTCACAGACCAAGATGGCGTAGAGGCTAAATGTAAACAGTAGTGTGGTTTCCTGACTAAGGGGACAATTTCAAGTGCATGGAAATAGTCTGAAGACCAGTTCAAGGTTAACTACAAATCACAACACCAGCAGATGATTGGTGTGTAACTTATGGCTCAGAAAAGCAAACTTCAACACTAACTTGCTTCTGATCTCTCTGCAGCCACAAGGTGGTTGGTATTAGCTCAACTGTATGTTAAAGGCTGTGGGAAAGACAGCTTTGTGCCAGATGACCCACTGCCACATCGTTTAGACATCACGAGACCAGAACCATGTTCTCTTTAGTGTAGAACATGCAATCATCCCACAAATATAATGGAAAGAGATCATGATGGTTTGAACAGGAATTTCAATAAATGGGCATACAGACAAGTATTTCAGAGAGGTACCCTGTCAGAAATGGGACTATTTGCCATGAGCCATTTAACTGCAAGTTTGTTTGACCAGGACGTGATGGTGTGTGGACTTAGAGCGAAAGACAATGCACAATGGGGAGTAAATTGAGTGTAAGCAAAAATTCTCAACGATGCTTTCCTGGTGTGTTTGCTACTATATCTGTATCATATTTGCCTTATCACAAAGTGAGATTAGGTGTAAAACTAATTTTAATATAAAATAAATTCTGTTAATTTGAAATTCAAATATATTTCCACTATTTTTTTTTAAAGTGATTCCAGAAGCATCACTAGACACTGTAGAGTAACCCTCACAACTGGTCCATGGCTAAATGGCACACTGTGTGTCTTTGTGGTGAACTAGCTGCAGCGTATAGTCCTAGACTTTACCCCGACTGCAATGAGGTAGAAAAACAAGATATTAGATCCCTATGTCATACCATACACGAGGCATTTGGAGATAATTTCATTTTAATGGTCAAAAACAAGTGACTAATATATTCAAAACCAAACAATTATGTATAAAATAGTTAGCATGTTCTCCTGAGCTAAATCATGTTGCCTCTCCAAGAATTGCAAACTTCTCTGAAAAGACAATAAACTTTATTGCTCACTGCTCATTAATAGGGTTATCAGCATGCAGAGCCACTGTAAGTCACATGGTTTGCCATCAGAAGAGAACATCCCCTATCAACTACCTCTAATTTTTATTTGCATTCTTTGTTCAATTTCCTTCTTGTTTCTTCTCTACATCCCTAAAATTTTATAATTTACACATTTCTTTGATAAAAGTTGTTACATGAAGATGAATTGATCATTTGGTAAATAAAATGAACCATTTTGGACATTTTTTCCTTTATGTTTTTTAACTCCTGGAAACCAGTGTGCATTTGTAGGGGTGACCAGTGGTTAGACTACTGGAGTGCTAAGGTTGAGTACCACACAGCTTTTTTTTTAGCATACCTCCCTGGCATGGTTTCTCCGCACTAGAAATTTTTTTGCCACATTTTTGGAAGTGCCAGATCCCTTGTGGTGCAGAACAGCAATGCTCTCCAACAGATAACTGCAACTCTACTACTTTTATAGAAGACCTGGAGACTTACTTTCTTTGATTCTTCACTTGCCCCATTGTTGCTATCATTGGCAGCAGCAGCTTTAGGCTGGTTTTTCTCTCCTAAATGCTGCTCCAGGCAAGCAATTCTGGCTTGCAGATAGGAATTTTCTTGCTCTAAATCCTTCATCTTCTCTTCAACAAGTTTTTCCCTAGAAAACAGATTAACAGTTTTAGTTCTGCAAATTAACTAAATAAACTATTTAAAGATTACAAATCTAGTTTAACCTCATATTTTGGAAATAAACTTTAACACAATTATTTTTTTTAAAAATAAGTAAACCCACATTTTATCTGCTGAATAGTGAAAATCTGCAAGGATATACCTAGTTAATTGTAATACTAATAGTACTAGACTGTTCCCAGAGACATGAGAATCTCTCCAGAGTATTGTTTGTTATAGTTCGAGGATAATGAAATATCCTGGTGTTGGCTGTACTACAACATTCAGGGTGTAGGAAGTGAGACACACAGATTAAATAACTTTCTTATAATTCGACCATAATTAATGATGAGAACTATCAAAGTTAGTTCTTTGATAAATGATATTCACTCACTAAAATATTTCTGAAGTGGCTGGGACAAATTTTTTAAAATAGCTTTTTAGGGCTGAAGTGGAGGATGGGTCTTTATTGGAACGTGACGATTGGAACATCCAGTATTTATTCTTATGCACTTTGGGGTGTTTTAGATAATATATGGCCACATTTAGTTTTGGTCATTTTTTCCATACTCAACTATCTCATTTTATTTAACTTTTCAAAAGCTCAGCATTCCATTGCAATGTGAACTCTGTAAAAAAAAAAAAAAACACTAAATTTTACTGATAGCAACTGCTTCTTCTAGGCAAGTGACTTACTTTGCTGAGGTCTTTATAGTTTTATCCTGTGAATGTTGTTTTTCTAGTTCTTCAATTCTCTTCTCTAGCGTGTCTGCAACCTGAAATTTCTCAATGGCCTGCTAAGCCCAAGCAGAAAATTAAAGTTTATTGTTCTTTAACAGTTTTTATCGTCCTGAAAAGTAACTTATAATTTCGTAAAATTCACAGAAATATGAACAGTACAGTCAAATGCTCAATGAGCTGCATTAGGAGATCACATTATTCAGTCCCCTGGCCATCTATAATCAATGATCGCTGGAAGATTTTAAATCACCCTGTAACTCACAATAATAGCAAATATAACAATTCTTCATCACTCTTTTCTCTCTAAAAATTTAAATATCAAACAGTAAAATAATAAAAGAATTTCATTAAAAAAAACAACTCAGAACTGTCTGAATATTTAGTTACATGAACACATTACAAAGACAAATAATCAGAAACTAACAAACTACATCTTAAATGCTTGCACAGAAGTGACACACTTGATTCTTGCTCATTCCATAAAAAACAGTTATGTCCAATATGATGAATTACTAATATTTTCAAATACTAATCTAAGGCTAAGAATTACTAGCTAAGACTGCTCTGGAATTTTTTTTTTAATAGTTCATCATCATCAATAATAATTAAATTCCATCAACCATTGTTGTACAAAAATTGTTTAAAATTACACAGCTTTTAGTTAACATTTTGTTATATAATTTAATCCAAATAAAAATAACAACAATATGGTTGCCTATTTTTAAGAGTTTTTATGTATAAAATAATTTGCAAATAAACAGAAATTTCTTTAACAAATTGGTAAATAAAATTCATAGAATGTGCTGATTCCATACATGCAATTTCTAGTTCTGACAGGAATTAATATTTTCTTATTCTTACTGTAACATACTGTTTATACATTTAATGCTCTGATAAGTAATCAAAGCCAGTGCACAATGAGAGTATTAAATCTATTTTAATCCAAGCAGCAGAAAATTATTCTTCAGCAATGCTTAACCTGGACAAATACCTGGTCAAACAAACATTGAGTTCTATCTGGTCTTCTCAGCTGAGCTTTTTCTAACAGATTAACTCTGTGTTCAAGATGCTTTCTCCACTCATCATCTTGTGTCCTGGCCCACTGGTCAGATATTTTTCTATTAAAAAGAAAAAGACTATTCAAAGTATGCCTAAATTTTATTAATGAAAAACTTAATTAAGTCTCACCAAAAAGAATGTAAAAAAGTAGAAAAGTATATAAAAGTAAGGAATACAATTAGAATTAGATATCAAAAAGAAACAAAAAGTTTTCAAATGTTCAAAGATGGCTGACACTATTATGCACTCTAATTACCACAGTTTTACTGTACTGATTTCTAGTGTCAATATAATCTGAAAAGAATCTCAGGAAACCTTAACAATAGGGATTGCCAATTAATTGGCCAAATATTAGGCTTCATAACAACAATTGGAAAACTTAATTTTAATTTTTTAAATATAATAAAAAAAAATTGGAATATTGCACCTCACTGTTTTCCATAATATGCTGTTATAAACAAATCAATTTATTCAGATTAACAGAACCAGGGGTTGGCTTAAGGTTGGAAATGGTTGAAGAGTAAACATCATAAGTATCCATTCAACCACCACTGCCCCAACACTTATTTCTCCCTAAAAACTTAAACATCAATCAATAAATTGAAAAAGAATTACATAAAAAGATATACATTTTAGCATAAATTAGGGAGGGGTCTGCCTTTTCAGACCCCCAATTCCCCAAAACCCAGGATTGACTCCCTTGCACATAACTAGGTGAAAACCAAAAACATAAAAAGTAATACTGGTCTAAAATCACATTAATGAGACTTCAGTTTATAAAACAATTTTTTTTAAATTTGTAGTGAAAAACTGAAATCTTCAAAATTTTAATGTTAACTAATCAATATATGTAAAAATCCCAATTAATGCATAACTAAGGCAAATTTAAAAGCAATAATGTTCTACAGATTCATAATATAAAGAAATATTTTTATACCCACTGGTGCTAAAAGGCCATTCACTGTTTATGGAAGATGGAGAACAAATAAATGCACCTTTGCCAGCTTTTTTCAAGTAGAGAGTATTTCTTTTCCACCATAACAAAGGATATTTATGCCTGGGTAGAAGAGGAAAGTTAAGATATTTCTCAATCTCTTTCTCTATGACAGCAGTGCATTTTAATTCTTGAGGCTCTGCAGTTTTCTTTCCTGTAGAACTGTTAGCTTATTCTATTCCTGTTTTTAGTTCTTCATAGTAGTCCCAAAGGCTGGGAGCTGTAACTATTGATTCAGCACCTGAAATTTGTGGCATGTCTGGATCATCAAGACATGATGTATCAGAAACTGTGATAATTTTCCCAGAACTTTGCCTAATCTCTTCATCTTCCAATTTTTTCAGTTTTTTCTATCACCCAATGCCTTATTATACCTATTCGTGTCTTTTAGAACTCCAGTTTGAATCAAGGGTCTAAGCATGTGGAAATACAGGGTTTCTTATTTGCCAAATACTTATGTAAACACCTCTGCAAGTTTTATTTAGCTGATCTATAGCTGTCAA
Organism: Nautilus pompilius; assembly: GCA_018389105.1. Classification (NCBI taxonomy): domain Eukaryota; kingdom Metazoa; phylum Mollusca; class Cephalopoda; order Nautilida; family Nautilidae; genus Nautilus; species Nautilus pompilius. The sequence goes on from JACATO010000340.1 coordinate 259,621, forward strand.
AGATTCCTTCAATAGTAGTATTATTGGTAGCTTTTTCTAGATAGAGTTCTATAGCTGATGGAATTATAACAGAAGTTGATGCATTCTTCTGACTAGCAACTTTTGCAATTTCTTCACAAGCAAACAAAATTTTCAGCTAGGCTCCATTGATATAGAGATAGATTAAAAATATTATAGTAATGCATATGTCATGATTGGGTGTCTTTATTTGGTATTACATTCTAGTACGCAATATGAACTGTTCCAATGGCTGTAGAAACGTGTTTGGAAACCTTCAGTTTTCCCTGAAGGTAACTTAGCTTTTGTTAGGCAGCAGGTGAATGGTGGAAATAGTCAATTATCTCTTGATTAATACAAAAGATATACTGCCTGTTGGCTAAACATGGCATCATTAATGCATAAGTATAGAGTATAGATAAAACAAGATAATGGCGGTGATCCAGTTTTGAGAAGTCCAGCAACCATGCTAGCAGCATTGTCCCTAAGAACCAAACAGACTTCATCCTGGTATTTTGACTTTCTTCAAACAAGTCAAAATTTGCTTGATTCTGTACAATTCTGAGAATGAAATCACACTAGGATTGCTCTGTACCTTTCAAAATTGAGTGTTGTCAATGACTGGTCATACTAAGAAATGGCATACCAGCAGTACAAGACATCCAAATGTATGTTGTTAATGCTACACTTTTCATTTACTCTTGTAGCATTTTTGGAAAGCAGCACTACATATCTGGTATCAGCTTGACTGAAAAAGTTACAGTGTGGTATATTATAGTTAGGAGACAAGTGACTGAGTAGCTTCCTAAATTCAATGTCTGCAACGACTATGTAAGGTTGTAACGTAAGCAAGCACCAATCATCTTTCCTTGTGCAGTATGGTTGTAGCTTGAGGATCTCTGATGTCCCACAACTTTTTCTTGTCAAGAAATTTCTCCCTAGTCATTTGTTTACTACAGTCCAGCCTGGGTTCTTCAAGTTTCCTTTTCATAACAGCAACAGAAGTCCATCCTTTCTGCTGAAGCATTTCTGCAATGTATTCAATGGCAAATTTCATCTTTAAATGGTTCACTGTGTTAAAGTTGTAAACAACTCTGCAGTTTCCACCTCAGGAGATTTCTTGATTGTACAGGTCTTCTTGAAAACTTCTTTAAGATATCTATGCCTAGGCACTTATCTGGAACATACAATGCCAATGGTCAGCCTGCTATAGTTCTAACTAATTCCTCAGCTAAACAGCATCTGAAAAAGCTGACCAGCCCCAATATTCAATTTTTAAAATAACAACCAACCAATGATTAAGTATTGTAGTGTCACTAACACAAGCAGCTGTGATTATTAATTCCAACTACAGTAAACACAATAACATTTACCTTTCCTAAGCACAAGCCTTGTGGATCTTATTGCAGTGCATTGTCAACAATTGTCCCTAATACTGCACATGGGTCAAGCATTGTCCATAACAGGATCACAATGGCAGCTTGATCACAGCTTGTAAAGGGCAATTACAATCAGTACAGATATTACTACTAAGAATGAGGCAAAGAACAGTGCAAAGGTTTTCTATATGATGAAAAACAGACCAATGTTATACTAGTTGTTCAAGGGGAAGGAATGCATCCCCACACCATGATAAATCCTTCAATTTCTCACTTGCAAAATACCAAACATTCACTGGCCTTGATTTAAGATGTCATCAAATTTTCTTAAGTTGCTGGTTTCTGCAGTTTACAGATGATTATTTTGCACAAGTAATAAAACTATTTATATTTTGTGTGCCATAACTATTCAGATTTTTGGTATGAAGAGAGATACCAGGGTTTAGACTAGAATTTTTAAGTAATTTTTCTCCTGTAAACATCACTCACTGGTTATCACCAATCAGATTTTGGTTCACCTCCATTTTGCTTTGTAATTCCTCTATCGTCTTGTTCAGTGAGCTGATGAGCTGTAATAGAAATTAATTAATTATAAATAATCATGTAATTCAGAACAATATATCAAAAGTACATGTACCTACAGTTATAATTTTAAAAGTGAAACATCTACATTAAGAAAATAAAATGTAGCAGATTACTTTACATCAATGGCACAAACGTTTTGAGAGAACTTCACATTTCTTTCCATGTCTATTCAGCTGCTACAAAATGGTCATCAGAACTGGGATTGGTAACAATTTTTTAAGCAAAAAGTGCCAGATATATGTAATTCCAAAATCTATCAAGTTAATAATCCATGACATGTTAAACCAAGTACAAGTATACAGACACTTTTCAAAAGAATTATGTTAGAAATTGATCTAGCAATGAGCAAAGGCAATGCTAAAACCACACCATGATCAATAACTTTTGGGATTGTTTTTCAACTAGATGACTGTTTACCTTTATACTTTTAATTTAAGCTGAATTATAGTTGCCTAAATTTTTTCCATTTTAAAATTAGGGTATCACAGAACACAACTGATTTATACTTGAGATATGGTAAGGAACCGATTCTTGTAATCAAAATAACAAATTAACTTAGATGAAAGGAGTTGTAGTATCATATAACACAATACCATATATAGTGTATTGCTTTAAAAAATAAAAACTTTCTGAATAAATGAAATGTCAAATAAAGAAAGAAAAGATTCTGTATAGACAATAAATAGAGTTTCAGATAGGACAAATTGAGTATAGCAAAAGAAGTATATTAAGCCATTTCAAGCAGATTTTGACTGTTATTTGTACATCCACCATTTTTAGTGTCACCATGTTAAGCTTTATTATAAAAAGTAATTTGTTAGTTTGTTCTGTTCCTAGAATTGACAAAAAGAAAGTAATCAAGTGAACAGTCATGCTGGGTATCATTAAGATCACTTGACATTTTTCATAGTAGTTTCAAACAGACTTCATTTACCGTTGTTTGTAAAGGGACTTGTGATTTCAGACCTTAGACAAGTAATCAATCTAATAAGGCTTTTACAAAAACTAATTCCTTAATTATTTGTTAGACCATACAAATAGCCATCAAATAAAATTTGTACTTTGCCAGGTCAGATAATAAAAGCCAGTTTGGAGTTCCGTTCACATTTGTGGACTAATTATTACCTTTGTTTGTTGTTTATAGCAACATATAAAGGATTAACATTTGGCTGAGTATTGTATTTTTGAAAGAGAAGGAAGCCTGCAAGTTGCATGGATATGAGACAAATTCTATTTATCAAGCTACAAGCCAAGAAGAAAAACAACAAAACACCTATTACTAAAGCATTAATTACACACTTACTAAACTTAAAATAATATACTCTTCAAAAAAAAAAAAAGTTATATAATAGATTTACAAAACTGATTCCAATGAAAAGTAATATATTGGTAAATGCCTGTCCCGATTTTTCTACCATGTATGGTCATTAAATACCCAAAGTGTCAGTTTTTCAATGAGTCTGCACCTTGTGATTGGCAGTATAAAAAGCCCAGATACTTAGCTGCATAATCATATCTATCATAATTCTTCTAACAGTGACAGAATGCTGAATTTATCTGGCATTGAGAGGAATAATGCAACTATGAAGCTCTGAGCTGGAATGACCTATTCCGAGGTTGCTCCTTGGTTTCCATAGATTAATTGGAAACAAACCAGAAGTGCCAGAGATAGACCAAAGACAGGTTGACCATTTGTGATGTCAAAAGCTGAAAACAACTACATATAGCTACAGCACTTGCAGAATTGGTTCATAACTGCTACGTTACCTGCACAGTGTATTCTCAGTCTACACAAAATATATGGCCAGACTATCAGGAACCACTTACACAGTGCATGTATCTAGCCCTGGCATATAAGCTGGGCTCCATTGATGTTAATAAATAGTATGAGATATGATGATAGATGAGATAAACAGCAGCATCATTCAGCGATGAATTATTTTCTGTTATCCAGGATCAGTATGAATACAACCCTTGCAAACATATATCACTTTGACCAGTTTCAGAGGAAACACTATATGGGATAGAATGTCTAGCTTACAGCAACTGCACCAATCTTATACAAATATAGAGAAACAACTAATGTAGTTTGGGTAGTTTTGAGATCCTGCAATCCCATGGTGGAATATTCCAACAAATCAATATTAATCTCAAACTGCCAACATCAATGTGCTACCCTGGCATCCTGTTTTCCAGAACTCTACAACATTGCCACCAAACACCAGGCTTTAGAGAAATAGTGAAGGTAAATCACAACGGCTTCTGTGAAGAATGGCATCTAGTAAACTAATGAAAAAAAATCATACAAAAAAACACTTTTACATATGCTGCCATTTAGTTCAAAATGGTGGCTAGCACTGACACATGCAGAGAACAGTAATTAAATTTCTCACAGTTGACGAGATTTTGCCATGAGACAGGCTGCTGCATGATAAATTTGTACACATACTTGTGTGTTAATGTATGAAAATACTGAATAAATTGTGATCCTCTGAAGGAAGTCATATGTAGACAACACTTCAAAATAATGAGGGCATGAAGAATACTATTTTTAATGGCTGCATGATACAGACATCATTTTACCATGACAATAGATGTAATTAGAAAAGCTTCTTTTGTGTCTATTATATTTTTTAAGTTAACAATTGCAGAATTTTGAAAAAATAAATAGGAGGCAGCAATACTTTGTCATTTCCTCTTGAATTTATTAGGTGGCTAACAGGTTAACCCATTAAATTTCCAAGCAAAAAATATTCAACTTCCAGTTGAGTAGAGTAAAGATAGTGAAGTGCTAAATGCAGAAATGTTTCAAAGATAATACCTGTTCTTGTTCTTTAACCTTTTTTGATATTAATTTGTAATCTTGTTGGTGTATTTTAGCAGTATTGGTTAGACTATCCTTGTCATCTTTCAGAAGTTTCACCTCAGTTTCCAGGAACTAATAAATTTAAAAAAACAACAAACAAGTGAGTAAATAAATAAATAGATAAAACAAACAAATGACTAAATGTATCAGTGTACGCAGAGTATCCAGTAAATAATCAAAAGATTAGAAAATCTGACCATTTGGAGAGATTACTCTGAGTACTGAACATTGCCTTTAAACTATGGAGGAGTTATCAAGTATTCAGCCGTTAGAAAAGATAAAACATCTTTCAAGCATAAATGTCCAACATCTGGATTATAAACTACTTAAAAAGTTACAACTTACCTTAATTCTTTGGATATTATCTGTATACTCAAGTGATTTTTGCTTCTCTAACTCTGTTTCTAAATTCTTTGAAAAATAATTTTAAAAAAATTAAATTAAATTTCAAACAAACAAAGCAGTTAGTATTTGTTATTGTTCAGACATGATCCAATACGGAATATAGTGAAATGGTCTAGAGCACTGGTTCCCAACCAGGGGGTCGCGGAACCCTGGAAGTTTCAATTTTTGTCATATGACTGAGTCAAGAAACTGTTCATGAGTATGTATTTATTTTGTTTATATGTACCGTATTTGCCTCCACCTATTTCTGCAAGACTGGATTTTCAACTCTTGTTCACATCAAAACAAAGGCAAGGAGGCTGAATGTTGAGGATGACATGAGGTTGGCTTTGGCAAATACATGGCCACGAATTTCCAAGCTGGCTGCCCAGACGCAACAAGAAGCATCAAATTAGGTCAATAAATTTTGAGAAAGAAAGGTGTTGAAGGATGAGTGTAAAATATTTTTTCCTGGTGAATTTCTCTCAAAACTGTCAATATATTCAAATAAAACTCTTATTTATGCAATTTTTTTGCTGAATTTATTCTTTGTTTTTTTTTCAAATATGGAAGTGTAGCAGGGGGGAGCAAGTCTTTTGAGTATTAGAAAAAGGTCACGAGTCCAAAAAGGGTGGGAACCACTGGTCTAGAGCAAAGAGACACAAAAACAGAATGTTCACAAGATGCTATGCCTATCTACAACATTTACAAATATTCAAACATCCAAGACACTATAAACTACCCGAGTTGTTTTTTTTTTCCTTTTAAAATTAAAATAGAAAACAAAAGCAGCTAAAGATTTTAAAAATCTGCAGTTTGGAGAAGTCCTTAGACCTCGAACATCAGGACAAAAGTTTGAAAGAAACCCCGCAAGTACATTCAACTTGCCCTGAACGTTCAAGCTACAATGGTGCATTTTCTAAGCAGTTATTGCAACTGTCTGTCTACAAGAAATATTTAACATTTTTTATATTCCATCTCAAAAAAAAAAAAGTAAGATTACAGACAAGTCTTAAAATATAAAATATATCCACTGATTAAAAATCATTTACCCATATTGCAGCATTTTTCTCTTCTACTGCTAGCTTGGAATCTTTTAGCTGTTGCTCTAGCCTTTCCTTCTGTTTGACTGTCCTTTCAGCTTGAAGTTTATAACTGTCCTTCTCTTGCTCTACTTTCTAATGCAAATTTTTTTTTTTTTTACAGAGAGAGAGAGAGAGAGAGAAAAGAAACTGAAGTATTATTATTTTCACTCCACATCAACACTTATGAAAATTATTTCCAAATTATAAACTACTTTTTATGTATTCTTAAAATCTGAATTTAAAAATAAAGCAGATCTTATCATGAATTTTTGTCCAAAAAGCTATAGCATACCTTGGTGCATACAAGAGAATACTACTGCTAGTTGTGCATAGGATAACCAGATGAGATTAATGAGATTCCAACTTTAAAATTGTTTTTAAAGTTTATTGGCTACAAAAAGGCAAGAAGCCCCCCCCATCTTAGCTTATGCAACAGCTGGCTCCCAAAAGAAAAAGAGAGAGACCACATCAATGCAATTCTAAAATTCATTAATGAACCATTACACAAAAAAAACATTTAAAATATTACAACTTGCCTTTAGTCTTTGCATATTTCCTGTGGAATCATCTGATTTATGCTTATCAAACTTTGCTTCTAAATTCTTAAAAAGAAAAATAAGCAAACTTTAGAAATAAAAGAAAAAAGTATTGAATTCATTTTAATGCCAACTTGGTTATGGACAGTTTTTTGCTCATAGTTTTAACACCATATTACATTGTTTAAAACCATATACCTGTATTGTGGTATTCTTTTCTTCCACAGCTAGCTTGGAATCTTTCAGTTGTTGTTCTAATCTGTCTTTCTGTTTACCTGTTCTTTCTGTCTGCAGCTTCCAATGAATTATCTCTTCTTCTAGTTTCTAAAAGAAAAGATGTTCCAGTATATGTATTTTTCTTATATTATTTTCTTTTCTGCATCCAGAACAAGTTACTTAAAAAATTATGTTCAGTAGAATACAGAGGTTATAAGAATACTGTTTCAACATTATTCATGACATTAAGAGAAAAAAAATTCCTGTTAAAACTACATAACTGATTTGGTAAATGAAAGAAACTCATCTATATCCAAACATCTAGGTAAGTTTTTATTATTAATGTCATAATCTTGAATATGAGAAGAAATGCTACTGGAAGGTTTTATACATAAGTACCATTTCAAAAGTTGTACTTTGAAGGCAATAGGCTAATATAATTACAACAACCTGTTCTAAAACATATCAATAATGAAAAAACAAACATATTAAGCAAATAATCATAATTATGCACTAGGGTGATGACTACAGAACTTATTTTTAAATATTAAAATTCCTGCTAGGACATGGGGTGAACTTTTGCATATAAAACATTAATATAAAGCTCATTTTTTATTTGTGTGAAAAAAGTTGCCCCAGGCTGCCAAATAAAAATTTTCATTTTACGCTCTAATAGGGCAAATTTCATAAATATTGATGTATTGGCATTCTCATACAAATTTATTCATAACTGATACATTGTTTGGGTCTCTTCTGTTCTTTGCCCTCTACCTAACTCTAGGGTTGCAATAAGAAATAGCGATTTTGGTAAATCATGTGATTTCTGGGTGAAAGAAAAATCAGCGTACGGAAATTAGAAAACAGTGTTGAATTGGCTGTCGTGGGAGGTGGATGTGCAAAGTGCGATTCAGTGTCGAAAATTTGGTTGTTTATATATTGAATTAACTTGAAAAAATGCATAATATTTAAATTTCTCCTATTTTTAAATTTTACTTTTTATAAAGTTAATAATTTTTTATTATTTTTCCTTTTCTTTTTCAGATTAACTCCTATAATAAAGTTTAGTCTAATGGCTGATTTTATGTCAAGTGATACAATAGACAAAAATGCTAAAATTTGGGCCAAAAAATTGCCAAGTACGACTAAAAGACATTTGCCAAGAATTGCTAATTTCAAAGATTACGTTAGGTTACCTTTAAAAAAAAGATGTTTAGGATGTTACCATACACTACTTGATAATGGAAAATCAAAACAAAAAAGAGTTAAAATTATTCATGAAGAATTAATTAATCTATGGAAGAAGATGAGTTTTCCCATACTCAGTGAGTAGGCAATCATTGCTCGTATTAATAAACTAATATTAGAATATGAAAAAAATCAAAGATATCCAAAAGAAGAATTTTAAAAAATGACATTACAAAGCCAGAAGGACAATGGTTGTGTGAAGAAGACAAGAAACTTTATAAAAAACAGATCGAATCTGAAGGAAAAATAGGCTACGAAACTCATAAACCAGCTCCAATTTCCTCAATTCATCCATCAAAAAGACAAGCATTCAAAAAGACAATAAAACTGTACTGCAAGATATAAAAGATGACAAATCAAGTAGTTCAACCACCAATTCCGATACCAGTTCTAATGAAAGCATCTATGAATCTTCACCTAAAGAAAAGCAAAAATTTTCTACGTCTCTGCCTACCAAATTAGTTACTGAACTATCATTTTCTACTCAAAGCATCAAAAGCTTGTTTAAATCTTGCAAAAGAGGGGATAAATCTGCCAACTCCTCCTCAGTCTGGAATATTCAAACGTATGTTAGATGTGGGGAAGAGAAAGATTACTGCTTGCATTTTGATGGAAAAAGGTTACCAGGAGAAAAAGGAAAAGTAAAGCATGGAGAAGAGTATCAAGTTGTATGCCTTCAAAGTCCCACGAAAAAAATTAAATTAGGGGTGGTCAGATGTGAAAGTGGTTCAGCCGAAAGTATATTTAAAGGAATTGTTAGTATTCTTGACGACAATGATGCATGGTCTAGCATCAAAATGATCATTTGTGATACTACTGCTGTAAATACTGGCCATATTAATGGGGTTGTAGTTAGAATACAGCAAAAAATGTTACAAATGGATCTAAATGTACCTCAGTACATAGGTTGCCAATACCACATTTTGGACAGAATATTAAAACATGTTCTTGACTTCTATCTTGATAAGCATACCACAGGTCCTAATTTGAATTATAAATTTATAGATGAAATAACTGAAGGGTATGAGGTCTTAAAAGAATCGTATACTCCGGAGGTAGAGATGCCCGTTGTGGAAAATCCTGGATGGAGGGATGATTTCAGGTTCCTTTATATTCTATACTTTGTATTTCGACAACATAAGGAAAATCGCAAATTATCGAAAATAATTTGGCGATCTCTACCATCAATTCATAGTGCTCGATGGAATTCCAGAGCAATTTATTCCCTTATTGCTTATTTTCTGTTACCAAACTGGAGAGCAATACTTGAAAAACCAGTTACTTTCATAGCTTACCAAAAATTTAAGAATGAAATATATGACAAACTCCTGTCAAATATTAAAGAAACTAAATACAGAACTGCCGAAAAATGCTTCAAAACTCACTGGTCCCAAGAAAATTGTTATTGATATACCGCGATCAAATATTATTGCTGAAAGGGGAATTAAACTAATGGAAGAATTAAGGGAAACTTGTAAAACTGATAAGTATTTAAATATAAAATTTGTTTCAAAAAACAACTTCTAATTATTTTAATAAATAGTATTGTATGATTTGTTACTTTTTTAAAAAGAAATAAAGTCTTTCTTTGATTTTAAATCTTTAAATCAAATCACTCTCATGTTTTGGAAAATTAAAAAAAAAACACTATATTAAAAACTTTAAGTCTAACCTTGGGGGAACTTTTTTTCAAAATTCAGAAGAATGATCAGCATATTCTTAATTTGTACCAAAAAGTTCATCGAATCCCACTGCAGGGTAATAAAATTTTTTTTTGTCATTACCCTATTATGCACTTACCAATGAAATATGCCAAGGAAAAGTCCTGTGATTAAAGTTTCAATAAACTTTTAGTGTAATTTATTTTGTTGTGTGTATATGCTAATATAGTAGGGACATTCAAATAAAAGCTGCCTGGGTACCATTGTGGAAATTTCATTTCAGCTTATTTCCTTTGAACACCCTTGTTTTATACAATCATAAGACTTTTCCAAATCTCTATTTTATACTAAGCCCAAATAAGGTGGTATTCTATGAGAAATAAGTTAAATATTCAACTGTATAAAGCTGTACAGAATAGATGAAATCAAGATAATCAGATGTAACCTGGCATGCCCTCTATTTTATCAATGTATTTTAAAAAGTGGAAAAAAAATAATCTTATATATAATAACAAGTATGGCACCAACCTTTATCTTCATGTCACACTGCCTTTCTTTAGATTCAGCAATCAGCCTTTTCGAAACTGAACTGGACAAATCTTCCTCTAGTTCCTAATAATAATTTTAAAATTCCACTTTGCCATCAATTCAGAATTGGAATAGTAACAACTTTTTAATACAATTTCAAAACATTAATCCACAAAATGTAAAATGGCAAAAGCTTATGATATTCAGAAACAAACATCAAAAGAAATTAATGTGGGTTTTCTGTTGTAACAATTATAAGCAATTTTTATTTTCATGCTAATCTGGTAAAAAATTTATAAATATAAAGGTTCTACATCACATACCTCAACCTTTTCTACCAGTTGTTTTTTCTTTTTCTCAAGACACAGTTTCTCAAATTTCTCATTGCTAATCTCAGTCTCCAATACCTAAACAAAACAAAGACACACAGAATTATATTCTTGCTACTGTACTCTGTACAACGTTTGAGTTTTTAGTTAACTTAGACCACCTGAGGTTTACCCCAGCCTACAGGCAGTTGTATTTAATTAGCTATATCTTTAGTCAACTCACTTAAAATTCAAAACATGTAAGATTGAAACGATTTTGTTGTTACAAAAAGCTAAATTAATGAGAAATGTGTCACAACCCCTCTGGCTCAACCCATGCTGTGTAATATAGATTTGAAGAGTAATGAGGTACAAAGACATCCAAAATGGTATTCAGAGGGTTAATCTACAGTACATGGAAACCTTGCTCTCACCCTTTCAGAGACAAAGCTAGTTTATATCTTGTTGCTGTAATCATCTGTAACTTTTACTTTTGTTATTCACCATCAACTTATAATAGCAAACAGTACTAACCAGTTTTCAGCATAAGATTACAGGCTTGCAAAAAAAAATCCTTTTCTCGTAATTTTTTCATGAATCCTGTATATGCATGCTTGAGAATGGACCAGCTCATTTGTTTGGTTTCTTCTACGCCACTTCCAGGTTGTAGCTTCTCAACAAGTGACTAGATTTTTCACTAATGACCATTTCTACGAATGTCAGGGAACATTGTCGGGTAAACAAATACTTGGTGATATTCTTCTAGTTATAAGCAGATATTGACTTCTGACATTTTTGCTGCTGGTCTCTAAAACTGGTTTCTGTATAGATTCAGGTGATGTGGTAGTCAAGTAGACTGCTGAAGTTGAGCCTCTCCCACATCAAGAAGTTCAAATCTTTATCAAAATTGGCTCCTCAATTTGCGAAGTTTCTCACTGGCTGCACAGGTTTCCTCACACATCTAAAAGAAACCAAGAGTTCTAATATGGATATGACCTTTCTGCAACCTAACCTTGCCAGCCATTTTGAGCTTTCCTATCAATGAAGGACATGGGAACAAGAAACAATAAAAAGTTTGTAACAGAGAACCAAACTTGGATGTATAGTACATGAAACATTTTTACCTTTAGTTTTGAATTAAGTTGTCGCTCTTTGGATTCAGAAGTGTTTTTCTGTGAGTTGATCTTTGATAATTCCTCTTGCAAATCCTGAAAAAGTTTAATCAATGTTAATCTTCTACAAAGTATGAAATTAGACAAACCTATGACGGATAATGATAAGTGATTATTTAATGAATACATTAGCATATCATGTACCCATGCATGCAATATCAGGATCTAGTTGACATCACAAAAAAAAAAAAAACAAGTACCTAATCAACTAATAATAGGTCTTCTATTAACTCATTATCTTTTAAGATGGCTTTCACCAATACTTAACAAAGCAATAATTTAAACAAACTCAACACTATTACCTTTCATTCTAATTTTATTCTTGTGATCAACAATCTCCATATACTAATTTCTGCATCTTTCACTTTTTACTATAATAAAAGTGGGAAGGAACCCTAACTGTCATCCTTCCCTCAGGAGAAAACTAGCTAGCTTCTCTCAAGATTTCTTATTAACTTTTAAACAAAAGATGCTTTTATTTATAGAGAGAAAATAATACACAAACAGACCTTTGTCACAATCAAACCAGACACTGCAAGGCAATACACTGAGAATTTGCAAGTAAAGTCTATGCAAAATTTCTGCAGCACTCTCTTCAAATAGAACTAGTTTAAATAAATCAAATTCATTCCTTTTTCCTGTAGGCCCACATTAATTTTTTGAAATATATACTAAGAATTGGGACTACATTTTCTTGTCAGTCAGTCTAAGGTTGGTGCACCAGCCGTTCTCCCAGTCATCTAAACACCACAACCACCACCAAATTTCTAATGAATTCCTCTAATATGCTGAAGACCACGAGCGCATCAAACTCTGGCTAGTAATTCCATTTACTAACTCAATGCCATCCAAAAAATATCTCGCCACCTTTTTACTTTTCTTAGGGAATTTAAGATAGATAGTTCCCTATGTTCTCCCTTAATTCCATGCTATGAAATATCTCTTATTTTTTTCTTGTCTAAACAAAGAAGAGAAAGAGAAAAACCAAATTTTACAGAAGCCTTCTAGAAAAAGAAAAGTGTGGGACAGACCCTAATTACTGCCTGTGGTCTCAAACTCAAACATTCTGTTACCACACATTTTGTTCTATAAAATCATAACCACTAAGAAGAGCATTAATTTAAAATTCTGAAAACCTTGCCTTTATTTTCTTGCCAGCTTGATGGTCTCTGCTTTCAGATGCTAACTTGTGTGTCTGATGTTGCAGCAATTCTGCTTCTAGTTCCTGTAAAAAAAAAAAAAAAAAAAAAAAAAAAAAAGTTACATCCAGTGATCACTGGAACGATTCTACAAATTAAACCTTTTGCAATAACATGTCAATTATTGTTAACCCTAGTAACCACCTTATTTACAGGCTCTTTCATCTGTTTCTATTCTGACATCTTAAGTTTCCGTAAAGCATCAATAATTAACGTGCAACATTTTTACAATACTCCTAGAATCAAATATAAACATTAAAAAAAAAATTGCATTAAGGTCACAAGCCGAAATTTTGGCTAAATATTTTCAACATAAAAATTTTTGCTGAATTTAGTTAATCCTTTGAAGAAATCTCCTATATATTTACATGGCGGGTATTGATCCTGGCAATAATTCTGTAAGTATACAGGCTTCCTACACCCTTCAAAAAACAATTTTAAAAACTCCTCAAAGGGTTAATGAAATTATTTTAAATGTCCCAGTAGTAACTACATTTAAACAAACATGTTGTTGTTTTACCTAGATCAAGCTTTTCAAATAATTTGGTCCTCAGCCATTAGATTTTTTTTAAATTTCACTTTCCAGAAGTTTTGAAATTTTGTAAATATGAATTTTGAGATGAAAATAATAGAAACATGCATTTTTTTAAAAAAAAAAAATGGACCAGGAACTTTGTGATTTTAAATATCACACATTTTATGAAAATAAACAAAAAGACTAAAAAATGTTAACCAGAAAGTGACTGTTTGGACAAGAGAACGACCAGATTATCTTCAACTCTTGTCATGCTGCAGACCGACATATACAAGGGAGACAACGCTGGCAGGGGAGAATAGTCCATGGTCATCTGCTGGGAATCATTGCCAACCCTGTGACATGAAGGGCTTGACACTTCAACTTTGAAAGGGAAATCCTTACTAGGACTTTTCACTTTTAAATGGAAGGAGGGGAAAACTGGCTGATGAAGAGGAGGGAGAAGAAACCACACCAAGAATGTTTGCCAAACCAAGTTAGTTCACTGCAGGAATCAAACCAGGGCCCTTAACCATAGCAGTCCAGCAGTCTACCCCCTGAACCACTGGAACGATTCTACAAATTAAACCTTTTGCAATAACATGTCAATTATTGTTAACCCTAGTAACCACCTTATTTACAGGCTCTTTCATTTGTTTCTATTCTGTTTGATCAGTCTGTTTCATCTATATACTGCAAATTTTAATTTGCGATAAAAACATTTCGCTTCTCTAAATTTTCAACATTAAATCTAGATGGACTGATCAGTGAGAGAGTTGGTGAGTTCATGTGTTGGTGCCAATATCCTGAACAGTGAAAAAAAGACAAAGTGTGAGAAAAATAGATTTGGAAATGTGTTCTTACATCCAGAATGGATGGATGGATAGATTTTAATGTATTGTTTCTATGAAAGAATCAGTTCATCCTGGATGGCGGGGAAGAGAATAAGAGCTATTTACAATGGTTCTCAACAAAAATAATCTAAAAGGTAACATTAAAAAACAAACATTTAAAAAGCTATTTCTTTGTTATTTACACTAAAATTGTCTCAAAACTCATGAGATTTCTTTGAAGCGCACTTCCCTCTCTCATATCCACCAACAGCAGGATTTCACTAGTTAGGAGAACAGTGAAAGATCATTGCCTAACCCTAATTTTTCTGTTGAGTTGTCTCTCCTTGAAATCTGCAGTCACTTTTACGGAATGTGACTGCGACAGCTGTTCTTCCAGGTCCTAAAAAAAGAATTAAATAAAACACAAAATACTTTTTAAAAAAACAAACAACAAATTGTTAGTGGAATGCTTTGAGCTGAATAACATATTAGTGTTATACAACAAAACAAATTCTAAATATTAGCAGCAACAAAAAAAAAAAGAATAAAAATAAATAAAATTATCTGATTGATAGCAATAAGCACTTTATGAACACAAACCTTTATCTTGTTGTTCAAATGTTTCTCTCTACATTCTGTTACAGATTTCTGGGAAGCGTGTTTCAACAAATCCTCTTCTAGATCCTGGAAAAATTATTTTTCAATGTAACACTAACAGCATTATCTAGTATTTTCTAATTATAAACATGCAAAAGTTATACAGAATAATGATAATTTTAAAAATCTCTTTTAAATCACAAACACATAGTACCTGTATTTTCTTATTGAGTTGTCTTTCTTTGGTATCTGTGCTAGTCTTCTTAGCAGCAAACTGTGATAATTCTTCTTCTAATTCCTAAAAATAAAACATGTTCCTTACAATGGTGAAATGTCTGTATATGAGCAGTTCAGATGCAAGAGAATTTAAATCAACAAAAACAAATTTTATTTTTTAACTTGGGAAGTACAAATATTTTCAAACCAAATAAATATAATACTGCACCTGTATTTTTCTGTTCTGCTGTTTCTCTCTGCTATCTGCAGTTGATTTATGAACAGCACACCTGGACAATTCTTCTTCTAGTTCCTTATATGAAAGAAAAAACATCTCTAATTCTACTGGGAGAGGGTTTGTTTTTCATCAAGGGCATAATGTATATTCCTGATATTAATTTCCTTTTGTGATTCGATACAATGAATACAGAAAATTCTTTCAAATATAGAATTATCAAATTCCCATTTGATGGTGGTTGAGAAAAGGGGTTAGATTAAATTTACTAAGATCTCAAAAAAATTACTGTGATAGTCAGTCTTTTCTTGTGGCTATAAAAATGTAGAACCTTTTAGTGTTAGCAGCGTTGAAACACAAACATGCTTACTTATCATTGATTTTAGTCTTCTAAAATAATTCAAACATATACACAAATCCCCAGGTGTAATGCAGCAATTTTAATTTAAAACTTTTTCATTAAGACCCAAGAAATATAACTTCTACAGCAGATTAATTTTTAATCTAACCCTTTTCTAATTATTTTGACTCTACTATCTTGTTACCTACTGTGCTTGGCCTGGCCAGAAATTTGTTAGTTTAAATTATTTCTTGCAGATACATAGTTAACTACATGTAATATATATGCATTTTTTTTAAAAAGGATAAAAAAAAAAAAATTTGCTTCCATTAGCACCCAGCTTGCAGAATGCTACAGCTACAAGAAACAATAACATTTTTGCAGTAAGGTGGTTAGATGTTTAGCCCTGTATACCACCTGGGTGCATTTACACCCTCTTAAAATCTGTATTATTAAGCATGCATTGAGTCATAGGGGCTGTAATAACAAATCCATATATCACTCCAGCCCCACGTTCATTACAAGTGTGTTGATTGAATATATAGTCAGTTCAGCACAAATACTAACTAGTGCTGCTATACTGAACCAAGTAAGGTTATTTAAAAAATAGATGTAGCATACAGAGTTAAATACGTCCTTCAGATTTGCTAACTGATTATAACATAGTTGCAACTGTGGTGTTTACTAAGATTCTTTTATATTAATGCTCACTGAAATTTGTGCATGCAAATGAATGGTAAAAACCATATAACAAAAAAATTTAAACAACTGAATCTTTGTATTTTAGCTATTTAAATAGATTAGTTGTTAATCTTGTTTTAAAAATGAGACTAACAGCAGAACAGCCAATGCTTGCCACAGAAAATCATTTTACAGCTACCAGAACTTAAGATAACTATCATAAAAGGTGCTAGTTTAACTTCACTAAAGAAACACTTGGTTTAGAGTTTCAGCTGGAAAGTTTGCAAATATCAATGACAATTTTGGCAAAGAGCAACAGATAAAGATTGTTTTATTTTAAACTTTAACTCAGTAATATATTGAGAACATTAACGATTACATTTGCTTTTCATTCACATATACTTTATACACTTATTAATAAACAAGTTTCTGTTTTCATTTAACTTTCAAGCAGAAAGTGTTATAAAACAACAAATAATTATAAATATGTACACTGGCAGCCATCTGGGTAGACTCACCAATAAAATATCTTAGGAGATATAATCAGTTTATCAGTGCAGACAATTACAAGTATAGCAGCATATGACTGTTAGAAAACAAACATGACAAAATACATACAGAAAGTTTGTTTAAGCTTTGATTGCACAACATTTTTCATCAAAATAGTTTTTTTTCATTTTCAATGGCAAATCTAAGAGCCTGAGTTCAATTTGATTCCTGGTTGGAGTAGACAGTTTGGTTTGATCACCTGATTGATGGTTCCTTCTCACTCGTTACCAGCCAATCGTGTGGGCTTCCTCCCACAACAAATGAAGTTTCAGAGAATTTCTCTGCCAAAGTTGAACATGCCTAGCACCTTATGGCACAGGATAGGCAAAACTGTAGTGAATGACTGCAGCACTATGCTCCTTCACAGGGTTGTCTCAGTGCGACACAACAACATTGGCGAGTCTACGATTGACAGATGCACGCGTGTGTATTCATACCTTACAAGGGCGTTTCAATACCATCATTCTATTTTGCGAAGATTGATGACAATAACAGGTGGAGTTTTCGTGTAATTGATTCAAAATGTCATCTGCACTGAAAGTGTTTTTTCTTCTTTTTGTACAAGAACAAAAAGCATTGGCTATCTATCAGAAAATATAACCCACTTACAAGGTGACAAATACTCAATAATAATAATAATAATAATAATAAACCTTAATCAAGTTAACATTTAGATAACATTACAAGTGCTTAATAATTTGCTATCAGTTCCTGAAGATGAAGCTGATGGCCTAGTGGTGTGCATCACCACTGCAGATGAGACCTGGGTACCCCACCAAAAGCCAGTCAATAGAGATAAAAATGCCCAGTCTACCCCCCCCCCCAAAAAAAATTCTAGGAGAACTACAGAATTCTAAAACATGCAAAATCGTATAGCTTCTAAGTTTTGGAGAGAAAGGCACCACTGTTAGCTGTACCTTATATCATCAGGTAAAGCAAAAATTTATTTTAAAATTCTGCAATCAAAAGGGATGTTGCTGCAGCATGACAATGCCTTCCCACACACTGTGAATATGAGCAGCAGTAGCTTAAGCTGGTGGTTTGACCACATCTGTACAGTCTAGGTCTCAAACTTTCATAAGAGCTTCTGTACGATCCTCTTTAGCCTCTGTGAACTCAACATTTCAATGATGATGATGTGAAGATGGCTGTACAATACTGGCTGAAGCGGAAACTGCCCAACCCCACCTGAGATGGACTAACTGTAACAATGTTTATGTCAAGAAGTAATTAGATTCTTTGTCTTGTTTACAATTCATGTGAAATAAAAAAAAAAGTTTCTAATATTGAGACTCCCATACATAAGAGATGTTTTTCATAGCACAACCATTCTACTGTAGCAAAAAAAAAAAAAAAAGTCAACTTCTGTTACCTTAATTTTTTCTTCTAACTCAGATTTGTTTTTATCATGATTCATGCACATCTGGATGTTTTCCTTTAACTCCTAAAAATTATTAAAAAATAAAAGAAACATTGCTAATTTATTTTTTCAAACACCAACATTAAAAAGTTATTCACTAAGTACAGCATTTATATCAAACATTATACAAGTTCCACAGCATCCTGACCAAGCTAATACATAATCACAACAAATTTTTATATTAGATCAGAGATTGCACCACTATTAGAAATAAACTTGTTTTGTTCACTTTGACAATGTAGTTTGTTTTTTTTTTAAGTATTAAAAAAAATTTCCTCATATTTACAATCAGCTCAGAACAAAGATCTCAGATTAATTGCTAATAAGCCTTCATAGCATAAACCTTCAAATGTCCTGCCATTCTTCTATAGTAATTTTTCAAAAATTCTCCACCATACTTGCTATCAGTAAAGTGAGCTTCCAGTTCTGATGCTTTTCCTCTACTATGAACTTTTGTTCAATTACATCAAATACAAAAAAACGTTTTAACAAATTTTCAAGCTTTTATCTCATCCCTTAGATGTGGTCTTTAGTAGACTTTGGCTCGAGCCAATAAAAGAGAAAAAAAATCAAACAGCAATCGATTCCATGTTAAAAATCTGATTTCTCGAAAATAGAACTTTAAATCAAACTTACATTTATTACCTGCTTCTGTGCCTGGATCTCTTCTTGGTAGGTTTTCAATTGATTCAGCAATTTTAGCTTTAAAATTTAAAACAAAATAAACTAAAAGCGGTCACATCCTTAAACAAACCAAGTTAATAAAACAACAAACAGGCATAGCAGCAAAGAAAAACTTCAAGATTTTGATTTTTCTATCAAATAATAATAATAATATAACAAAATAAAAATATTGAAAGAATAATTTTAATTTAGTTTTATTACTGCAAATATTTGCACAATTTTATTAACTGGTGAATTCCAGTCCACAGCCAAGAATCAGACTGGCTATCCATGTTTTTCACAAACATACCTGTCTGTCCATAGAGCAAGACACACCCTTGATGAACAATGGTGTTGTCCACCTGAAAACTGAAGTCTGCAACTGGTTAACAAAAAAAAGAAGAAAAAGTCACCTTTATATTTGATGTCAGCTGCTCTTTCTCCACTTGCCAGACTGATTCTGCTTTACTATGCCTTTCCTTGTCCTCGATGAGTTCCTGGTAAGTAAAGAAGTTTCAGAAAGATGGAGCTAGGCCATACGTATTTTCTTTAAGTTCCTCCACTTTTCCTTTTCAGTACAATACTCCATCTCTTCCGTATCAGATAAACCTTCTAGCAAGAGTATTTAGGAATACCTACTTTTATTTCTTTCTGAAGGACTGCTGCTTTTTTTCCCCAGGAGAGACTGTCAAGCTGGCTTTTTTCTAGCTTCTCTTCCAACTCCTGGAAAAGAGTGAAACAGTCACATAACAAAGAGTAGGTGAAAGATTTAAATATTGTCGTGGTTTTCATTTAAAGAGAAAACAAAGATAAACAGTGCAACTAACCCATATCACTCAGCACTTTGGAAGTTGTCAATTTGCATGAACAAGGTCTTAGATATTAACTAGGAATGCACATTAAAAAAACAAAAAACTTGAATTGTGTGTAATTTTTGTACATTTACCTTGTTTATATTATTGCATCCCATTTGTAACTAAGGCTAAAACAGCTTTCAAGAACTGAAATGTTCATTAACTTGAGAGCCACAGCTGCCCACTAAGTGTGAGGCGAGTAAAGGTAACAGGACTGCTGTTTACACAGGTTGGGGAAGGGAAATAAGAATTTTCTTTTACCATAATCCTTTTATTCATATCTTCATGTTGTCTTTTGTCTCTGCTACTCTGGCAAGATGGGGTTTTCTGCTTAAAAAAACAAACATTTAAATTTGAACAAAAATTGTTGTTGTTTAGACTTTTTAAAGAAATTGGCTTATTACTGATCTATATTAAAATCATTTAAAATGAGCATAACCAATAAACTGTGCTAACAAACAAGTCAGTACAGTGTATAGAAGGTGCATATGAATTACTCCCAAGTCTCTTCACCACTCGCTTATCATAAATCAAAGAACAATGCATTAAAAAACAACATTTGGCAAGTTTCCAAGACACAGGCAGGAATGTCCAAGTGTCATTAAGAAGAGTGGCATTTAATGTTTCAAGATTTTTATATGAAAAGCAAAACAATTTTTTTTCCATTTTCTTGTTTTATTTAATCAATCATTTAAAATTTTGTGAATTGCATTTAGCTTTATTGTCTGTTGAGAGCATTTCCGTGCTAAAAGCTGTTTCTTCACTGTTCATACAGAAAGAATCTAATACTGAGAATGATAGTCTATTGTTTCTAAATTTTCATAATTATTTTTAATGCTATATACAATTAGTTCTCTTTATTTAACTTCAGAATTTCCACGGGTCAGATTTGCCATTAGATGTGTAGATGTTAAAAAATAGATTTCTCAATGAATCTCCACTTACGGCGTAAATTTCAGTTTGACCTCCATTAGAGACACAAATCCAATTTTTACCACGTACATTTAAAAAATAATAATAAAATGTTTGTCTTTAAGAAAAGAAAGAAAACGTTTGTACACTGATATAACTATTCTAGATTGTTCAGGCCTAAATTATCATAATCAGATACTTTCTTTTGTCTGCTTGGCAGTTTAAATGAGGTGGTAGGAAATTAAACACAGAACCAGCTTATTACCTACTCATCTGAACACCTACCGGTTTCTCTCTCTCGAGGTATTCTTGTTCCTTCCGTTGCTTTTCTGGCTCCTTATATGTGCTCAGCACCACTTCTAATGCCTCTATGTGTTTCTGCAGCTCCTGTTAAAAGCAAAAACCTGAACTGTTGATCACTGTTTGAAATGTCTTCACTTAAGCAGCTTCTACATGGATAACTCCTCCCCTACCTACCCTGTCAACATGTAGTACTTCTCTTCCTAATAGTAACCATACACTAGTTTATTACTAATTATGATATAACCACAATCTACTACTGCAACAAGCCTGTCAATATAGTACTTCTTCCTAATACTTGTAATTTTCAATAACAGTAATTACAATCTACCTCATTAATTTGCCCAAAAGTACATTAGTTTAAACAGGTGTTAAGTCTTTTATTACACACATTTCTAATAGCATTTCAAGAGCCTTATCTATTACAAACAGCTAGAATAGTGTCTTATTTTAGCCTATTTTTCAGTAGATACTTGCCTCATTCTTATCTTCCAAATACATCATTTTTTTTGCCTTTTCATCAAGCTGGAAGGTCCAGCATTTATCCTCATTTTCTACTAAAATTCTGTCCATTTTCTGATCCTCCCTAGATTTTCTTCTTTCCTAAAGTTAAAAAGAGAGCGTCAAAACATTTGAAATTATTTTTTAAAAAATCTAAACAAGCTCTGGTTTTTATTCTGGAGATCTGCACAAAAATTTGGAAATAGTTGACAGCAGCTCTCACCAAGTGAGAATGAAAACAAATGTGACCAATAGGTGGACCTAAAATAGATTTTTAGGGGGAGTACTTTATTCCAAGAGCTCAATAACTAATTTACAAAATTACACATACATTTTTTCACAAAAAAACTTTAATTGCTTTTTATTTAACAAATGTTATTATTGTAAGTCTACAAAAAAGTTGTCCTACAGTAAAAAAAAAAAAAGCATTTCTTGGTTGAATTTTAGCAAATCAGTCAATTATTGTTTGTCTTCATGTTAATGTTTTTATGCACATGCGATAGAACGTCTTTCTGCACTTACTATTCCAATGAGAATCTTTAAAATTTCACTTATATTTGAAAAACTGGTTTCATCACAGTATGCAATGTGATCAGCTGCATTTGGAATAGTTTCTTCATCCAATTTTTCACTTCACCTGCAAGTCCATAAATTCATTTCTCCTGTAATCACGTTTGTCATATTCTTCACTTCACTTATCCCATAACCCATAGGTCATTTGGGCACCTCGAGGTGTCTCTCTAGGGCATTTTACAATCTGATGGAGCCCATCTCTCTCCAGGTTAAGAGTCAAGGTGAATGTCAACATCCAGAGGGCGGCTGTACAGCTGTTTCAGACTTTTGGCCCTCATCAGCAGCATGCACCGACTCCACCAGGGATTGAAACCGCAACAAGAATTGACAAGCGAACTTGTTACTCACTGCGCAACAACGGTTTGTCATATTACCATATGGTAAAACTTCAGTATGCATACTTCCTATTTTTTATAACTACTTTTACTACTTTTCACTTGTAAATAAAGCTGGAGAAAAAAGGAAGATACTTTGCTGCCGTTATAAAATCTGAACAGCATACATTCAGGTCATTTAGTTCATTGTCAAGACCATCATCAGCATACAGGGTCGTCAGTTATGCTCTACTTGCGTTTTCTATTAATATGAAACATAGATATTTGTATTTCTAACTGCGTAATTCACTAAAACTCTTTTCAGCATTTTCTCCAAGTTTCTGGAAAACATGTTGTAATTCTAACCAAAAACACGCTTGAATCAAACTACATTTTTCATTTCATAGAGTCATTCACTGAATTTATAGAGAATACCTCAGACAAACACTACTGATTTAATAAATTCACAGCTTGTTACAGCTGATTGCAAACTAAATGTTTTTTTTGCCATCCCTAATCACTATTTCTTCAAAACTTTAAATAACGTTGGCTACAGCATTTTGAAATAATGTTAAGTCATGTCTCTCAGTAAATCAAGTTGCACAAAGTGGAATAAGCTGGCAATGCAAATGATTTTTCACTATAAATTATACTTAACAGATACATCGAAAAAACTCTACATTTGCTCTCAATGATTTCTAATAGCATTTCTTACTGACTGTACTTCTATAAATTTTGACAAGCTTAGATTCAAAGCATGATTAGCACAACTGCAGTGTATTGAATTTGTAATCTTTCAAATCTCAGCAAATGCTCCATATTGCTGAAATGTCATAACACTATAGGCATCCATAACAACAACAACAAAGTGTATTGGATTTAAGCCATACTTTTCTAGTTGCTTAAACTCTCTCTCCAAAAATTTTGCCAGTAATTTTTGGTTTTAAAATTTGAAAATTTAAGCGAAATAATTCAATTCTTAAGTCTAAAAATCCAATAATGTTCTCATATGTATTGCATCTTTGTAAGTGAAACATCTGTAGTTTCTTCTAATCTGATAGAATCCAAATTTTATGCATTTACCCTGCTAATAACAGTGTTGGACATCACATCTATACATTGTATCAATTCAATTTGGGATGCTTTAGTTCTGCTGCAACATATATCAGTAGAATTCTAAAAATGCTGCTCAATCATTTTTGTCACCAGTAGAAACACGGAAACAAATTACCCAAAGCATCCTTCAGTTCTTAAATATAATCTTCTGTATTGAGAAAGCCATTATCACAATGTCCATGTAAAGGGAGCCTTCTGTCATCTGCAAAACTTTGTTTCAATACTTATAAAAATCTTCAGCTGCTTCAACTGCAGTACAATATGATATGATGTCTTTTCATGTGTACTTAGGTCTCCATCTTTATCAAATATGTTCATATGCTAAACTAACTGGTTTATGACTAATTTGTTTAATGTAACCTGCTTTCCTGCAGCTGCCATTCTATTATCAACCATGGCAGTACCTGCAAAATAAACTTTTTTTTGGAATATACCAACCAAAAATATTTTTCAAAATGTTGCCTTCCTAAGTATCATTTTTCAGTCTTAGCTTTCCTGGAATGGACTGAGTGGGAATGTGTATAATCATTTGGTGAACTCCAGTGATTCTTCATAAGGTTGTTTTTTTTTCAAAATTGGTAAACTCTTGTACCTTTCAGCTAATCTATGAAGTATCCAATATCCCAGGTACATAACCTTTCAGTGCATTTTCAATTCTATGATAATTTATAAAATCTTCATTGAGGTCTCTCTCAGACAATATATTTTGTTCATTTTCATCAATGAGCATTTCTTCATGTGCATTTTGAGAGATTTCTTCATTATCTCCATATTTATTGTAGTCTAATTCACTTTTGCTTTTTCAGGCAAGTTTTATCTTAGCATTCTGTGCAGAAGTTGTTTTCTATTGCTATTCTTGCTTTGTGAATCTCTCTCTCCTGACTTTCTTTCTGAAGATTCAAACATTAGTTGAAGCACTTACTTTTTACCTGAATAGCAAAAAAATTTCAATAAAGGATTAGTTATAAAACCCACTCTAATTTAAAATAATCATTGCCAACTCTTATAACTTTGTAAACAGATAGATCTACATTAAAATCACAAAAAAAATTTCTAAATAAATGAAATTTTAAATGTGATCAAAACATGTAGCCACAAAAAATTTGTTTTTATTAATTTATGAAAAATGCATGCTGCTTTTAAATGATTTGTTTAAAAATGAATGTACCATATTTTCAGTATTCTGAAAAAGTAAATACAAAATTTCTTTCAATACAGGAATAATGACAAGCACTGTGTTTCATTTGCAGGCATTAATCTTCAATAGAATGATATCTAAAATTAGGGAGGGGCTTAATTGATTGACATGCATTAATTCCTTTCAGCTAAAAACATGAGTAAACATATAGCTTTTTGATAGAACAAATATCCATCATCACATTTTAGTCCATCACTAATTTTAAATTCCCAGGAAAAATAAAATATTACCCATTAGTAAAAATTGAATCTTTTGCACCAAGATTGTATTTGTAATCAATTGAAGTATAATGTGCTTTCTATACTGTTTGCTTAATATACATTTTGACACAAATTGCTAATAGGTATCAATACTATAACACTTACTGTGTCTGGCTGACATTACAAGCATTGTTCTGTAAAATCAGAATTAAAGTTTTAAGGATTTAACAATATTATCATTATTATGAATACAATGCCATCATTTGATTAACCCTTTTTTCTAGATACAAAAACACACTATTTCCTACAAGCTTGTAGTGGCATTGTCAGAGTGCTGATGCCGAATATTATTGGAGAGATGTTTGGGACAAATTCAGCAGTCGAATGAACGCAAAGGCACTGCTTTGTTGGAAATTGAATCTTTTTCAGTAAGGTGATGGGATTCCAATGGTTTTTGGTGATTTTTTTTTTTTAATCAGCATCTTCATTTGTGATGAGTTGGCATTGTTTTAAGACTGCAGGGACAGATGTTGCCTATGACTGGGCATTTTCTCCTTATACTTTTTTTCTACTTTCCCATTCTCTGCTTTTTATAACACACACACACAAATTTTTCATTAACCTGTCTACTCTTTCACAATAGTGAAACAGTTGACTATTATACAATCACCCACTGAGTCATACCATAATATTGATTAAAAGTGCATTAAAAAAAAATGATTGCTTGTATGTTTGCCTAGCTGGCCATAATTATGTGTATGTGCATGTATACATCTGAATGTAACATTTTAAAAAGACTAAAATAATAATTATTTCAACAAAATTAATAAAAATATAAAATAAACAAAAACATATATATATATATACACATATACACACACACACACAAAAAATGTTTTAAATTCCAGAATACTTTCTAGATTTGTACTTACCTTCTCCTGTGCTATTTCGTATGTTTTCCTGTGCATGATTTACATTCTCTTTCAATGACAACATTATGGCATCCAAACATTCCAACTTGGATGATCATGCACTTTAAAACTAGTCTTTGAAATTATTTTAATGAGAGCAATTGCAAGTTATCCCCTGCAAGATCTGCTAATGTTGTTATCATGAAAACAACAATTCTAGTTCAGTCACCATCAATTCATCTAAGTTACTTTTGTTGTTCACCTTTAGCATAAACACATGCTCCTCGGTTTGGTTTAGGAAACTGGAACCAAAGGGTTTCCTCTGATACATGACTTATGTGCTGATGTTGGAACATAGCTGAGAAGACTCTTCAGCCTAGGTTACTCTCAACATCTGTAACTACCAACCATTTTTTGAAATCCCGACTTCAAGTCTAGCTCTCTGCAGTTTTGTGAAATACTACCAGTCTTTTGCTGTCTGATTTAGCCTACCTCCTGAAGCTGCCTCCTCACATTTTGAACCATAATACTCTTATTTAAAGATACAATCAAGGCTTAGTGGGGCTGATAATCACGTTATGAATTTCTGCATTCAGAGCTCCACTGACAAAGTGTGAATGAAACAAGAGAATTTTTAATGTTATATTTGCCAATTATAGATGATGCAAAAATACAAAAGCAGGAAAAAAGAAATGGTTCATGTTTTAATAAATTACTTCACATAAAATTGTTTTTTTAAATAAGATTGGTTTAGTTACATTATACTTAAAAATTAAACACCGCAAGCAAATGTATGTAAAACAGGCTTTAATATTCTAAAGCCATCAGTTAAATGCTTACATTCTCCCATTGTAATGGAAAGAGAATAAAAATGCTATTTTGGTTGATCGGAATAGAAGTTTGGATCACAGAATTTCAAACATTTTATTAGGCCATTACAAAAGTTTTGACGGTTTTTATATTATGTTAATTTGGGGTTCACTTTTTCCATGCTTGTAAAGGTGTATGTAGATAAGTTATATATCGTTTTGTAGCGTGTGCTTTGGCATACATTATGCAAAACCTACTTTTTAAAAATCATAAAATGGGTATTTGTTTCAGGGTTCTGAGTGAAGCATTGATAAAATAGTTTTTCGTGCCATTTTGCTTCACGAGCTCAAATGAAACCACAAAGCGAGTAAGGCAACTTGTAACATTTAGCGAGCATGAGGTGAGGACACAGCAAAGGAGCGCATAGTACAACGATGGTCTGCAAAGTTTCGATCAGATATGAGCCTCGGAGATAAGGAACATAGCAGACATCCTTCCAGCTGTGATCAACATAAGCACTGCAACTGTTCCCCAGCATTTTGACACAATCAGCAAGGTGAAAAGGCTTGACAAGTGGGCCGAGTTGAATAAACAACAAAATTGTTGATTGGGGATCTGGTCTTCACTTGTCATAAGAAACATAAATGACCCATTTCTTGATCAAATCATTATGCATGATGAAAAATGGATCCTTTACTACAATTGCAAACAATCAGCACAGTGGCCATTCCAAAACCCAACCACCACCAAAAGAAGGTCATGGTCGCTGTCTGGTGGACTGTAACTGGTGTCATCCACTATAACTTCTCGAAATCTGGCGAAACCGTCACAGCTGAAAGGTAGTTGTGAATTCAATGTTGTTCATCAGAAACTCTACCAACGACAGCCAGCATTGGTAAATCAAAGCAGCCCAATCCTGCTCCACATCAATGCTTGTCCTCATGTTGCAAAAGTGACTCTTACAGAAACTCAACACATTGGGGTACCAAATTCTCCCTCACCCAGCCTCCTATTCACCAGACCTTTCTCCCACAGACCGCCACCTTTTCAAACACCTTGGTAGCTTCCTCCATAGGAAATCCTTCTCCAACCAAGCAGCTATTGAAACTGTCTTCCAACAGTTTATCAACTCCAGAAATCCAGATTCTTTACAAAATGGTATGTGCTTGTAACTCATTGGCAGAAGTGTATTGATTGTAATGGAACTTACTTTGATTAATAAACTTCACGTTCAGCAATGATATAAATTCCCACTGTTGTGGTAAAAAATACAAACCTTTGTAACAACTTAATAATTACTTTTTCTTCTTTTTCAAAGTTGGGTTGATTGAAATAAGGTTCACATCAATTCCTCTAGAGCTGTGCTTTTGTTCAGTAATATTACACATATTTGTTAAGTATTACAGTGTGTATATGGAGACAGACCTTGTCAAGTTTAGTGTGCAGAGCATCAATTTGCTGCTGCTGCTTCTGTAACTGCTGCTTGCTCTGGGTAAGTTGTTTCTCTTTGCTCAACAGCTGGTTGACCAGGAAGTTTTGCTCAGATTCCATCTTCTGAATAACTGTGTCTCTCAGCATTTGCACTTCAGATCTTGTTTGTGGGAGAAAAAATAGAAAAAGAAAAAGGCACATTCAGTTATCGGAAGCTTTATATGAATCAAGAGTTTCCTCCTAACTTGGCAAGGAAAGGATGAACCCCAACCTAACTTTTCAGAGTATTACATACAATCACATCATCTATTTCCACTGGATACAATTCTGTCTTAACTTCCCAACAGGGAAATAAGATTCACTCTAGTAACATCAAAACAAACTTTACATTTTTTCCTCTCAATCATCCTTTCATCAGTTGCACAACAGACAAACATTAAAAGTTAATAAACGTAAAATGATAATTTGCAATAAACTTTACAGGGAAATTATCATTTTCAGTGTAAACTCTTATTTTTTTTTTTGTAATATATCAATTGTTCGGATCTTTAAGTTAGCAACAAATGATAAGCTGTATACAGTGTTAGAGCAAATAACAAGACATACTGTGCCATGTTCTCTGTAATAGCAAAGGATTCACTATTGAGAATATGAATTTGTTCCCACAGTTTTAATGCCTCTTCTTCAAGATTGTGATTTTCTCCCAGCTGTTCTTCTAGCATTCGCATCAACACCTATAAGAGAAACAAGAAATCCTACTATATGAATAAGAACATATTAAAATAATGAAGCATGTTCAATAAATTAGCTGTCTGCAAGAGCATTACAAAAAATATTTTTTTAGTAGCAGAAAAACCAAGAAAATTAACAGTGTGGTTGTTTATAGCTGACAGAACCACACTTATTATTCACAGTTTATGACAGACAAAACAGGTTAATTTATATTGTAAGACTTATTAAGTTATCATAATTTTTAAATTATAATAATAATTTGTTTATTTCCTCTCACATCTGATCTTTTACTGTACTCATTCAAATCAGTGGTGAGGTTGTCCTTTTCCATCCGGAGATTGATGATGCATTTCTCCTTTTGCTCACGGTCTTGTTGGACTTCCTCCAGCTCTTTTTGAAGACTTATTTCTCGCTGTTCCAACTGGTCACATCGTTCCTTTAGAGTCTGCAACTCCTCCACCTTGACAGTGAACTTCACTTCCACGCTAGATGAAGACTGAGGCTGAACAGTCTTGGTTTCTATAGCTGCTTTGATCAGTCTTGACTGAAACTCAGTTTCCATCCTATGTACACAAAATAAGAAAGCCAAACGTAATGAATGTCCTTTTCATAAAGAGAAATCACTCAAAAACTGAAGCAGTATAAAGATTTGATTTCACTCCACATAACAAAGAAAATACAGATCAATGTTTAAATGTAACATCTAATGTCATCAGAAAGATTTTTAAAGACTATGATAGAAGATGCAAAATACTGAACAATCTAAAGGTAAATAACGACAATTTTTAGATACAAGGAGGGAAAGAGGGCTAAAGCTGTGAATCTTTTGCACAACAATAAAAAATATCTGTAAAAATAACTTGCCACTGATCAAAGTACCAAGCTAAGTATAAAAAAAAACTAAAATGTAGCTATAAGTAAATTTTATCTTGGGTAACATACTGGTTTGAATTAAACCTACTTTTATTATACAGTCAACAAGGTTTTCTACATCCCTTGACCAGTCAGAGATAGAGTAATGGCTGAAGTTTCAACTCTGATGAGTAGTCAACGATGTGTGTCTCTCTCTTTTACAGAATTAAAATATCCAACCACAATCCAGCCAAATGTGTGTCTGTCTGTCTGTCATGTACCAGTTCTCTATTTCAAAAGATAAAACTTGTCAAAAAAGAACCTCTTGCTTTACTGAATTTTTTAACACAAAAAACTCACCAAATTTAATGATTCTTATTTTTTTTCTTAAATGCATAGTTTTCTAGGAAAATCTCTTATTTGGTAGTTTTTTTTTATATATGCAGGTGCTAATTAGAAACAGAAAATAGAATTGCATAGCAAAAATCCACTCTTCTTTCCCAATCTAGTTTGCACTAGGCCGAGTATATCTTTTAAGGTGTTGATATTTGAAATGTCAAAACACGAGATTTCAAGCACTAGAACTTATAACTAGGAAACCAATGTTTACAGTATTCTCCATAACTGGAATAATCTTCAAATTACAGAGCACAAAGAAGAAATTAGAAATAAAAGTAGAAAATTTGTATGCACGAGCAACTTTTTATCTCACCAGTTTCTACGTCAATCATACTGCTGAGGATCAGTCTGCAGATGCAAAAATATTCGCAAAAGCAGAAAAATAACATTCTCCACATACATGCATCACTACAGTAAATTCCAGAAGGCTCCATTTTTTCTACAAAGCATCATGTTGTTACCATATTGAATAAATAAAATAATAAACATTCTATATCAAACTGTATTCAAAAATGTATTAATATTTTTTTTAATAGAATTCTGTCATGTGTCATTTTCATTGTGTGATGACTGGACGTCCTGGAGAATTACTTTGTGAAGATTAGACGAAAGTGGCTTAAGTAATTTTTATATTTTAAATGCTTATTCAACCAGCTTTAAAAATGTCTTATCTTTAAAGTATCAATGGGGTTGAGATTTTATCACATACAGTACTGGCACAGATTATGGAAACAAATTAGGAAACATCTTTTGTTATGCAAATTATTAGCATATGTAAATTGTGTTACATGACATATCAAATTGCAATGCCACTAGAGAAAAAAATTATATTGTTCATGCAATTCAGTTTTTCTTTTCACTTTGCTAAGTCTCCCTACTTGGCTCAGCAAGCTCCTGAATAACTTTTCAATGAAACACTGAAGTACAAAAATGCATTGCAGAGGTCCCCAAAGGAGTTTGAAGCTCTTGACTTTTTTTAGAATTTATAGACCCAAACACACTTGATATTTGAGTAAGGACTCTGATGACCCAGGCAGATGTTTAAGGGCTTCTTATCTTAGAACAGTGATTCTCAAAATTTACATGGCAGGGGGTAAATATATCACACCTACAAATTAAGTATTAATTCTGTAATACACTATACCTGGTTAGCCTGTATTAGAAAAAATTATGGCTGGCATGGGCATAGATCCTTGGGGGATGCATTCCCCTTTGATGTAGGATCTACTATCTACCATACCCCATAAAATTCCTTTGTTTTTGATAATAAAATCATATATATTCATTCAAAATTTATCTTTTTTTTTTTTTTTTACAAAACTGTTTATATATTTTATCCCACAAAAATTTGTTCTGAAAAAACTCTTTTATTGTTAAGATTTTATTTATTTTGTTGTCTTTTGATTGTAAATAAATTTCCTCTTCTTATTCTTAATAATAAAGTTGTTCCATCTTTTTTTCTGTGCCTCTCTGCCAGCTATATTTTTTTTGCATGGGAGTAAGAGGATAAATGGTGAAATACATCAAGCCAATGGGGTAAATGACAGAGGAAGGGTTGAGAATCACTGTCTTAGAATATGATACCTGCACCAATTTGATTAATGGCATAAAGAATGCCTTTGTACTTTTTAATGTCTACTTCTCCAACAGTTCTAACCAATCTACCAACTCCACTCATGGCCATAAACTCCCAAAATATGAATCAAACTAAGATGGTAAAGCTTTGAGATAGTGTAACTGGTTAGGTTAATCTTTAGACAAAAAAGAAAATGTACCTCTTCTTGTACACAAACAATTAACATTATGACTCATCTGTAAACAATACAGTAAAGTATCTGTTAACCAAAAAGAGGAGGACCAAGAGGCTTCTGTAAAATGGATAATTCTGTAAAGTTGATATTATCACGAAAATCTGTCCAAAGAAAGCGTTTAATAAACCAGAATACTTGCAGTTTCTGCAAATACCTGTATACTAACTTATTTCATTATTCTCTAACATTTGCAGTGTTCTTAAAATCAGCTTTCAATGTGTCATCATTCTCCTACAATCATCATTTAACTTACTCCTCAAACTCATGTGAGGACAAGTAGACTCATCATTCACACTACCATGCACACAGTCACTCAGTCTCTAATTTCCTTCACCCTTGGAATGTGTTTGTCCCTACCCGCCAATGTGTATCTTGGTGTACACCGCCAGAGAAAAAGACCAGTCACATCAGCACTGGAGATATGTTCAGGGATCAGATTCTGTTCTTGAACTAACTTGGTAAGACATTTCACAAAGTTCTGCATAGCCTCTGTCTGTTGGCATTTTTATTCCACAGACTTCAAGACACCAAATGCATGCCACTTTTTAAACTTTTAAAGCTAACCCCTCGTGATGTCACAGTGCTATGGAATATTCAGTTTGAAACTCCTTAGCTTTATCACAAAGCAATGGTCCAGAAATGGCTTTATCCAGGCTCTGGAGCACTGGATGGGTTAGGGTTGCACTGTTATGCTAAGCACTATCACTTATGCATTCATTTGAGGGCATTGTGAGGGCAAAATAAAATCAATATTAAACAGAGTAGAGAGCACACGTGGCAGAAACCAAGAATCCTTAAAGACTGATGCTTGGTCAAGCACCTGTGACTGCAGCATTCAGACCCAGTTAACGAAGCAGTGGAAATTTAGAATGCTCAAATCTTTTGTAAAATAGATTATTTCGTAAAGTAGATTTTTGGCTGACAGATACTTTACTGTACATCTTTCCAGCTACCCACCCATTAAGGCACTGCTTTTAGGATCATTTTTATAAAAATTTTACTAGAGAGGTTAAACTTCCTTATTTATCCTTTCAGTTCATTTCAAAGTTCTCGACTGTTCTCTCTTCTGTCCTTCCAACTTAGCAGACTTAGTTGTTTTTCCTCACCTTCAGTTAGTAGTTTATTTCTTCCAAAGCCTTTCTTGCATTTAACTATGCCTTTTTCCTGATATTTCCTCACAAACTTGAAATCGTACCCTTGGAAACATAGCATTTATTTGCAAGAGTAATATTTAAAACCTTCGTTTATTAGAGTAATTACCTTTACTGTTTCCTTGCTGGATAATTTTTTTGCATAGAACCATAGCAGCATGTTCAAAAGAGTGAGGACCAAGGTTAATGCTCTGCAATGATTTGTTGAAATACTCAAATTGCATCAGCTGTTGCTGAATCAGGTAATCATCAGCCAATTATCACCAAGTGGTTGTATACCTTTAACAAGTTAAACATTATATACATTTGTTTCCATAATTCAAGTGCCACAGCAAGTAAGAGAACTTAGCAAAGCAAAAGGACTGCACACAAAATATTAGACATTTGAAGTGTCATATTTCTGTGAATATAAGTAATATTCACATGCACACAATCTGTTATGTAAATTCCTTCTTATTTGTTTCCATTGTCTGTTCTGCATATACTGCGCATACATTCATTTTGAATGAACTGCAATAATGCCATATGGTCAAACCAGTTTTTGAAAATCTCTACAGCCAGCCATATTTGATACTTACTCTGGCATTTCCTTTACATAAGTAAAGCCAATAAAAGGAAGATCACAACCATTGAAATCTTTGTAAAGATTTGGATCGGTCAGTGGAGGTTGATACTGCACTTTTTCAAAATCATCAAAATTAGATGTGTCATCCAGGCTTGATACAGTTGGAATAAATGGAGGAGAAGCTTTAAAAATAGATTTAAAATAGACAATTTTTTTTTAAAGACTACTTTTTGAAACAGCATAAATATCTAAAAATGAAAATAATTCTATAGAGACTTACTGATAATGATAAGCACAATCAAGCAATTTTGAAATCAGAGATTTTCATGGAAGTTACACTGGCATTGGGCACAAGGTGTTCATGTGCAATTCTATCACTTAATATTAACTTGATTGACATTGCCACCACTTTGGATGTAGCATACAACAAGAGCTGGCGAAATATGCCATTCTGGCACAGAGGTGAGTTGCTTTCTCAAAGGAAAACCTCTGCAGAAACCAGTCCATTACTATTTTCCAGATCCAGCAACAATCATGGAATTCGACAGTGTACATAAGCAGCCAGAAGACTAAGTTATCATCAGTGAAATTATCGAATGGAATATAAACAAAATCCAATATCCTTACATTGTTGAGGTTAGTAAATTAAAAAAATTAAATCTCATCAAACCAAAAAGAAAGAGACAAAAGGTAGCATAATATAAAATGATTTCAACTATTTTATTTAGAATTAGCAAACTAAAAAGGAAAGAAAGAAAAAATATTATGTTAAAAACTAAAACAATTCAATTGTAATTCCATAAGTTAATTAGATAATGTTGGAATGAGATTTCCATTGATACCAGTTTAGGCCAACATTTTTTATTTGCTTGAAATCCTAAGCCCACTCCAGAATATTAAAAAATGCCAAAAGGTTTTTGTCAAATTCAAAAAGAAATTATAAACACATCATTAAATGTATTTAGACTATATGCTACTAAATTGCTAATGACTGTGCTATAATTTTGAAAATACTGTAGCTAAAATGAAGAAAAGAACCTGAAATTAATTCTTCCTTTTCATATAAGGTAAAAATAAATCCTGAGATGGAACCAAGAAACAATTTACTTCTGTAAGCAGCTGCAATCAGTGAAATCCCAATGCAATTCCTTTCATTAAAGAGCAGCAATTTTACTATTTTAAATGAAACGTAATAAATTATCATTTTTCTGATTTCCTATATTGAGAACCTTTGCTTTGTGAATTATGTAAAAACAATATTCAAAATCTTTTGTTTTAAATAAAGCTTACTGTTTCTAAGATTATCCCAATCAATTTCTTTAAAAAAAGGATGCTTCAGCAGCTCAAAGTAGCCCAATCGAGCTTCCTTTCCTGTCAGTAAGCTCTTGATTAAATCCACCGCTTCTTTTGATATTAATGCAGAATCTTTGAATTTTAAGCTTTTCTGTAAAGATTTAAAAAAAAGAATGTAAATAACATCATAACTGTATAATCCTATTATCAGTACTGTTGCAGAATGTCACACAAAGGAAAGAAAACAAAACTAGGAATCTGCACGCACATTTCTAATATGTGAACACCTCCAACAATCCTTGAAACAATGACATAATTTTGTCTTCCAACATCTGTCAGCAAATTATTCTTTGTGAATACACATAAAACAATGATTCAGTTTGTGCATTAAAACATTAAAAGGAATCTTGTGAAAATTCATAACACAAGTGTAAGATAATGAATTTTGAATATAATTTTGAATATTGGTTTATTAGGGGCCTTTCATGATTTTCAGAGTTGTGACAGAAGCTGAGAAAACTTTTATTTTAAGAGACTGAAGAAGCATACATTGACATATTACTGATTTTAAGTGTACACAAGTTTTTGCTGAAAATTATATACAGATGAATTAACCCTCTGTATACCATTACCCTTCAAATCTATATTATTAAAGTACAGGTTGAGCTATAGAAGCTGTAACACACAGTACCTTCCTCATTAATAAAACCATTTGTAATGACAAATCCATATAGCTTTGCATTACTCATGATTCTGGGACAGGATGAAAAGGGTTAAAAATGGTGTGGTATAGAGAGAGATTAAGGAACTATCCATACCGAAACTGTTTAATCACACAATTTATTTATTGAATAAATTTCATTTCCTAGAACTTAAATTTCAATGCTACCAAATTTATTTAAACTCCTTATATATGACATGTCTACTAAAATAGAATATTTTTCAGTGGAATCTGGAAAATGACATCTAGAGATGGAGGTAAGAAACAGTATTCTTTACCTTAAAGTTCATAATATTGCTGTATGTTGCAACCATGGAGCACTTTTCATCAGTAAAAGGGGTTTTTCCATATAGCATCTCATATGCACATATTCCCAAAGACCACCAATCAACCTCCACACCATATTTCTTGGTACTATCGACACAGTTCATTGAGATCAGAAGCTCTGGGGACACATAGTCTGGGGTCCCAACTGGCATTCTTGACGACACCTAGAAACAAGAGTTTAACAGAGACTGCTTGAACTGCTAAACATTTAACATTTAAAAACAGATAATAGTTAATTACAAATTCCCTGCATTTTTATCAACTTTCATGTTTAATTCACTCATGTATACCATTACTTCTGAATGGCAGTATCATGAAAAACAGAATTAGCTGGAAATGTCAGCAGCATTAAGATTATAGTTGAGAATAAAAAAATTAACATTTTTTGTTTTAAATAGACTTATTTCAGTGATTTCAGAAGAATTTTAATTCCATGGAAAAGCAAAAAGGTGGAAATACAATTACATACCTGGTTGGTTCCTGAAAGTTTAGAAGAGGATCCAAAATCGGCCAGTTTAATGTGACCTGAGAGTGTCAGAAGAATGTTTTCTGGTTTAACATCCCTTGAAAAAACAGAATTACAGAAGTTGGCTCAAAAACTACATCACTAAAAAAAAAAAGTCAATGTAATTATGTGAAGAGAGCTGGCTGTACATCCTTCATAATAAATAGAAATTAAAACAATGGCTGAATTTTTCTCATTGAGACAGTTGAAGATTTTCTTTATTGAGATCTAAATTGGAAGTTCAAAAATTAATCAGTTCAAGATCTGGCTGCAACTTTGCAGCTCTGTTGCCTTCTGCTTTTGTTGAAAATCTTCCTCTTGAACTAGAACATGCAGATAAAATCCAGCTGAAACAGCATTGCTGCAAAGGTGTCCTGCTGGATTTCATCTGAACATCACCAGCATATCTTGTGGTATTATTCAACCCTGGTTTGTTTACCTGATCTAATTTTTTTTAATCATTGTTAATCCAGCCAAATTGCCAGTTTTCCCTCCTCCCCTTGGAATCCAGTACAATTTACTATTAAATGTTTTAACATTTGCCTGGTTTTTTTCCAAGAAAAATCTTCTATCACTGGTTGTGTTACAAAAGCAGAAGTAAACTGGTTCACCAGATTTTATAACAAAAATAAACTTTATACCTACAAAATCCTTTCGTACTTTAAATTCTAAACTTAAAAATAATTTCACTATTTTCAAAAAACTCCCATTCTGACCATTTCACAATACATCTATTCTAGAAGATCTAACTCAGAAAATGAACATAGCTGAAATGTTCAATTTAAAAAAAAGAAATTTCTTTTTAATATCTTCAACAGTCTTAAAACTTTCTAACAAAAATATTTAATTAAATTTAATATTCCCCCTAATGAAAGACTGTAACAAATCATTTTTGTTAAGTCAGTTTCCTGAGGAGGAAATGGGTTACAGAATTGCAGATTTTACAGAAGCATCTAGTAATATGCTGATTAAAAGCTTCTTTTCCATGTTACATTTTTGCAACACAAATTTGTAGGTTCTTTCTTTGTTACCTTAGTTTATGAAAAGCTAAATAAACTTGATGGAAGAGTTGTATGCACCGAGTAACACAAAGTTAGAGAAAACAGTTAAATTAAGGGTCAGGTATCCATCAAGTAAATGCACACTGCATTTAATAACTTGAATTTTTCAAATGGAACAATCCACCAACCTGTGCAAATATCCCATTATATGTAGAGCATGGATGGCTACAGTCATTTCTGCCAAATAAAACCTGGTCATGTTCTCATTGAATGTGTCATCAAACCTGAAAAAAGAGAGAAAAAAGATATTTTCATCTTAATTAAATTGCTTCCCCATTATCTTTTAATGTGTATATTATTAGTGACAAAAGCATTCTGTACTCTTAACTATAAAATTCTAATATCGTAATCAAAAATCATGATTCCGTGGACATGAAATTTGTGGTTGATATTTAATATAATCAGTCACAAAAAAGAATAGCATACCTAGAAAGATGAGAAAGTAAATCGCCTCCAGGATGAAACTCCATCACTAAATACAGGTTTACAGAATCCTGAAAGGCATAATGAAGCTGAGTAATCCATGGACTGCTAGCCTTTGCCATTATGTCTCGCTCTTCCTCAAAAAACGAGATCTGAAAAATATGTTGTTTCAATGGATTACACGAGATAGCATTTCTTTTTCTACCTCTTAAAGATTTTTTTAAAAAAATTCTATTTTAAAATTGTTTGAAACACTTGTAAAAGAAGCATATAGAAATGGACAGAAATACAAATTAGAATTATACAGTATATACAACCTATCTTAATTGGTTAATAATCACATAAATCAAGAAATAT
Source organism: Nautilus pompilius (assembly GCA_018389105.1). Taxonomy (NCBI): domain Eukaryota; kingdom Metazoa; phylum Mollusca; class Cephalopoda; order Nautilida; family Nautilidae; genus Nautilus; species Nautilus pompilius. The sequence goes on from JACATO010000340.1 coordinate 298,147, forward strand.
TGTATAATGCACCAGGTGGACAGAGGAAATTAATACTGGTCAGATGAAATAAAATTGGACTTATAGAATGTTTAAGTATAAGACCATAAAGACTAGTGGTGATTTAATTACTTGGCATAATAGATGCTAGGCTGGAAGATTGTTACCATGTACCTTATTATTATTTATCATGGTCAACAACAGTTAACATTTTTATAGAAACAAAAACACTAACTATGGCAACCAATTGTCTTAGACTGTTTTGTAGTTTTCCATGAAAGCTAATACATAATAAAAATATAAATAAATACAACAGAAAGTAAAAGGATTAGTTTATGTAGTTTCCATCACTTTAGTAACTGAACAAACTAATGAACCTACATTGTGGTAATCTTTCCTCATCCCTACCATCAGCAGTCAGTCATGAGGGGGACTGTAGTGGGAAAATAATGTTAAGTTGCAGTAAATATTTCGCTAATAGCCTTTTCTATTTCTTAATTTGATTGTACAATTGGCTCGAACTGGTCATGAGCCCACAACCTCTGTTGGTGGCTGTATTTTTGTTTTAGCCCACTGCACCAGTTAACATCAATTCTGCCTTTTATGTCCTCAAACAAGTTTGAAGTAAACCCTTGCAAAATAAAGATACTATAATTGATCATTCATTCATCAGCTTGAATGGATCAATCATTAAGCCATAAACAACCAACTGCCAGCACTAATACAGACAATTCAAACATTCTCTCTTTTTATTACTGGAAATTTTTGGTAACAATGCTTGAAATTTGACATTATACAAAAATAGTTTACGTCTTAAAGCTTTAGAAAATTATTTTTTGTAGATTAATACCACATATTAGCAGGATAACAAACCTTTGTTATCCTGCTAATAAATGTAACTACTACTTGTTTTATGACAGTGGTAACCAAAACATTTTTTGAAACTCTTATTTACATCTAGTGAAATTATTTATGCATTTATAGTAAAAACAATAATTTGAACTTTATAGTGATACTTAGATCATCATTCTTGTAAACATCTGCTTGTGACTGCATTGTAATATTTACTTGTTGTATGCTTTCCTTGTTGTGGGGCTGCAGATCCCTTTCTTGGTTATGAAATTAGTGATCATGTGCTTACATACTGAGTGGATTACAAAAACAATTTTCATCATGTGAGGCCACAAGTGAAAGGCCCAGAGAAAATTCACGCAACCAGCTGATGAAGAAGAGCAAGAAGAAACCATACCTTAACGGTTTGCCCAACTGAGCCAGTACCAAGTAGCAATGATTTAACCATTTGATTCTTGCAGGCTTTTGTTAACAAAAAAATTAAGAAAAACTGTAGTGAAACTGGCTTATCATTAGTAGGTACCAAATCTGAGCTAGAGAAGTGAGTTAATACAGTTGCTCTATAGAGCAATTTTATCATTAAGTAAAGCATTCTATTTTGTTCTCTTTAAAAATTCCAAATAATCAAGAGACAAAAAAAAATACAGATAATGGTGAAGCTACTTCATCTTATCATGCATCTACACATCACAATGAATCCAAAAGATATGAAACAATCTTATACCAGCATTTAAAAGTGATTTCAAATTGAATGTCAAATTTAAAACAAAAACAAAAAGTAAACAGTTTAAGAAAGAAACTTATTCCCATGACATCCGTATTACCTAATTTTGCTTTTTCAAAAACAGTAATAAAACAATACCTCTGACTGGTTAAGAGTATCACACTTTCTCAGCGTCTTCATTGCATGAACTGTGCCTGTAGCTCGTTCGCGGACAACCTGGACCTCACCAAAATGACCACGACCAATGACATCTTTACACTCAAAATCAGACACATTTATCCGTGTCATTTTAAGTTCCTTAATTGTTCTTTCATCTAAAAAGAAAGGAAAGAAAGATAATTCATTAAAAAAAATTTCTTTTTAAGCATTGCAGATATAGCATTCAGCAGCCATAATGTAAAGCAAATTCTTTATAGCCAAAAAATTGTCACCAAATAGAAATCAGTTGTATACTAGAAAGTATTTATTAGCTGAGTCTTTGAAATTAGAAAATTCAACAAAGTACAGAATTTTCAAGTACTTGACAGGTGAAAATTCTGCTTGCAAATGCATTTTTCCTCTTAAAGTTTATAAAATACTACTTTCAATAGTCAGTAAATCATGTACAATCCATCATAGCTGGCATTTTCATCCATAAAACCCAATTTAACAACAGTAGCAAAATAAACTCAACAAGAATTGTTGAAATTATTTGGAATATTTCTTTTGAGACCCAGCATAAAAAAGGTAATGTAGACATTTGTTTAAAAAAGTGTACAAACTAAATTTAAATTTAAATATGCAGTCACTGGCAACTATATTTATACAGGGTAGCCCAAAAAAGTGTATACACTTTTTTATAGCCTTGTACACAAAAAACATATTGCCTAGATATAATTTTTGCTTTTTTATACTTCAGATACCATGATAGGTGCTCAAAATGTCCACCTTCAGCATCCATGCTGGTATCTAACAACAGAGTGGCACATTTTCACAGAAATAGCATCAAAATTCTGTTGGAATTTGTGGATGGTAGCTAGTTTTGGTTTTGTGGCATGCACATTGTCCTTCTACACACAGTCCCAGAAAAAATTCAATCTGGTGGTGTAAGAACCAGAGAATGTGGTCAGTTTTTGACTGGTCTGTGTTGACACATCCACTTCCCAATAGGGATTCAGGACCACTCATTGCAGCCAGTTTTAATTGTTCATAATATATATTGCATCCATGATGCACTTTACAAAAACCATCCAGAATCTTCCATATTGTTGGGTGCATCATTCCCAATTTGGCCTGTATCCTTCAATGTGTGGCCTGTGTGTGATTGTTGGTCCTGTCTTCTTTGTTGAAGACCCTGTACTACAATGACTACATTTGGGGGAAACCTTGCCGGATGTTTTCATTTCCTCGGCAAGCTGAGTGGCCTACACGCTAACCTTTAAACCAATCAAGCAGTGGCCGCAATTCTTCTGAAAGTTTTTCCACAATCTGTCTATGGCCTCATCCAAGTTTGCAAAGGTGCAAATGCGAGTGCAGTATCATTTTTGCACTCAACACAAAACCAGCATTGTTATTATACCTATGGGAAAGCTGAAATTCACATTAATGTTTTTTTCATATTTTGATTAAGATGAAAAAAGCTTCCATTGAGATGCACATCAGGAAAGGTATTCTTTATTGCAGTGAATGCTGCCCTTTCAAAATCACACAAAACAGATTTTGGGGAAACTTCTGGTTCAATTTGTTTTAAAAAGTTGGAAGAGTCTTGCATATGTGTATTCCTTTGCTTTTTAGGTAGCAAAGCATAAAATACTGGATGAACACCACCAAATCTTTCTGCAAGTATGACATATAGCTGTGAATAATGGTGGTGTGGGTCAAAATGTTCTGTCAATATACCAGGTTTTCGATTCCTTTGATATAAGTAGACTCCATTGGTGCCCAAAAATCTGTGTCCCCCCCATTGTCAAAAGATAATTAACCAGTTTATAGAGTATCTTTCCCTTATTATCTCTCACACTTAATTTACTCCTCATTGTCCATTGCCTTTTGCTCCAAGTCCACATGCCATCACATCCTGGCCAAACAAACTCATGGCATACCAGCTGTGGCAAATAATCCCATTCTCCCAAGTGTGTTCATCCAGAAATGGCTGTACATTTTTGCCACACATTAAAAACACCTGACATCAAAGATATGCTGGTGCACTATAAGGTACTATCAAACGAAACAGCATTACATTTAAAGACAAATGGTCTTTGCATGGAAGGATACGAAAGTGTGTGTACATTTTTTTTTTGAGATTGCCTGCACAAGTCTTTGTAGTTATCAGGGTAAGTGCCAACATTAAAATAAGTTATCATGTAGATGTTTTCTAACAACTGTATGCTAATACAAAATTAAGTTTAAGCACCAATCAAGATTATATATATATATATATATATGGAATGTTTCATTGAAGTCCACAATTATGGCAGGCAGTGTCTGCATGTATATGTGCATGCACACACAGTATACTGCAAAACTACAAATGAAAACATGCATTATTTTTATTCAAGACAAAGGGAAACAATGTTAGTTATAAACTGACCACAAGAATCTAAGAATGCTGAATTAATGTTTGGTATCTAAGTCAACTTTTAAAAAAAAATAAAAACCATTAAACTAATCAAAGGATATTCTTTATGTAAGAAGCTGCACAAACATTTAGAATGACAGTTTGCAGGAATAGATAAAATAATACATAGACCAAAAAAAAAAAAAAAATTTGCTGGTGGATATTAGCATTAAAAAAATTAAATTTCAATAACTAGAGATAGCTAATAATTTAATAAGCAGCAATAAAATAGGTTTGTAAGTCTTAATTCTTATATTATAATATCAATTAAAATGTATAACAATAAAAAAGAAGATTATACAATTATTCATGGCAAAAAAAACGTTTTCTCCATGGAAAGTTTTGAAGATCTACTTTTCAAAGTAGTTTTCTTAATTATTGTTCAGAAACACTTGAAAGTTGATAATGAATGATTTTATTGCTACTTTGAAAATAAATATTTTTTTTTTTATTATGTTAGAATGTTTGAATTTCAGTACTTGCATTATCTTTCTATTATGGATGTTCAAATGAAACGTGGTCGGATACAGTTACAGCAATTCTACTTCATTTAAGTTTCATTTGAACTTTCCTTATGAACCTCTAATTACTAAAAAAAAAAAAAAAAAATGATTTATATCCATAATTTTGCTGAAGCCAGACCAAGCATCTTGGATCTTACTTTTAAATAACAGAAAATATTTTTTTAAATGCAACTAAACAGCATGTTTTTTGTTTTTTCCTACCATATATATATAACTTTTGAACAAACATAATTGGCATAAAATTGATTGATTGTTCATTAATTAACCTCCTTTGTTAATGTCCAGATAATAGCACAAATTCTTTTGAATTTTTTATATTTAAACACTACTTTCTGATTACTTCTCTAGATATAACTAGAGCAAGTGATGGACTTACATTTCTTAACAAAAGCTGACACAAGTTTGTTTTTCATCAGTTTCTCAGTGCAGCATTCTTTATACAACACCATCAAGGCGTCCAGTAGTCCTTCTCTGTAAACCAGCGAATGACAAATCTTTGAATTTGTGGTCGCTTCTTGATTCTGTACCATCTCATCCAGTTCCCGAATTCGGGATGCAACTGACTTTTCCACCTCCATTTTTGCATTCCTGGATGAAAGACAGATTGTTGTTGTTGTTTTTAAATTAAAAACATTTATAAACAGTAGCGCTTAATAATCAATATAAATAATAACATTAACCTTCTGAATACTGGTTTCGATTACAATAGCACTCCAAGAATATCCATAAAAAGGTGGTTATGTTAAATCCAATTAGCTTCTAAGGCATTCAAAGAATAGTGGACTAGCAAAACTCTAGAAACGCTTCCAAAAAAAAAAGATAGCATTTTTTTAGCTCAATATGATCACAATAACAACTACAATAATAGTAATAATAAGACTAATAGACCAGACATCATCATCAAGGACTAGAAACAGAGGACATGTCTGTTAATAGATGTGGCAATGCCAGAACGAAACGTATCCATTAAGGAAACAGAGGAGCTGTCGAAATAGAAGAATCCCGAGACAGAAATTACAAGTATTGGAGAGATAAACACCGACAGTGCCAGTTGTTGTGACAGGAGCAGCAGCACGTGGACTAGTTGGCAAAAGGATGAGAGAGAGAGAACACCAGCAAAGTCGACATTGCAGAGCTCCAGGGAGGGGGGAGGTAAAATGTCCTGCTTGGAGGAACATCCCATAAACCTAGGAAAACACTTTCCATCAATTAATCTCCGGCATCCACCGTAGGACCATGGAATGAACCCAGAGGAGAACCATAACAAGTGCATGTTTTTTAATAATAATAATAATAATGATGATTTTCTGATAATTCAGTTATTACAAATTATGGTCGGTCTGTACCAGCCGCCTGTTATCCCTTAAGGTGAGAGAGACCCCCCCCTCTTCAATCCGACCTACACACCAAAGTGAATAACAACAATCTCTGGCAATGGTGGTAGTCTCCAGGTAGAACAGCAGTATTTAGTAGACCTATTAGCTGTCAGAGGCGCAGACGCCGAGAAGATACCTGTGTCAAATTCAAAACCCGACGACAACAACAACAACACAACAACAACAACAGTACCCGGGCAGAGAGACGAGTTTTAATTATTTATCCTCGGGAAATCTCTCGAAAACAAAGCGAAACAGGACGCCGATGATACATCGGTCCGTTTTGAGAGAAAGAAAAAAAAAAAAAAAAGGGCCTCATCCCAACAAGACAACCACCAACCTACCTCTTATAGCGGCCGGGCCACAGCGTACATTTCAAATGAAAGTGGTCATTTACTCCGTTTAAAATGTCCGCTCGTCCGTTCTCGTCGCCTATTGGCTATTCGCTGCCTTTACCGGAAATGTACGAACATACACGAATGCAGATTCGTAACGCAAGGCTAAAGAAAAATCGAATAGGCTTTTAATGTTTACATTAATTATTTGTGGTGGGGAAAGCAGTTTTTTTTTTTTTTTTTTTTCAAAATTATTCTTTGTCCTAACTTTCCTTTTCAAATTCGTGAGCATTCGGAAGCATTGACGGCGTTCTCGGTCCCAGGTGCTGTGGCACCGGTGTTGTGTATGGCCGATAAACAACAATGAACCCGACAAAATTTTCCGCCGCTGAAGCAGCGATCCTCCCGCCTGTCGTCTTTGAGAAACGAACTTCCATTTTTACCTATAAAGCTGAATTAAAATATATATATATATGTATATATATATATACAAAAACGTTTGTTTTCTTTCCAGTCTCTCTAGACAAATCCGATACAGGTATATCAGTAAGAATACTAGGGAAAAAGATCTGTCTCGTACAGGTGCGCTTGAGTGACTGACTCTTAATTAAGACGGTTTTAAAAAAAAAAAAAAAAACAGGTGATTCTGTTTTTTCGGGTTGGTGGTGGTGGTGGTGTTTGCAGCTGTGGTGCAGTGGAAAGTTCGGGTGTGTGCGTGAGCATCCTCGAAGAGAAGGGAGCTGGGCGAGGCCGAAGCCTCGTTTGGAGCAAGAGGCTTCTAAGAGTGCTTCATGTGCAGGTGATGCGATGCTTACAGCTCTAGCGTCGGTGAGACAAGTTTAATGTGCTAGAGACACATCCAGATGAAAGCCGGCTGAAACAGAACCGCCCTAACGGTATCCGGCCGGGCTCTATTTGAACTCCCTCAGCATCTAATACATCTATCTACCCGGTCGTTTTCCGAATATTTAAAAACGACTTTGAAGTTTACTTTTCATGAAAACTATTAGTAATAAGTTCTAATATTAGTGAAAAACAGATGGCATCTTCTAAAATGTATGCATCAGAAATTAATGGGTTTCGATAATAATAATAATATTATTATTATTATTATTATTAAGAAGAAGAAGAATGTATACATCGCTAAAAGAATGTTATTCAACTTTAAAGGTTTGGTCTGCTTCTCATATAATTTGGGGTTTGGTGTGCTGCCATGCTTTTCGCCAGACGGACGTATGTGAGAGTTGCAGTTATTCAGCAACATATGGGAATGTCTGGAGACTATTTGGTAATTGTGATATAACTAACGGGCCCGTTCTGCCTGGTGGCTGGCTGTATTAAGTAACGTATTCAAGACAGCAACAACCTCCCCCCCCCACACACACGCTGAAAAGTACACAGCCCTTGTCAAATAAAACAAGGCTGCAGACGCAGTAAAGACAGTCGCTCTGTAGCAGCCCGACCCGACTTAACCCCAACCGCGGGCCGAGTTTCAGTAATGGATGTTAACTCTTCTGTTAAGGCTGTTCTTTAATATATTAGAGGCGTTTGAATTAAACCCGGCCGCTATAGGACGAGGATATGAAAAGCAGAAGGAACTAAATAAAAAAAAAGAAAATTACACGTCAGCGGATCTATTATCGTGTCATTCCGAAGAATCTGTTATCGCCTCGTCCATCAACAATACAACAATATCTTCAGCTTAAAGTAGATATTAAAAGGCTAGGGCTTATCGAGTAAACAAACAACAACAACAACAACAACACAACGTATCAAATAACGTTGAAAACAGAAATGTCAGACAGTTTTGTTATACATATATTATATACACATATATTACACACACATTATATATATATAATATATATATATATAGAGTTTATTTTACTTTTTTGGAAAAATTAATCATAATTAATAATATGGCTAATTACATACGTCCCTCCCAGGCATGGCAAAAAAAAACTAATTTTATTAGATTTAAAATTCATTTGAATATCACCCATAAACCCTGGTAATTCAAAATGCAGGGGACAGAGATTTTAAGGGTTCTTAAAAGTAAAGTATATTCCACGTCTAAACAGTGGGGAAAAACGCACCAACATCGTAAGTCTGGAATGACCCAAACGGCGAGTCTAAATATAGCTCGCCTCATTCTCCGAACACTGGTAGTAGGGCGGCGAGTGCGCCCTCTAATGTTTCCAGCGGAAATTAAGGGGAGGCGACCTAGATAATACAGGTCTATCGTCGTCGGCGGCGGCGGGTGTCGTCCTTTCGTTCGGTCAGAACTCATGCTGTCTGTCGCCGATAGCCTCGGACATGACTTCGCCATCAGCATCCAATTCTAGCAAGGGGATACGGCTGTACAAAGTGGTGATCCTCGGCGACGGCGGAGTCGGCAAAAGCGGTAAGTGTGCGCCCAGCAGTGTGGCGGGGCCCGGGGCTGGCTGGCTGGCTGGCTGCGCGTCTCCTCCGGACCGGCAATAAGACGACGGCCACCGCTGTTTACTTCCCGCCCAGTTTCCGTCTGCGATCGCCTGCCCCCGGGCCGAGCAAACCCCTGCCGCCAAATCTCGGTCTTCGCTTGGCGAAAGCGGTTTAATTATTTTAATTATATGCAACAATTTAGCGGAAAGTTGATGAGAAGTGGGGTTTTCATTTGTGTCGGCTACGCCGCGGAATGCAGCGCCATCTGTTGTCGGTGTGTGGAGTCAGGGGGTCATCACCAGTCAAGGCATAAATTTAAAACTATTTATTAGGTATTAGATTTCAGAGGGAATAAATTTTGAAAAGATGACAGATTTTGGTGAACAATATGTGACACGTCTCAATTTTTAGAGGCATGCTAGCACCAATTAATCTATTATTATTATTATTATTATTATTAAAGATTGATTTACGAATATGCATTTGCTCACGATTTAATCCGCTTCTGCTGTGAACATGTGTTTTTTTTTCTTCTCCATATAAACCTGTCTCTCTGAATATGTCAGGTACTCTTTTTGTTATGGTTATCAGGTAGACTTACCGAAAGTTTTGTTGATTGCCAGCCCTGAAACTCTCTAATACATCCTTTATGATTGCTTGCCAAAAAATCTCTTTTTAAAAGGCTGAAGATGATGTTGATAAGTACTGTGTTCATCACCTTATCTTAGAGTAGCCCACGATTATTGATTTATCCAGTTGCTGCATTCACGTGTAAAATATAATTTTATCCTGAGTAATGAGTATAAATGGAACATTAAATAAAATTTGGGAAATTTACCTTTTCAGTAACCTTTTTTCCTTTTATACTATATATTTTTTTAAAGTTATTTTACGTATAACGTTGTTTATTTAATTATCTTTTAACTAATTCAAAATCTCTAGCTAACTAAGCACATGCTTCCAGTATTAAAGCATATAAGGTTTCCTCCCATTTGTATAATGTGGCTGATGCTGTATTTGAGACAAAAAAAAAAAGTTCTTAAGTAATAAAATCTTTCAGAAAAATGGAGATTACTTTCCTTAGCATCGTTTAGTAAGTAAAGGGTTCTAGGAACTTTGCTGAATTAGTTTAAAAACTCATCATCGAACTGTAGTGGCTCAATTTCTATTCATTGATGCACCCTGGTAAAATTTGACACAACTGAAGTGCATTTAAATGATATGCTTAGTTTCTTGTCTAAAATGGTCAGGCATATGCTAAATGTATCTTTATTCATCTCTAATAGTGGGACAGTTGTAGTCCAGTGGGACTGGCTTGCTTTGGTGTACCTCTCCAGCCAGTCACACAGGTTTTTGTTTTTTGTTTCAGCTTTGGTGATTCAATTTGTCTGCCATAGGTTTCTGGATTATCATGACCCAACAATAGGTAAGTGATCTGTAATACTATTTCAGTGGGTGTACTCAGTGAATTCAACAAACAGCAGCTCAATGATACATTTTTTTACTATACACTGGCATTCAAAATTATGAACATATGTAGAAAAAATATTGTTAATTGCTTTTTTACAATACTTTTATTTTCAATTAAAATCCATTATCCCAGGAAAAGAACAACACCAACAAAACTTAAAACCCCATGCATCATGAATCAGAATATAAACCATTAATTGTAATGCTATCCTCACAAAGCTTTCTGTATAATTCTGGAGAAAGGACGTTATTTCTATGAATGCTAAATTTAGTTTGTACCAAAAGCATGATGATATAATGTTCAACTGATATTTTTTCTTAACACTAATTAGAATAATGGTTAGCTCTTACTGCACTTTTATAAAAATGTTAATAGACATTACTGATGATTGCTATTGGTTTGATGCAGATGAAAATGGCTTCTAAAAACAAAATTCTATGTGAAACGAGGCTATTTGTCGTTCCCTCTTATTAACTGGTTGCTCTTCATAGAAAATTGCAGAGGAAGTTGGAGTTAACTAGGGCAGTGTGCAAAAAATAGAGCAAAATCAGATGGCTCAGCCATGAACTTAAAGGGTTGAGGAACAAAGATAAACTATGGAATGGGCAGGTAGGTTGCTGGTCCAAAAGTCTACAGCAAACCCATTCTTGACAGGTAGCCAGTTGTTCTGCAACAGTCAGCATCTTAATCTCTGCCACCAAAAGACAGTTAAGAGAGGTTGGGCTGATTGCCGAGTAGCAGCTGGAGAGCCCTCTCTTAGATGTAGTAACAAGAAAAATAGACTGGATTAAACAATATAGCACTAAAAATGTGCTGTGTATTGTGTGGTTGAATGAAATCTGGTTTGAAATATTTGGTTCTCGGCAATGACAGTATGTTAGCAGAAAAGCCGAGAGAGCTGCATTTTCCCTACAGTTAAGCATAGTGCTTTTTTTTTTTTGCTAGTTTTTCAGTCAGCAACTTGATAAAAATTGATGCAATTCTTACAAAAATTGGTATCATAATAATATGCAATCATTGCTTGATCAGTGATGGGCTTATACCGCAGCATGATAATCCTCAAAAACACACTGCAAAATTTAATATGCAGTACCTATGGAAAAGAATCAGAACTACTTAAAACCATGGTTTGATCCCTTCATTTCCCAGATTTGAACCCAATTGAACTTGTATTGGATGAACTAGGTTGAAGAATCAAAGAAAAAGTCCAACTAATGTAATTCAGCAATGGAACTACTAGCAAGAAAAATAGAGGGGGTGGTGGTGGTAGTGTGGGCACTTATAAGACAATATTTGGAAAATTCACTGAACAGATGCCCATATATGCGTACCAGTTATTCATATGAAAGGTGACTATTTGATGAAGAAAATATGAAGTGATAATAACTTCACAATTAATGGTTTGCATGTTCTGATACATGGTTAATCTGATTTTTCATGGTTTTTTGCTGGAATAATACATTTTAATTAATAATAGACTGTTTGGAAGGAAGATAAACAGAGTTTTTAATGGCTTACACATAATTTTGAATGCTAGTGTATGTGTAATGTGATACACTGTATATTGCATTAGAAACTTTCTTGCATTAAAAGAAAAATAGGATGATCACACAAATGATTTTACAGAATGTATTATGATTTTCTCAAAATGAGTCAGTTGTTTTTCATAGACAATTCACATACATTTCTTGCATTGACAAGTTTTTGTATATTTAAGCTCAAGGCAGTGGATAAGCTACTTGCATTGATTATGCAGTTTTCACTATGTGCTGTATCTAGTCTGATTTTCAGAGTCTTCTCTTTTTAGGCAGATGAGTTTATTCAGGAGAGAGATGCTATTAAAAAAATAAATAAATAAATTATAATATATATTTTTAGTTTCAGAGTGATGCATCTTTTTTCCAGTCTATTGGTGCGAAGCTTCAAATATACTGTTTCTTTCTATTTCATATTCTGCATTAAAGCTTACTATGTAAATGTATGCTACTAAGTGTAATGTCCATAATTTAAACCCTCAAACAATATATGTAAGATAATTTATCCATAATAACTTAAAATTTCAATAATTTTGATTCTCTAGTTTGCTGACTTAGCCATCTTGATGTTTGCACAAAGTTTTTATTATTCATTAATGTGTTCTAACTGATTTTAGTAGATTATAGTTTGTACTTTGTAATTGTTTCTGGTTGATAAAAGTACTTATTTTCTTTAGCCACTACTTATCAATTGTGGTGATGTTGAAAGATTTTTTAACTCAAAGATTAGGTGCTCATTGCTGTAAATGATGTATCTACTTTGGTTTACAGATGTTTGATGGCAGATCTAATTTATCAGGGTTTTCCATGCGAATGAATAATAATAATAATAATAATAATTTTTCTAATTATTTATGCTTGCTGCTGATAATCTATAAAGGATATAATATATTAATTTAATTTAAATTGAATTATAATCATTATATTATAAAATATACAATATTATTATAGTACACATAGTATATTTATTATATTATATATTAGTTCCCTTCTTTGATATACATAGTAGCATACAAAAATGGACTGATGGTAACATCTGTGGGCAACTTGGACTGTTTGGTGTATGAATGGATCTCTGTCCAACCAAGGAATCAGAATCAGATGTGTTCATTTCAGAAAATAATTAAGGTGAAAGACACAAGTGTACCACGAGTTGTAGTGTTTCTTTTTTTCCCTGAGGAGACCTATAGGTAACATATTCATGCCTGTGGATATTCCAAATGATGCATTGTATAGAATTTATTATATCAAGGACATTCAAATGACACGTACCATTACAGTGATGCTATTTCAGCCAGTTTTCACTTGAAAATCCCTAGTAAATCTCAAGTTTTTCCGGAAAGTAATTATACTGGCCATGTAAACCTTGAGGTGATATTAAGTTTAGTTTTAGTTCAGAGATTACTAGTGGAGATCTTAGAGGGGTATAAGCATTTTGAACATGCAGGTACTCAAAGTAACTTGAAGTTATGATAAACTGAAATAATACAGTGACAGTTTAACTGAACTCCATTATTATTGAATAACTGATCAATTTGTAACTCTAGACATAACTTTGGTTATCATTGCTATAGAGTTCTTGTTAGTTTGTTTACTATGTACAGTTACAAAGGACATGGACTTAGCTCAGTTCTGACTAAATGTTTCAACTCAAGCAATATCTTTAAAAAAATTTTTTACTATGGACATTCAGATGAAACCTGGCTGAAATAACTTCACCATGGGGATATCTGGTTGGCTTCATTTGAATGATCATAGTATAAAAAAAAAAATCAGCATCAATCAGTAATACATTACAAAAAAAAGGTTTAAATTTCAGTTACCAAGTTAAACCACCCATCTGTGAGATTAGCCTTTCTGAGGCTACATGGAGCAGCAATAAGAAAACAGAATTTTTTTCAGAAAAGCACATTGGAGGCACAAACATTTAAATATTAATTTTAAGTTTTAGTTTTTGTCTTATGAAGAAACTAATTAAAAAATTAATTATTTTCATATTTCTGAATAAATTAGATTAAAAATGATTAAATTTTTGGGTTAGTTTAAATGTTTCTGCTGTTTATGAGAGAAATTTCTCTCTCTACTTCTTACCACAGTTACAGTTAAAAAAATGTTGGTAAAGGTGTGTACTGTTTTAACTCTCCGGATATTACATCAGTTTTTACTTCCCTCACATCACCAGCACATCCTAGACGTACCAGTTAGTTTGTTGAAATGGGACACACTTGTAATGCAAAAGAGGTGGGAGTTGGAGCAATATGGATTTGTTGTTACAAAGAGTTATGTTAATGAGGAAGGTTCTGTCACAGCTTCTGTGGCTCCTTTTGAATTGAGTAATAGGGATTTGTCATTACAAAAGGTTATGTTAATGAGAAAGTTACTGAGTGTCATAGCCACTGTGGCTCAACCCATGGTGAATACTACAAATTTGAAGGATAGAGGGATGCAAATGCATCCCAGGTAGTATACAGAGGGTTAGCATATAACTATAAATACTGCATAACTTGTTATATCTTACTAGTTTAAATACATGTTACATAATTTTATTGGGTTCGTATGAATTTCTATGTGATGTTTTTGCAGTGTTTTAAAATGTTATATTTTGTCAAGCTTTGAGAATAATTTAATAAAATTAACTCTTTACTTCAGACTATAAACTATACTAACTCGAGTAATTTTCTACTTAGATATTTCTCAACATTTTGTTTGAAGAGTGTAGTCATTAGTCACATTACATAGTTATTTTCCTTGATAATAACAACAACAAAGCCAAATTTGTTGCCAGCATGTTAGTGATTTTAGAAAATATGATGAAAGAATTCTATATCTTGTGTATATTTTGTATTTCTGCTAGTATCTTCATAACCCCCCCCTCTCTCTCTCTCTCTCTGCGAAAGGTGTTTATTATAAAAATTGTTCTTTCCTTCTTTAGAGGATGCATACCAGCAGCAGGCTCGTATTGATGGAGAACCTGCTCAGCTTGACATTCTTGATACAGCTGGACAGGTAAGTGGTTTTATACCCAAAAATAAGAAGGAAAAATTGTTAATTGAATTTTTTTTCTTTTTAAACAATAGAGATGACATTTACTCTAAGAATTATGAAAGTCCTATAAAGATAGGGTTAATGTATTTCTCTAGTGCTTTACAATAGGAAAGAATACAGAAACTCTAGTAGCTTAAACATGATTATTATTATTGAAACAGTTAGCACAAAAACACTATGATTTAAAAACAGATGAAAAAGTCTAAATGAAAACCATCAATGTTCTACAATTAATAGCTAAGAGCATTATCTACACCTTAACAAAATTTTAATAAACTGGTAATGAAATGGAAGGATTTTAATGTTACTCCTATCTTTTAACAAGGGCAGCAAGAGCTTTTCTGAAAATTACAGACCAACAAATTGAACATCATTAGGGAATCTTAGAATTTATCACTGAAGATAAAACTGAATTTCTTAATAACAACTATCTTTATTTTACCTGATAGTAAACATGGTGGAAGATCTTGTCTGACCAGGTTTTACAATTTTATGTTAGCGGAGTGACAGTGTATGTAGATGCTTTTACCTGGTATTTAGTAAGGCTATAACCTGCCAAAGGTGTAAATATAAACAGCTTAGGCATAGATGGTAAACTTCTAACATTGTTAAAAGATGACTTGGCCAACAGGAAGTACTGATTAGTTTTAAATGTTATCATGTCATATTATGTGAATGTGACCCCTAGTGTATCCCAGAGGTCAATGATCTGTTGGGTTTTGATCTTTTATATGGACTTCCTGTCTCTTTGCAGATACTATTCTATAGCACTGCTGGTGGTGACTCAGCAAAAAAGAAAAAAAAGCTAATATTATTTCATTATAGTATATCATGTAGCATTTAAAATGCTTATTTACACATGCATATTTTGGAGAATGCTATTGATCTGGATTTAAAGGAAAATGGGAAGTTTTAATAAAGATGAAAATTTTGCACAGATAGTTTTTCTACAATGTAAATGTGTTTCAAGAAAGGAAAAGCTTTGGTAATAATTGTTTACTTGTGTTTTTGAGCCATTAAACTCTGATGTTAACAGTTAGGAAGTAAACAAGTAAATGCCAGTGATAGGAATAGATGGCACCAAATGCTCACAGGTGGAAGATTGACATTTGATGCTTACTACATGAAAGAATGAATGTGAAGAGAGAATTCAGGAAAAAATCAACAACACTGACAAATCTTTTTTTTTTTTTTTGGTGTGGTACTAATGTTGGGGTGTGTATGTGAAATTGCATTTATGTGTTTGGGAGCTGGGTCGGTTCCACGACCGACTGCCACAGCTGTTTATAAGTGAGGCCTTATTTTGACCTATGTGTTGTATGTTTGTTCCTCAACCTAGCGAGAGCAGCGGGCTACCAAACTCCTTCGTATTGCATGGCAGGAGGGGTAGGTTTCTCCAGGCTGGACTCTCTAGAACAGAGTTTTCTCTCTGTGTATCCTTGAACTGAGAGGGAAGGTTTGGGCCACTGTTTATTTTTAAAATTTCCAATTGGTGTATAGGATGGGGTAGGTTCTATTTTTATTTTGCGAGATGATGGATGGAGACATGTTCTCCCTCCGTTTCCTGGTCTTTGTTACTCAGTCCTCCCTCGTTGGGGAATTGGAGATTCCCATGATTCTTGTTTGGAAAAAATCAGTTGATCTTTTTTATCACTGTTTATCCCGTGTAGGGGGACCAAAGGTTCCCTAGATGGTGGTCAAGCCGGGAAGTAGCCAAACCGTTGTGGTGATTGTCATTACAACAGTCAGTGCCCCATTCCACACCACTTTCGATGGTTCTTGGGTCTTTAGGATGTTATTTGGATTTATATGGGTGGAATTAGGAACAAAGAAAGAATCATGGTTAGTCCATTAGGGGATTGTTTGGGGTGGATTACGTTACAAATAAATAGAGGCTTACACTGATAAAGGATTGGGGTTGGGATTATTATTATTATTATTTTTTAAATAAAAGAATTATTATATTTAAAGAGATTCATTATATGAATTTACATTGAATTATAATAAAGTTGAAGAAGTCCAGGATCAAAAAGACTCTTGAAAAGAGTCATTAAGTTCTTATATATTTCCTAGATGGAAGAGGATTTATTAAGTCCGATAACAAATAGAATTAAATGTAAAATAATTGAAATGAAAGAAGAAGGATAGAAGAAAAGAAGTAAATAGAAAGAAGTAAGGAAGAAAGAGAAAGAAAGAGTTTCTTCTGTTTCAGGAAACTAAGATGTATTCATCTGAAAAAGAAAGATTAAAAACATACAAAGCAAGGAATGGGTTGACTCAGGGCGGTTGGTCTAAGATGATATTTGAAGATGGTGAAATGTCAGAGTGTAGTTGTAATTGTTTTTGAGATGTTGTGACCTAAGGTATTATTAATAAACCAAGTGGATGAATAGATTATTCTGTCATTTATACCAGACTTCATGACTGTATATTTTTGTTGTAACCAATGTGTTATGTAGTTTTGAAAGAGGTTTTTTGTTGAGGTAGGTTGACCGCCTTCTAAAGCCTTCTGGCTACCCCAAGCTATCCGCTGAGCAGTGAAAACTAGGAAGTTCGAAAGACAGTCCTTTTTAGTTCTATTGTTAAAGCCAAAGATGTGCCAGAACGAAGTAAGTTTGTTCTGGGAACTTTTAATTTTAAAAATCAGGTCTCGGACTAGGCACCATAGTTCAATATTCATCGGATATGGAAAAATGCAATGGATTGCCGTTTCATCCTCATGACAGGCGAGGTATTTTGGGGAATTTATGATTTTCCATTTGTATTTATTCTCCCTTGTGGGAAGAACATTCCTGAGTAATTTCCAGTGAATGTCAGAGATATATCCATCCACGAGATGATTAATTTGAACTATTCCAAATCCTATCCCATGGAAGTGTTCCAGAATTTAGTGTACCTTCCCACCTCTTCCTATAGTCCGGTTCCTCAATAGGTCGTTACAACAGAAAGACGTAGATGTCTCGTTGGGATAATTTGTCCAGATCAATTTTAGTAGTACCTAAGCTTACTTGGTTATCTGTTCCTATAGAAATGTTGCAGCTAATCCAATGGTGTAGGGTAGTTATATGGTAGTCTGTTAGTAAGTTTTTTTGTGCTCTATATAGTTTTAGTTTATGAGTGAGAACATGCACACCGTTGAGGGTGTCAAATGCTTTTGCTAAACGGGTGATGAGAAGTTTTTGCCATCTTGGTCTATTGTTTACGGTTCTTATGATATCTATTATATTTAATATTTATTGAGCACCTATTTTGCTCTCTAGGTTTATGAGATTTAAACCTCCTTGGCTCCGAGGGAGTCTAGTTATTTGTTTATTAGCCAGGTGTTTACGCCCCTGCCACAGAAATCGATTTAACTCGGTGTCTATGGAGGAGCGCACCCAGCCTGGCATTCCTATTATTTTAGATTTATAGTAGATTTTAGAAGCTAGGTAAGTATTGACTAATTCTGTTTTGGTGAAGAAGGATAGGTTTAGCGAGGACCATGCAGTTAGTAAAGCTTTGACTTTATTAATTACAGGTTGCCAGTTATCATGCTGGGTGTTAGTATAGTTATTGACCAGGAAGAAAATACCTAATAATTTGATTTTGTCTTCCACCCTTTCAATGTTATATTTGCACAGGGGTTTTTGGGTACCCTCGAGCCATGCTGCTTTTGTTTTCTTTCTGTTGATTTTGGCCCCAGAGGCTTTTTCATATACCTCTAGGGCTTTGAAAGCTGCGTCCAAGCTGGCCGCATCTTGTATCAAGAGGGTGGTATCATCAGCGTATTGCTGTATTTTGATACCATTAATCCCTCTGATTGTTGGTGTTTTGCAGATCAGGGCAGCCAGTGGTTCGGCAGTAAGTACATACAGCATGGCACTTAGGGGACACCCCCTGCCTGATCCTCTTGTTGGGTGGAAAGACGAAGATAAGAAACCATTTTGATAAATTTGAGTTATTATTTGGGATTGGAATAGACTAACGAAGTTAATAAAATACTCTCCAAAGCCAAGGGTTTTAAGTGTTTTTATGAGAAAATTCCAGTCTACCCTGTCAAAGGCTTTTTTCTGGTCGATGGCTAGCATGATTCCTATGGAATTTTCCTTGTCTAGCCTACTTGTAATTTCTCTGAACAGTTGAAGTGTATTGGTAATACTCCTTCCTTTCCTGGAACTGAACAGGTCTGATCAGCACTAATAACTTTATCCATAACTTTGGCTAGCCTATTTGCTAATGCCTTTGCTATGATCTTATAATCGCTATTTAAGAGACTGATGGGTCTCCAGTTGTCAAAATACTCCGTGTCGCCCCCCCCCCCCCATTGGGTAGCAGGATGACAATAGCAGTATGTTGGCTTTCTGAGAGCACCCCCTTACAGTTTACAGTATGCGCTATTCGCAATCATTGTCAGGTCTCCTGCTAGGAGATATTCAAATCGATATAGAAGTCTGGCATAAGGCCATCATTTCCTGGGGATTTATCTTTATTTGAAGCCCTAATGGTTTGTTTTATTTCTTGAATGGTTATGGGTCCTTCACAGAGCTTGGCATCTAGGGATCTAATTTATCTTCTAGACACACCAAGATTTTGTCCTGAGATGTGGGACGAGTGTCTTCACTATTGTATAGTTCACTATAGTACGAGTCTGTTCATGAATAATTTCTTCTATGTCAGTACAGACACGGCCTTCTTGGGTTTTGAGTTTATTTATAGATTTCCTTTCTGCCTTAGATTTTTCTAAACCACAGAAAGACCTTCTACAACCTTTGTCATTCATGGCTGGTACTCTGGCCCTAATTCTAGCACCTTCTGTTTTGTTAAGTTGCAGTTTTGCTGTTTGGGTTTGGATGGCTTTGATTTTCTTTGTTCTATCTATTCTTAGAGAGGCCTGTTTTATTTCTAATTTTAGTTCTAATTTTAACTTATTTTCTAGATATTCCCTATATGCATTTTGCGCCTGACAATATCTTATGCTAATTTCCTTAAGTTTAACCTTACCTATGTCCCACCACTCCAGGGGGTCCTCAAACTCATCCTAATGAAGTGACCATTCTTCCCAGAAATTCTGTACACACTCAATGTATTCTGACTCAGTCAGAATAGTATTGAGCTTCCAAAGTCCGGGTCCTCTGGTATTCTCCTGAACGAGAAAGCTGGCCTTAACCTGAGAGTGGTCACTCCACACGAAAACGTCGTGTGTAACGTCTTGGAGTTGTCTAATTGCATGTTTAGAAACATACACTCTATCTATTCTAGTTGCTACTTGGTATTTTTTACTATAATGAGTGTATGATTTACTATCAGGGTGTTTAAATCTAAACGCATCGACCAAGCCGAACCGTGAGCACAAGGTTTGCAGCTGCAACTTTCCGATCAGTTGCGTCCTACTTTTAATGTTTGGTCCCTGCCTATCTAGGTCATGGGAGGACACACAGTTAAAATCACCTAAGATGTATATATCATCTACAGGGTAAGACCTAAGTTCCTTTTCTAAAATATCATTGAAGTTTTGAAAGAAAGCTGTCCATTCCTTCGCTATGGTAGGAGCCTACACTGATGCAATCATCACTTTTCTTTGGAACTCATTTTGGTAACTAGCTATGATGATTCTTCCATTGTTATCATTATAAGAGTGTTCTATTTTTATATTAAGACTATGATGAAAGAGAATTGCTACGCCATTTTTCCTACCTAGAGGGTCTAAACTTGTGACTTTTGGACCTGACCGGTTAGAAAAGTACCTATGTGGAGTTTTGCAGGTGTAATTCTTGCATGCAGATTATTGTGTTATATGAGGAATGTTCCAGATGATCCAGATAATCATTCCAATATTTTTTGAATTTTATCCCTCTCAAATTCAGGGATAAGAATTCCAGACGTCTTAACATAATCACTAAATCTAGTTCTTCGTCCAAAGGGTGTTATCAGAATTGAGACCGAAAAATCCTTCCAAAATGAAAGTGACCCCAATTTAGGTGGGCATTTCCATGGCTGCAACCCCCTGAGTCGGTGTTGCAGTTTGGGGGAAGATTTTGGTAATTTGTTTAAGGAGTTGTATAGGAGCCTCCAAGGACTCATCCTTGGGGACCTCAAGCACCTTCCTTTCTTTCCTCTTGGGAGGGAGGAATTAGCTGAAACTCAGATATTTGCTTACTCCAATTGTGGAAAGAGTAGATGAAAGAATTGGCTTGTACTCATGCCAAACCATGAAGACTAATTGCTGTCTTCCATATGACAAATGGCCAGAGATGAATTGCTTTAAAAGAATATTTTTATTTATTAACTTTCTCTTTTGTACACATTTTAAAAGAACTAATTTACAAAAAAAAAAAAAATTTTCAGCTAGTTTTAAGGCTTCTTATAATTTCTATCTAGTTAGGTTATCTCCCATGGACCATTGTTGATTTTGTTCACACAATATAGTACTCCACAGACTGTTGAAAAAAATACTGTTCATAAATATCATGAGGATATACAGGTGCATCTCAAAAAATTAGAATATCGTGGAAGAGTTCATTTTTTTCCATAATTTAATTCAAATTGTGAAACTTTCATATATTCTAGATTCATTACACATAAAGTGAATTATTTCAAGCCTTTTTTTGTTTTAATTTTGATGAATACGGCTTACAGCTCATGAAAATCAAAAATCCACTATCTCAAAATATTAGAATATTTCATAAGATCAATAAAAAAAGGATTTATAATATAGAAATGTCGAACTTCTGAAAAGTATGTTCATTTATGCACTCAATACTTGGTCGGGGCTCCTTTTGCACAAATCACTGCATCAATGCGCCGTGGCATGGAGGCGATCAGCCTGTGGCACTGCTGAGGTGTTATGGAAGCCCAGGTTGCTTTGATAGCGGCCTTCAGCTCGTCTGTTGTTGGATCTGGTGTGTCTCATCTTCCTCTTGACAATACCCCATAGAGAATCTATGGGGTTCAGGTCAGGCGAGTTGGCTGGCCAATCAAACACAGTAATACCATGGTCAGCAAACCAGTTACTAGTAGTTTGGCACTGTGGGCAGGTGCCAAGTGCTGCTGGAAAAGGAAATCAGAATCTCCATAAAGCTTGTCAGCAGACGGAAGCATGAAGTGCTCTAAAATCTCCTGGTAGATGGCTGCGTTGACTTTGGACTTGATAAAACACAGTGGACCAACACCAGCAGATGACATGGCACCCCAAGTCATCACTGACTGTGGAAACTTCACACTGGACTTCAGGCAACTTGGATCCTGTGCCTCTCCACTCTTCCTCCAGACTGTGGGACCTTGATTTCCAAATGAAATGCAAAATTTACTTTCATCTGAAAAGAGGACTTTGGACCACTGAGCAATGGTCCAGTTCTTTTATCCTTAGCCTAGGTAAGACGCTTCTGACGTTCTCTCTGGTTCAGGAGTGGCTTGACACTAGGAATGCGACACTTGTATCCCATTTCCTGGACATGTCTGTGCGTGGTGGCTCTTGATGCACTGACTCCAACCTCAGTCCACTCCTTGTGAAGCTCCCCCAAGTGCTTGAAGTGGCTTTGCTTGACAATCCTCTCGAGGCTGCAGTCATCCCTCTTGCTTGTGCACCTTTTCCTACTGCACTTTTCCCTTCCAGTCAACTTGCCATGAATATGCTTTGATACAGCACTCCGCAAACAGCCAGCCCTTTCAGCAATGACCTTCTGTGACTTACCCTCCTTGTGGAGGGTGTCAATGAGTGTCTTTTGGACAACTGTCAAATCAGCAGTCTTCCCCATGATTGTGGTTGTGTGTACTGAACCAGACTGAGAGATCCATGGTATTTATACTGCATAAATAGTGATTTACTCAAACTCGAAATGAAATATTCTAATATTTTGAGATACGTTTTTTCTATTTTTTTTTAGCTATAGGCTGTAATTATAAAAATTAAAATTAAAAAATGCTTGATAGGTTTTTCCCCCTTTAAATATTGTTTTTCAAAGAGTTAATTACATTTATTTTATTTTTTTTACTTTCTTATTCTGAAGAAAGGAAAGTAAACTCTTAAAAACTCTTAGCTTTATAATGATAAACTTTGTATTGCACTCTAGGTTAACCAAGTTTGAATTTCTCCAAAATAACACACTTCTTATAAACCTAGTTCCTTTATAAGTAATTAAAAAAACAAAATAACAACTCTTCAGCCTGCTCTTCCGGATGGAAAATGGTAATATTTTGTTTGTTGTTTTTAAAAGTATTTAATATTTTCATCAAATAAATCATCAAGACACTTTTAATCAAAAAGTCTTGTTTAAGAGAAGCTTCAGATGGTATGTGAATGACTTTGATTTCATTAAACCCTTAAATTTTCTTTTAATTTAGAACTCTGCATAATAAAAGTAACAATAAAGTATCTGTTAGCAGTGATTTTTTTTTCTTTTTAACAAGCACACACACAGTGTGTACAATGTATCTTTCAACTAATAAGTCATTAGGAAATAGGAAGCGGTTGAGTCTGAACACTTCCAGGTCAGGCATGACTCATAATTAGTCAGGCAGGTAGGTCACAGTGTCTTGGGGATAATCATCTACAGTAGATCTAATAAAAGCTCCCTTTTCATGGAAGTACTACTTCTATATAATTGGTAACCTTTCAAATAATACAGTAGATATGCATACATTTGGAGACTAAGTGAGGATGGTAGTTTTTGAGAGCTATTTGGAAGCTTGTCAGAAGACTTGTATTTAATTTTTGTTGATAGTTGGTTTAGAAGTAGATTCAGTTAATTTAGATAATTATCAGTGCTGACCCATCCGGCGCTATGCTAAACCAAACAATAATTCACATAAGAACATTTAAAATATACATATGACAGTATAATGCTGTTTGATGTTTACAAGTAATAATAATAATGATAATTCATAAAGAAGGATTTAAAGCTGAACTGGGCTAAAGTTATCTTAAATTTAATAGTGTTCTATTTAGAAAAAGCACTTAAGATTTGATTGTCATTGTTTTTAGCTTTAGCAAAAATGAGTAAACATATATTCAGATGTAAGGTGCCTGATTGCTTATGTTGCGTCGATTAGGTAATGGCCATTTTGAAAATTTCAAGATCTTGTACAAATTTCAAATTTCTTTAATGCCATGAAAAGAGCTGGCTGACTCCATGAACCATCACTAGAGAGGGTGTTAGGTCTAAAGAACAACTTCCTGGCAAGTGCTTTTTACCTGTAGACATTTTAAGAAAGATGGTAACATAACTGTTCAACAAATGGATACCCTAGTAAGGTCTTAAACTGCGGAAATTTTGTAAAAATTGCTTTGCAGTAATTTAGGGTCAGAAGTGGTTGGTAGTTTTTGTATTAGTCAGGATGCAAGTGTGTTGATTCAGTTGGCCAAGTGACCAGGCTTTGTCCTTTGCTTACTTGTACCTAGAACAGAAGTGTGAGGTTGTTGTACCTACATGTGTATGCACACGTGTACATTCTATTCATATAATATAGTAAAACAAAATTGAATTGGTCAAATAAATAGTGTGTTTATATTACATTTTTTTAAAAAATTGAACAGAATTGCCTAGTAGACAGTATGGGTTAGTACATTATATCTACATAGATCAAACCCAAACTTTGGCACAAACTAGTAAGTTTTTTTTACAATTATTAATCTTACACAATTTCATTAGGTTTTCCCTGTAAACTATCAGCTTGTTTTCTAACTGTTTTCAGCATTTTATTTCAAATTTATGAAGCTTCAGAAATAATTTTAGAATATTTTCTGTTTCCCTTCCTGAAAGCTTTCATTGTATTTACATCAGGTATTTTATGTACTTACCTCTCTTGCTCCCTCAACAAGATTTTAATAAAAACAAATTTGAAACAGAGAAACTTCAAATTATGTATTGATTTTTTTTTTTAAAGTCTCATTCTTTAAGCTATTAATTTAGTAAATTTGGTGTCTTAATGACAATTTACTTTATGCACTATTAGCTTACATAGACTGCTAGGCCCACCATCCTGAGGGCCCTGAGACCGGTGGGCCAAAACTCATTGAAGGATACAGACAGCTGAGGAATTTATCAGAAGCATCTAGAGTATATTTGAAAGGTTTGAATAAAATTATCATCAGTATTATATTATGCCACTTCAGTGAGAAAATTCTGTAATTTCAAAATAACAATGTTTCAGATCAGAAGCAAAATGTTATTCAGAAGAAAATCACTGGGTATACTAAGAAACTACAGGGTTTTTTCTGTTTGTTTTTTAAAAACTATGCATGGTTCTTTAATGTTTAACATGCTGGAAAAAATTTTTTCTATCTATCTTCCTATATTTTATAATTTCTTATGAGTACCACATGTGTAGTTCACAATAAAATTAATCCTGAAAATCTGTATAATGAATCAGTTCTAACCAAAGATATGAGGTAAGTTGCTAATATTAAATTATTAAGAAACATATTCATGGACTTTAAGATAAATAACCAATTAAGTTTTACAAAATTCAGCAAAATGTGATTTCATGGGGTATTTAGAGCACTGATCCCAGTCATGTAATCACTTAATGTGTTCATCTTGCTAAATTACTCATATACAGATCCCTATCAGAATAATTTGAACACTAGTTTTTTTGCTCATTTATTTTGTAATGTCTGTGCAAAATCTGTAACAGAAGGCATTTTTAATAGGAGCACCTCTTTTATTATGTAAACATCTTGGTATGGTATCTATCAATGCTGATTTATTTCAGGTATCCCTATAATTACTGCTCTGAAGTCGGTCTTGGTCATCAGGCCCTTAATTTTTAGGCTGGTCTGACTGGCATTTTTCAGCAGCCAGTGAAATGAAAGGGAAAAGTGGAAAGGCATTTTGACAGAATTTTTTTTATTTTTCAATCAACTGAGAAATGAAAACCACCTGATATTTTATACAGTATGTTTATTGTTTAAGATTAAGACTTTCTTAGCAAATTTGTGTGGTTAGATTTGATTGGTTAATGAAACATGCTTGATATCCCAGACTGTTTTATTTGCTTTGTGCCAATTAGGGAACACTCAGTGCTTGTAATCTACTGAAAGTGCAACCACTTGATTCTAATCGAATGTGCCATGTACGCTGCATGTTTACATTGGTGATAGTGATTTTTCATGCTGGAACCACAATTTTCCTGCTTTTCCATTCTGATGCTGACTGGATTTTCAGCATGCACGTGCTTACCATGTACTGGAGGAGAACAGTGTGATGAATTCATCATTTGTCTTAACCCAACACTCTCCTTTCTCGTTGATAATGACTCTTCCTCTACTGTGAAATTATGCAAGTGAGTTTTCTGAAAACTGCCATGAAGGAACATTGCATCAGAGGGAATGTTATTGTTATTTTAGTGTTAATTATCAGTAATTTTACTTGTGTTTTCATTCTGTGGAGATTTCTTATAATGATTTTGAGTAAAAAGGAAAGCTGTCAGTGAAAACAGCAAATTTCAAACAAAACGAGAGAGTGATTATTTGTTTTGTGGACTTCATTTGGAAACCTCTCTGTCTCATGTGCTGACAACTGCTTGCTGTACTCAAAGAATACAACGTCAGTAATCAGTACCATACATGCCAAAAAGGAAACTATGATAAATACACAGGTGAGCCACAATCAATGATAGTATCTGATCTGAAAAAGAAACATTTTAAACAGAAACAAACTTTTCGTGAATCTGCGACTGCTCAAATTCAGAGTTGAATAAGCTCAGAGGTGCTTATATATCATTAACTGTCGATGAAAGTATTGATATGGCTGATTCAAGTCAGTTGGTAATTTTCCTAAGAACATCTGACAACAGTCTTGATGTCTAAGAAGAACTAGTGGATCTATGAAAGGTTCTGACATTGTTCTTTTGAATGTACTTAAAGAATATTCCACTTCCATTGCAAGACTATCATATTCCAAGCTTGTCATATTTTTTATACTACTTAATACTTCATGTGTGCCCCCATGAAAACTAAAACATAGGTGATCTTTTCAAAGGATTTTGTTTTAGGTGCTGTGAATGTAACTGTTGGGAGAAAAGAATGAAAACATTAAAAAGTTTCTTCTGATCGTGGACCAGACTGGGAAGTTAGGACAGTGTTAAGAAACACGTTAATGGGGAACAACAGACTCATTAATGTGTCACTAAAAACTAAAATGGGTGCAGAACCTTATCACAAACCATCATTAGTTATTAAATCACTGATAGGTCATGGACTTTAGAAAATATATGATAAAGACAGATAACTTTCACACAAAATGTAGCACTTTGTACCATTTTGCCAAGTGAAAACATTTATTCAGTGAGATCATAGTGCTTTATTTGAGCATCAACTTAATTGCCAGATTCTGATAAAAGTTATTTAAACGATTGAGCTGCCAGAATATTTACAGGCAACATTGCTAAATTTAAAAGGGAAGCATTGGCATATAGTCTGTCAAAAGCTCGCTATTATTCCATTTTAAATGATGGTAGTACAGAATTGAGCATCACAGAGCAAGAATTAATATATGTTCTGTTTATGAACAAAGAAGTTCTGTCAATGAAATATTTAAGTATTAAATTGACAAAGTCTGCCAATGCTGCCGGAATTCACGAGAGCACAAAGCAAGTTTTTACTTAATTTGGCACAACTTTTTTTGTTGACAGACATGAAACTTAATGCAGATGGAGGAGCTAGAATCAAAGAATTAGCCCCCTGGCTTGAGCCTATTTATTGTTTAAGTCATCACTTAAAATTAGTGATTAAGGATGCCTTTGATGAAAGCTCTGCTTTCCAAACCATAAACGACTTTTTGAACAAGGCTCTACTATCTCTATGAAAAGAGTTTAAAATGATAGTTGTCTGTAGGAATTAGCTGAAGCACATGATAAATCTGTCCCAAAACTCACTAAAGCTAGAGGAGCATGGTGGATTGAGCATAAATGTAATATCATGAAAAATGCTCTTGACAATTTTGGTATAATATACCTTATGTGAATTGAAGAGTTGTCAAAAACTGATACCCAAGCATTGAAATAGGCCAAATTAAAGGGTCGTTTTAAAAAATGGAAAAGCGCTAGTCTTCCAATTCATGACTGTCTGTCTATTTAGATGTTTTGTTGCTTAAACCTAGGAATGCAAGCTGAATTTATCAGGGTGTGAAGCTACTTAGCTTTCAAGAAGCCAGTAACTTAGTCCAGTGTCATCATAATGATATTATCATAAGAATAACTGATTCTATGCAAGATCAATTTGATAATCTCACTTTTGTTGCCAGTATTTAAATATGACATTCTTGGAGTCCGCTTGTAGCCTGCTGATGAGGAGCAACAATTTGATTAAAGTGCAGTTCTCAAACTTGCAGGTTCTTTTGAGGATTTGTTGCCAACAGTTGTGACATGTATTGCCTTATCACTGAATGGAATATTTTGAAAACTTACATTATGGCAGCTGAAAATATGGAAATGTTTTTACATCTAATCATATAAAGGAGTTTGACATATATTTGAAATCCTGCTACATACTCTTTCACAAATGTGAGATTAGAAAAAATTTACAGAACTCAGACAGATAGAGATTTTGGCTTTATGCATGTCTTTGCATTAGTGGTCTGATTATCAAAATATTTAATCCTGATCCAGCTGCTGACATCTGGTGTCAGGAAACGTTTGCCTGTTTGTAAAAGCCAAATAAATACTCTTTCAAAAAACAGTACTACTTCAGGTCTTCTAACGCTGTAGATACTGAAAAACATACTTTGTCTGGCCTTGAAGACAACAGTAGTGACAATAATTTGGAGTAGAAATTTTGATTTTTTTTTTTTTTTCCAAGACATTCTTTGACAAGTGATGTCTAAAAAGATTTCTTTTTGTTTTCTGTGCATCTACTCCTGATTATTTGCTTTCCTTTTCACTTTGAAATCTTTCTTGAAATGAATTAGACAACAAAATGAATTTCAATTTTGAAATTTCTATTTATGCTGAGCTATTTTTTCACGAACTATTATATTTTTTAAAATTGTTTTGAACCCTGTTCTCTGTGAAAAATTTTGGAAAATGATTCCCAGATATTGCTAACTGAAATTATTATGTAACTTTGGAATGAAATTTTTTTTTTGATGTTTGGAAGTACCAACCTTTGTGGTAACTACCTTCTCAACTATGAACAGTTAAAACAAAGGAGAAGAGTCATCAATGAAACACTTGTTTCCAATCACCAACTCGCTACATTAAGCATCTCCATTGACACTGCAGATTTAGTCATAGATTAAAAAAAGCACAGTTGTCTCATTAATTGTGATAAATTTTTGGTATTGTTGTGTAATGATAAATTGAAAGTAATTTTTTAAAATTATGTTTTTGTTGCATTCATTTGAAGTTATAAGTGTAAAAAAAATGTTTGTAAAATTATTTTTTCTTATATAATTTTAACTAGAATGTTATTGACTCAATGAACATTTCTTCTTATGGAAAGAAAATCAAATGGCCTTGTCTGTCATGTTGCTCTTATAGTTGCTCAGCAGATTTATATTAGGCATTTTGGAACACAGGGAATAAAATGCAATCCAATATACATCTTCAGATTTGTAGTAGTACAGCATATTGTTCCATCTTCCTGAAGGATATAGTGATTATGGTTTGGGATCTTTTGAGCAAATAGAGGCAGTGAGATATTCCAAAAGATAGATATGTAATTGGGAAAATGTAGATGTCTATAAATCTGTTTTATCTTCTTGCCAAATACCTGTTCACACCAATGCTCCAAACAGGCTGTTTATCTGCTGGTTATATATATTAAAAAAAAAAAAAAACATTGAGTCAGAAGTCTTAGTTGATTTCAAAATTTGTGCATCCAGTGGATGTGAATTTATTAAAATTTGATTCATCTGTGAAGACTAAAATTTGTCAGTTTGGAAGGAATCTGCATGTAGTGCTAGGCAGGGTTATAGTCTTTATCCACATGCCATCAATGACAGCCTTGAAGCATCATCCAGTAATCCCAAGTCTATGTGGGAACAGTTGATGCTGCAGCAGCTAAAATGGATCATTGACAATCATTAGGAATTTGGCAGACAACAATGGCCTGCTGTACATGTATCTGCATTGCAATATAGTGGCAAGCTGTTGGTATGGTATAGGCATGACTTCAGTTACCATGTTCTTTTGGCATCACACTAGGAAAATTTGTCTGTCTTTGTGGCCTATTTTATAGCAGTAAATGTGATTGGATGTAAATTATCACTTTATCAGGAGTGTTCAAATTATAATGGCAGGGATCTCTGCAAACAGAAAAGTCTGTTCTGAGGCAAGGACCTGGGTAAATCACATCTCTCCTACCTTTGGAAAGGAGTTGAGTGACCAGCTACCTTTTACAAACAGTCACCAGTGTACGATAGGCCTCACTTGTAAACAGCTATGATGGCCAAATGTAGAATCAATTTAGCTACATCCCACACATACAACTTTACACTACAGTTAGAAACTTTCTAGCTTCCATGAAATGTTAAGCACAAAATTGATACGATTTCAAAAGTTCAAAAAATGTTTTTCATATTACTGAATTTAATTTTGTCAGACTGGTGACAGAGAAATAATGGAAAACTGTGCTCTCAGTTAATTCTGAGGTTCAGTACCTAATATTTTTCAAGTTAGTTTTTTTTTGTCTTTTTAAAGGTAAATTTTTGCATTTTCAACTATGCAAAAAATATTATTTATGAGCTTTCCATGTTTGAATGCACAAAATTTCACTGAAGCAATGTCTGATATTTGACATGAAAATTAATTATCAGATATATGAAATAAAAACAATTAAGTTTGTGACAACAGTATCTTTGAATATTCTATCACAGCCAGAGTTTACTGCTATGCGGGAACAGTACATGCGCAAAGGTGAAGGATTCATCATCTGCTACTCAATCACAGACAGACGGAGCTTTGAAGAGGCTGTTACTTACAGGCAACTTATAGATCGTGTTCGGAACAGAGAAGATATTCCCATTGTTCTAGCAGGCAACAAATGTGATTTAGAGGAAATGCGAAAGGTAAGCATGATTTTTAACAGCATTAGCAAAGAGAGTGGCTTGGCAACTGTTACTGTGATAAAATAGTGTACTTCAGTTTCATATAGTATAGTATAACTAAGTGTATGATTGCATGGTCTATTATAGTGTTTATTCAGTATACCATTATCATTACTGCAGTGGCATGTTAGCATATGCTGGAGTTTTGGACTCTGTTTTGCATTAAAATATATTAACTAATATACAAGGTGCATTTAAAATTTTATCCAAAAGTTTTTAGAGCTAATTTCGAGGCTGCTGATTGGCTAAAAATATTGTGATTTGCATTATCAAAAGCCCTAATTGTCTACTATGAGAATAAGTCTTCCAAATACCCATGCAATATTTTTTTTGTTCAAATTACACAAGATGCAGCAAAAGCATTTGACTGTTGTGGGGTTATTTCAATCCAGGAAGACAGAAAAATCTTCACCTGCTTAAAAATGAAAGCTAAAGGAGGAAATTCATTGCCTGCACCATTGATAGATTTGTCAAAACTTCCTAAAAGAACAGATCAAAATTGTGCCAATTGATTACTGTCTCAACAAAGAAATTTTTTAAAAGTCATAACTAGTTGGATTTATTGAAATTGGAAGCAGCTCATCAGAAAAATGTCCAAGAAGCTTAAGGTCAGCAAACTGATGATGCAGAAAGTGGTCAGGAAAGGCCTCAAATTCCAGAAAGGCCACTCCTGATGGTCAATTTAAACAAAAGTAGCTGGATTATTTGTGTTAACTTAAGGCCTAGCTTCACAGGTACCCAACATTTGCCCATCCTGTTTGTGGATGAGAAATTGTTTACAATTAAAGTCAGTCAGTCAGTCAAAAAATGGTCACATTTTGTTCTCTCAGACCTTCCTTTATTGAGAGCAAAAAGAACTGCTTATTGAATGCAGAAGGCATCTTCTTTAATAGTTTGGGCTGGCATCATTACTGACAGATGAACTTTATTGGCTTTTGAATCTCAAGGCATGAAAATCAATGCGAAAATCTACAAAAAATTTTCTGGAGACTTGTAAAGTCATGGGCACAGGAACACTTTGGAAAACAAGGCCTGGTTATTCCAACGAGATGGAACAGCTGCCCCTGCACAGTTTAAACAATGCAGATATTGTTTTCTAAGAATTTTTTGACTTGATAGGCAAGTACGATTGCTTGATCCGAATCCATCGGATTCCACTATTTGGGGCAATTTTGGAGATAACTGCATGCTCAATGTCCCATCAAAATGTCAGTGTGCTCAACCAACCAAACAACATGCAAGGAATGACAAAATTCTTCAAAAACAGCTTCAAAACACCTTTGGCAGCTTTCTCAATTGTCACCACACTTTCATCAAAACCAAAGGTGGATTTATTAAATGATTTTAATGTCATTGTAAACTATAAAATTTGAGGTTTTGAGTGACGTACAGTACAGTTCGTCCATTCTGGTTTTTGTTTCTGTAGAAAAATAGACAAACATGTTTCACACAAAATTTAAAACAATCTGTGGATTAATTTTGTGAAATTAGAATGGCAAAAAATGTTATCCAACATTTCTAATGTTGATTCCTATGGAAAGTAATAATATTGGTTGGTTGTTTTCCTTGCACTTTATGCACATCGCTAACAATGTTCTTTGCTGTAGCACAGCTTTCTAGAAAAGTGCAAAGCATACCCTGGAGTTGGCCACGTGAAAGAATTAGGTACTTGGCTGCATAATTATTTTCTGTAATTCTTCCAGCATTGACAAAATGCCATGGTTACCTGACATTGAGAGGAGCAACACAATCAGGTGGCTGCAAAATATTACTTGGAGAAAGTTGAATCTAAGTTTGGGCAGTTAAAATTGGGAAAGTAATATATATTAATTTTATATTTTCTTTGTATATAGTTGATACAACTAGTGATTATACGATTCATTACGTACAGTTTTAAGATATTCACTTCGCGTTTGTCAGTTTTTGAAATTCTCTCTTCTTGCATTGCTGTAGATCACAAAAGGACATTCAGTACTGTAATGAAAACTTAAGATTAAATAGATTGTCTTGTAGAGTAGTTCTAACATTACAATTTTTCACCCCCCCCTTCCCTTGCTCTGTCATAGTAGACTGAGACTCCTCAACAAGAAAGATGCTTCTCTCATTGAACTTCCAAGTTGTTGTGTCATACACTCTTTGTTTACAAGGGAGACAACCCTGGTGAAGAAACAATGATGCAGATGTTCACTAAGTAGCTTTGCTAGTCCTGTGCCACAAGGAGACCCAGCAGTTCCAACTTTGGCAAGAAAAGCTTTACTAGAATGTAAATGACATTGCCAGTTCTCCAGATCATCAGTAATAGCATGGATTTAAATTTAACTTTAATAAATTAAAGCTGCACAGGATTTGGGAGGTTAGTATCCCTTCTAAAAAAAAAAAATCCTGCAGTGATATCACAAAAGCTAAACAAGCTTGCTCTTATAATAGGAAAGATTCTTGCTTGAAGTATTTAGCTGATTTTGATACATACATACATAGTTAACTGGAGCCATTGACTGTTGACTTAAACCCTTGGGTAGAATAAAGATACAGGCTTCAGAGCCTTTACCTTTTTATGTCCTCTTCTACTAGTCTTATACTACATTCTTTACTGAATAGAATCAAAAGACAAAATTTATTCATTATCAAGATGTTTGCTATGGAGGCTTCACACAAAGTAGCATTTTAGTTAAAATCAATTTGTCTTTTTACATGCTTCTCCTCATAGCAAAATTATGAATTATTTTTCCAAAAGCAACTCACTGTGCCAGTTCACTTTCAATACTCAAGAGGGCATTGGTGATGAGTTTGTTAAAAGATTGTTCAGAAGGTATGATCCTGACTGGCAGCATTTGAAGTACTGTACACACATTGCTGGATTCTCTTCCAATTTGAAGCACAATCTTGTTTAGGTGATGCAGTGAACTAAGAAAATGTGCTCTCTCCTCATATGGCATATTTCAACCAACTCAGATGACGCATTCTTTTTGTAAGTTGAAAAATTGCCACATGCATTTCGAATATCTCAAGGCCACTTGGGTGTTCCTGAAGTAACTGCCTTGAATGCTCCCCCCATCCTGTCTCAGTATTATTGCAGTTTAGCAAACTTCTTTTTCTTGCAGAATAGCTTTCATTCTTCCTATATAGCCAAATGAATTTTTGATATTGCTGAGCTTCATCTGACTTAGATGTAAATGAGCACCTGTTGTGAAAATTGCTAGGAAAGGTCAAAAGTGATTGGGTATAATATTGATTGCCTCACTCCCTTCTATAGATTGCAGTCATGAACTATTCTTCTCTAACTACATTAGTTTTGTGGTGACTGGAAGAATCTACAAACTTAATTTAAAGCTAAATCAAGGACTTCTACCTGCAAAAACAAAGTAATATAAGAGATTCTAGAATTTTTTAATTAGGCAAGAACAAGTTGTTTAAATTTTGAATTATGTCTTAATGAGTTTGATTTGTTTCAAACAACAGGTTTCTTCAGAGGAAGGTTCTGCTTTGGCCTGGCAGTTTGGATGCCCATTCTATGAGACCTCATCTGTCCTTCGTCAGTGTGTTGATGATGTGTTTCATGGCCTTATTCGGGAAATCCGTCGAAAGGAGCGGGAAGTGCTGGTAGCAATGGAGAAACAGAACCGCAAGAAGAACAGAGTGAAACGGGTGCAAGCCTTCTTGAAAGGTTTGAACATTTTTAAAAGAAGTGACTCTCACAAATCTTAAATGACAACTGAAAGGTTGATTTTAAAGAAAAAATTTTTTTTTGCTTTTTTATAACACTGCTCATGGAAGTTATTTTTTTTTGTTTTTTTTTTTTTTAAGACTTCTATTGGCTTCCCAAATGACACTGAACAACACAATGAAATAAAACAAGAAAAGACTGAGATATGCTTGTATCTGTGAGCATGTGTATGCAAGGACAACAATAGTTTTCATTGGTCAAAAGTTTATTTTTATGACACATGAACTGGCTTGCTTAACTAGATATTTAAAAATTAACCATATCCAATTTATTGCCTATTGCTAGCTTACTCTTGATTTAATTTACTTAACTTGGAGCTGTGCTAGGTTGGGGGAAGAACTGATACACGTGTTCTGTTATTCTGTCCACCATTCTGAAAGTTTTCCTATCCAAAAAAAAAGAGAGAACACAATGCAGAAATTTAAATGATAGAATGCAAAATCTACATCTCTCATTAGTAACCAAAAAACTCCAAATATACTTATACATTTCTGCCATTTTTTCCCCAGATATCTATTATTAAATGCAGAAGTTACATATTTAGCTTTACTAAAATAAATAAATACTTTATTGGCTATTTACAATGTGGTTGGATACATACTAACAGGCATCACGGTACTTCTGGACAAAGATGAAGAATTCTAGTAGAGACAGTCAGAGTGCAGTGGGCACTTTGTGGTGACACTCCTCCTTTCCCGCCTGGTCACTATTTCAGGATTATGTTAATGGTCAAGAGCAACATTTATACTAGTCCATTTACTACTGCTTTATCTTAGCTTAAATATGCAAACTAAATCAGAATTTTATACAAGATAACTAAATATGTTATTTGTGGAATTTTTCAAGACTATAATTTCACTTTATGCTGCCAGTGCTGCAGAGAATTTTAGCAAGATAAGTGAAAATTACAAATAAACAACAATTTATTTAGTATATGCATTTTACTTTAACATTTCAATTATTAAAATGAGATGAAAATCAGATTTTTTTCAGTTCATTTAGGAAATGTTCGTTGTTTTTGCCCCATTTTGTAAATGTTTTTTACATACATTATTGATTAGCAGGTTGAATGATGCTAATTAATATATTTAATTTAAAATCTGAAAATTAGTAAACATTTTTACTTTAAACTTTGTTCAAAAGTGTAGGATCTGTTCACATCATCATTTTTCGTTTTTTCAAAATTTGAAATTAAAACAAAAACTAAATAAATCACGTTGAAAATAACAAAAGCAAATCATATAGAACTGGATTAATTTGTTACTCTCCTTGGTTGTGAGTGAGTGATTTATATTTGTTATCAATATTCATAGTAGTAGGCTTTATGCTCTAAGGGGAGAGCATTTTATTCAGTTCACAAAATCTCTGACCAAAACCATATCATTCACTAAGTTACCTGGGAACTTCTGTAGATCTAGTGATAGGTGGCCATATTAATTAACCTGCTTCAGAGGTTTAGACATTTGTGACCTGGTCAGCTGCACTATTCAGGATATTTTGCCAAAACAAGAAACATTGATGGTGTCATGTGATCTGTTGCTTTCTGTTTCTTTAGTGGAGAGGCTACACTTCTGGCCCCCCTTCACCTTACAAAACAGAATATTTATTTATAATCTCAATTTGAATTTTGTTCTTTATATATCTATCTCTGAAATACGTCAATTAATTTTTTAAAATTATTTGATACAACTGAATGATGAAATTTTACTGTTCAAAACTGCAAGCACATACACATTCTTTATGCAAATGAAAACTTACCACCAAGTTACACAAATTTAGTTTGATCAATAAAACTGATGGAAAATATTCCTTATTTTTCTTTTTATTCAGGTGTTATCAAACTTCTTAAGGGAATGTAAAGGGCTGCTCATCAAAAAATTATTAAGAACACTCAAAAAATCCAAAGAATGGGTCATTAAACTTAAGTTGGATAATGTGAAAACACTGACAAGTTTTCTCCATATCAGAAATGCCAACTGTTCTTATTTGACTGCGTGTTAAGAATTTTCTCAATGAAAGACAGGACGTTTTTATCAGATAAATGCATCGTTTCCATTATTTCATCCACATGGAGGTTTTAAGATTAAATTATCTAATAAAGCAGTTATTGAATAAGATAAAACTGAGTCAAAATTAAGGTAGAATTATTTTATTTCTGTTGTATATTTAGTAGACTTTGTTCAAATATATTTCAGCAAAATGTTTTATTTTGTTTTTTACACATCCAAAATTTATTTTCTAAGCCTGGAATACAACCACCCTAGTTATACACCATTAAAACATGTATTAATAACTTTGTATCCTCCCCTGCTGTTTAAAACTCGATTAGGCCGTTTGTCATGAACCACATAACAAGATTGGCTATCAAAAATTTGTTAACCTTTTCTGGTTTCCAACTTGTAGGAAAGGTGGTGTTCAAACACTGCAAGATTTAGTCTATTACATTAGAGCCATAGACAAATTTTTCAGTTTTGGGTTGCCTGCCTCCCTTTTTTTAAAGCCTCTAGTAGGGATCAAGAACTAAGTATCATAAAAGTGGGGATAATAGGCTTTTATTTTGACTGAATGAAACTGATAAAACAATCACATCCTACATGTTTAAAGATAAAACAAAGTTGCTATGGTTTTTGCTCCTCCACGTGTGAAAAATCAAGAGGTCTAGTAGCAAGTGGTCATGCAATCACTTGGTATGCAATCAGAGATTCCCTAATCTGTCACTGGGGAGCCTTAATACACACACACACACACACACACACACACATATATGATTAGATTCAGACTTTTTATTGCAGACACATACAAAACTTAATGATCAAGTAAAAGTTATTTTTCTGTCATATCTACACTTTTAGATATTGCAGTAATTTTGTATATTTTTTAAGTGTTGTAATTTTAAAAAAAGGTAATGGTGCTGATGCGATTAAAAAATGCTTATTTAGCGTTACTTTCCTTATCAAAGATTTTATTTTTAAAATCTTAACTGAACTTCACATAGAATGTTTTCTGATTATTGTAAGTTTTTTTTTTTTTTTACAGTTAAACAATTAAATTTTTTCTTTTATTTTAGAAATTGTCAAAATTACAGAGTTTAAATTTCATTTATTTTTTAAAGAATTTCTTTGGCCAGAGAGGTAAAGGAAAAAATAATTGTACCTTAAACTGTCAGATATCTGTTAAATGTAACTCTTTTATCTTTACTTTTTGCAAATACAATCTGTTTTTAGTTAACCTAAAAAATCTTTGCAGAGTGAATCCCATTCTACTTCTTCCTTGAAGCAGGAAATCATCCTTTCATTAATCTTCAAGTTTCCAAGCCTTGTCTTTGGTTTCAGAATGTAAGAAATTGTATCATTTGTATTCTAAATTTTCAAGAGATCTAGATCCCAGATTTACCTATACAGGGGAAGCATGATGACAGTCAGTAATTAGACTACTGGACTGCTTGGTTGAGAACCCAAGTTTGAATTCTGGTCAGGATCAGCTTGAATTGGTATATCTCCCTGACATGGTTTCTCCTTGCTCTTCATTTGCCTCCCATGTCTGAAAGTATAAAGATCACTTTTTTTTTTACAACGGTTGGCACCCCTGTGATTCACTTGTACATTAGATATTAGTTAAACATATTTGACTTACAATATTAACTTGTATGACTGCTAATGTATGTGAGTAAAGATGGCTACCTATTGCAGATAAGATGTTATTCCAAGTCAGTCTGTACAGTAGACAATTTTTCATGCATAGTAGACCTTTAAAAGTTAGTGCAATTTGTAATTTTCCCGCAGTTTGAAACATCAGTTTGGCACTAGTTAGCTCTTACATTCTAGCAGTTTGGATATTGGAAGATAGAGTGATACATGCATTTCCTATAATACTCATTTCCAAATGAATTTTACTATGGTAATTACCTCTTTTAAAATTTTCTTTGTGGTATGACTGATTTCCAGTCATGCTGCTAAGTTATATGTATTTAATAGAGATGACTGCATCAACAACTTGAGGACAAATAAAATGTAGTAGTTCCGTAATATTTTACTGGGGTATTTAATAGAAACTTCTATTTATTTAAAATTTTTTGTAAAGAGCTACCTCTCCTGACAAAAATTTTAAATAAAAAAGAAACATGATGTACTTAATGTATTTAATATCAATACATTTTATAGTAAAATAAACATCCTTAGATATCTATTATTAACTAATTATAAAACTACATCATCAAACATTCCTTTATTTTTGAGGTAAGAGGAATGGACCTGTAAAAAAATATAAAAGATGGCTTCTATCTTTTTAAAAATTAACTTAGAATTAACCCATTTTAATTTGTCGTCAGTTGAATAAATTTGAAAAAAATTTCTAGTTCAACGGATTTTAAAATGTTTCCTTTGCCTTCAATTTTGATCTGCAGACAGGGTTAGAGCGGAAACCTTGTGACAAATGGCGGTTGCACAGCAACAAATCTACTTTTCAGGTTTTTAATCTGTAAATATGTCCTGGCTTTAGCTCTTCCATCACGGAGGAAAAAATACACAAAACAACCTTCTCACCAATGAGAAATCTGAAAAACATTTACGACAGCATTCTAAATATATAAAAAAAAAAAACTAGTAGCTAGCGATATATTAACAGGCTACTGGACTGCAATGGTTGAAAGCCAAAGTTCAAATCCCAGTTAGCGCTGGCTCAGTTGTGTGTACTTCTCTGGCGTAGCTGCTGCTTAGTCTTCAAGAGTTTGCCATGTGGGTTACCTCCAACCCCTAAAAATAAAGAGTTTCTAGTTGGATTTTCTGGGTACACGTGACAATTCCATGGGTAACTCTTGGTTGGCTTGCCCCATTCTAGCTGTTGTGTGATGTCCTTAGATCTTGGTCAGGACAGGGTTTTCCAAGGAGGAGAAGTATAAAACTGTGTGTGGACCACAACATAAAGATTGTGTATTCATATTTGTTTTTAGGCTGCTCTGAGGGGAATAAGTAAAAGTGTGGTATACATAGCTGTTTTGAACTTTGTGTTTTATACGAATATTTTTCAAAGGTTGCATTCAAGTGATTTTGTTTCTTTCTTTTGGATACAAATGACCTAAAAATAAGTCTTATAGAAGCCTAACAATTTAAGAATTACGACTTGACATCAGATAAATGTTATGGGTGTGTCGTATTCAAAGATATTAACACAACATTTCACCACCTTTCCCCAACCTGTGAGGACCCGTTTTAAGTTGAGAGGTTCAAAGTTGAAAGATAAATATGAATACGTTGCCCTGCTACTCTTATTTGCTTATCAATAAAAAATTTTCAGCACGGCATTAGTTGCAAGTGCTGAGAGAGAAAGGAAGAAGAAATTTCTTGAAGGTCCTCTATGAACATGCAGTTAACAAAAAACAAAGTTCTACTTCTAAATGTCTGCCTCTTTATGCAAGGTAAGTTTGCTCTTTTTACATTTTGTAATGATTAAAGAGGATTTTGAAAAAATAGCATTTATTTTAAATTGCCTAATTTCATATTCATTTAATAATTTTATGCCATAATGCTAATCAAATCCACTGAATTTACTTACAAAATACTATATTTTTGCCATGTGCTAGGACTGACCCAAAGACCACATTATCTTTGCAGGCTGTCAAGTAGTTAGAGAGGAGAATTTCTGTAAGTTTATAAGAATTTACATTTTTTTTTTAAGAAAACAAAAAATTACATGAATTAATGTAGGAGTTTGAAGGTCTCTTGTTTTCAATGGTAATTCTTATTAAGCCTGGTACTATGTCTTAACACAGTCATGAGCAACCTGTGGCCTACGATATCCTAATATGCGGCCCACGAGGCTTTGGCAAAGTAAATTTTATTTTCCTGTTTTTCACCCGGTGACCAAATAGGTCGCCCGCAGGCTTATCTCCTAGAGCAGGCACTCCCGTTTGCGTCACAGGCCCCCAGAGGTTCCCTGTCGCTCTGCTGCGCTGATGGAAGTGCGGACAATACAGGCTGGCAACGTAAGCTGGAACTCTGTTACCGCACTAGGACTAGTGCAATCAAGCCGCACTCTCATTGGCTAACGCCATTGTGGTCGGTTTAAAGACTTCAAGCTACCCCTGGTAATTTGAAATCATTTTCATCCTACCTTCTGGTAATCTGAACGCGACTTGAATGAAGCTACCGGAGGGATAAGGTGAAGGGGGAGTAATCTGAAATTGCTACAACGGCAGCTAAAAGACTCAGACCTTGACGCCTGTTGGGAGCACGCGGCACGGACTAGACAGGGACTCAGGCCAGATCCTAGGGTAATGACAAAAAAAATTTCATTACCCTGCAGTGGGATTTGATGAACTTTTTGGTACAAATTAAGAATATGCTGATCATTCTTCTGAATTTTGAAAAAAAGTTCCCCCAAGGTTAGACTTAAAGTTTTTAATATAGTGTTTTTTTTTGTAAATTTCCAAAACATGAGAGTGATTTGATTTAAAGATTTAAAATAAAAGAGAGACTTTATTTCTTTTTTAAAAAGTAACAAATCATACAATACTATTTATTAAAATAATTAGAAGTTTTTTTTTAAACAAATTTTATATTTAAATACTTATCAGTTTTACAAGTTTCCCTTAATTTTTCCATTAGTTTAATTCCCCTTTCAGCAATAATATTTGATCGTGGTATATCAATAACAATTTTCTTGAGACCAGTGAATTTTGAAGCATTTTTCAGCAGTTCTGTATTTAGTTTCTTTAATATTTGACAGGAGTTTGTCATATATTTCATTCTTAAATTTTTGGTAAGCTATGAAAGTAACTGGTTTTTCAAGTATTGCTCTCCAGTTTGGTAACAGAAAATAAGCAATAAGGGAATAAATTGCTCTGGAATTCCATCGAGCACTATGAATTGATGGTAGAGATCGCCAAATTATTTTCAATAATTTGCGATTTTCCTTATGTTGTCGAAATACAAAGTATAGAATATAAAGGAACCTGAAATCATCCCTCCATCCAGGATTTTCCACAACGGGCATCTCTACCTCCGGAGTATACGATTCTTTTAAGACCTCATACCCTTCAGTTATTTCATCTATAAATTTATAATTCAAATTAGGACCTGTGGTATGCTTATCAAGATAGAAGTAAAGAACATGTTTTAATATTCTGTCCAAAATGTGGTGTTGACAACCTATGTACTGAGGTACATTTAGATCCATTTGTAACATTTTTTTGCTGTATTCTAACTACAACCCCATTAATATGGCCAGTATTTACAGCAGTAGTATCACAAATGATCATTTTGATGCTAGACCATGCATCATTGTCGTCAAGAATACTAACAATTCCTTTAAATATACTTTCGGCTGAACCACTTTCACATCTGACCACCCCTAATTTAATTTTTTTCGTGGGACTTTGAAGGCATACAACTTGATACTCTTCTTCATGCTTTACTTTTCCTTTTTCTCCTGGTAACCTTTTTCCATCAAAATGCAAGCAGTAATCTTTCTCTTCCCCACATCTAACATATGTTTGAATATTCCAGACTGAGGAGTTGGCAGATTTATCCACTCTTTTGCAAGATTTAAACAAGCTTTTGATGCTTTGAGTAGAAAATGATAGTTCAGTAACTAATTTGATAGGCAGAGACGTAGAAAATTTTTGCTTTTCTTTAGGTGAAGATTCATAGATGCTTTCATTAGAACTGGTATCGGAATTGGTGGTTGAACTACTTGATTTGTCATCTTTTATATCTTGCGGTACAGTTTTATTGTCTTTTTGAATGCATCTGTCTTTTTGATGGATGAATTGAGGAAATTGGAGCTGGTTTATGAGTTTCGTAGCCTATTTTTCCTTCAGATTCGATCTGTTTTTTTATAAAGTTTCTTGTTTTTTCACACAACCATTGTCCTTCTGGCTTTGTAATGTCATTTTTTAAAATTCTTCTTTTGGGTATCTTTGATTTTTTTCATATTCTAATATTAGTTTATTAATACGAGCAAATGATTGCCTACTCACTGAGTATGGGAAAACTCATCTTCTTCCATAGATTAATTAATTCTTCATGAATAATTTTAACTCTTTTTTGTTTTGATTTTCCATTATCAAGTAGTGTATGGTAACATCCTAAAACATCTTTTTTTTAAAGGTAACCTAACGTAATCTTTGAAATTAGCAATTCTTGGCAAATGTCTTTTAGTCGTACTTGGCAAATTTTTGGCCCAAATTTTAGCATTTTTGTCTATTGTATCACTTGACATAAAATCAGCCATTAGACTAAACTTTATTATAGGAGTTAATCTGAAAAAGAAAAGGAAAAATAATAATAAATTATTAACTTTATAAAAAGTAAAATTTAAAAATAGGAGAAATTTAAATATTATGCATTTTTTCAAGTTAATTCAATATATAAACAACCAAATTTTCGACACTGAATCGCACTTTGCACATCCACCTCTCATGACAGCCAATTCAACACTGTTTTCTAATTTCCGTACGCTGATTTTTCTTTCACCCAGAAATCACATGATTTGCCAAAATCGCTATTTCTTAGCATCTTGCAACCCTAGAGTTAGAGGTATAGGGCAAAGAACAGAAGAGACCCAAACAATGTATCAGTTATGAATAAATTTGTATGAGAATGCCAATACATCAATATTTATGAAATTTGCCCTATTAGAGTGTAAAATGAAAATTTTTATTTGGCAGCCTGGGGCAACTTTTTTCACACAAATAAAAAATGAGCTTTATATTAATGTTTTATATGCAAAAGTTCACCCCATGTCCTAGCAGGAATTTTGATATTTAAAAATAAGTTCTGTAGTCATCACCCTACTGGACGTGCACTAGCCAGCTAAGCTCTAGGCCAACTTGGGCACTAACAACCAGCAACGTTGTGTCACATTTCTGCAGCTAGAAGAGTGACAATAGGGTGTATCATCATGTGTAGCAAATTTGTGTGCACATGTTGGGATTTTTCATACCATCAGACATGGCCTCAGAGAAGAAAAAGCGAAAAGTAGAGGATGAATCATGAAAATTCAATGATAGGTGGACCTCAGAGTGTTTCTTCACCAGTGTTAAAGAGACTGCAGTATGCTTAATTTTCAATGAATCTGTGGCTGTCCTTAAAGAATATGTCATCAGGAGACATTATGGTACAAAGCATGCATCAAAATATGGTACCCTTCAGGGCCAGATGCGGAAAGATAAGGTGCGGGAATTTGAAAAACTTCGCAGGCCAACAAAATCTCTTCAAGAAAGCCACTGCTGAGGCAGACATTTCAGTGCATGCCGGTTATTTGGTCTCCAAAATCCTGGAAAAACGTATGAAGCCCTTTGGTGATGGCGAGATGGTGTAGGAATGCCTTGAAGCTGTGGCTGATGTAGTATTTCCTGAGAAGGCTATTATTTTAAAAAAAATAGCCTGTCAAGGTCTACTGTGGGTAGGAGGGTTGATGAAGT
Organism: Nautilus pompilius; assembly: GCA_018389105.1. Taxonomy (NCBI): domain Eukaryota; kingdom Metazoa; phylum Mollusca; class Cephalopoda; order Nautilida; family Nautilidae; genus Nautilus; species Nautilus pompilius. Next base: position 342,175 of record JACATO010000340.1, read on the forward strand.
GTCAAAGAACATTGAAGACATCCTGAAATACAGAGCATCAAGTTGCAAGTGGTTTTCCATAGCATTTGACGAGAGTACTGACGTGTCCTATGTAGCTCAACTGGGTGTCTTCATTCGAGGCATCGGTGCTGAATTTAACATAACCGAGGAGTTAGTGGGTATGGTGGGAATGATGAGCACAACAACCGGTGCAGATTTGGAAGAGTTGATGAAAGTACTGAAGCGGTTGGGGCTACCTTTAGAGAGGCTGAGTGGCATCGCAACTGATGGGTCCCCAATGGTGACTTGACAACTCTCATCTCAAGAAGCTAGGGCTCTGACTGATTGTGAGTTAATTTTGTGTCACTGTTTGTTGCATCAAGAGCACTTATGTGCAAAATCTCTGGGGATGGAAAATGTTGCAGTTATTGTGAAGCTTGTGAATTTCATCAGATCAAATGGATTGAATCATTGCCAATTCAGACAGTTGCTGAATGACATGGCATCTGATTATGGAGATGTTTATTATGCTGAAGTGCGATGGCTAAGCAGCTGTGGTCAGATGTTCAAGCGAGTTTAAGATTTGAAGGAAAAAATTGAAGTCTTTTTAGATATGAAGGGGAAGCCAGTGAAGGAATTTGGCGATCGTGAGTGGATGTGCAATTTTGTGTTTTTGATCGACCTTACTCGGCATCTCAATGAACTGAATCTGAGGCTCCGTTCATCCACGACATGTTTGACAAGATCAAGGCGTTTGAATGCAAGTTGTCGCTGTGGGAATCACAACTTCGCTCCAATAACCTTGTTCATTTTGCAAAGTTGAGGAAGGCGAATCCAGATGATTCTGAAAAATATGCAGAAGAGATTCGGCAACTCTAAGGTAAATTTCACTTCTGTTTTCAAGATTTCAGAAGATGTGAGGATACCTTCAACATCTTTTCCATTCCTTTCGATGTCAGTGCTGAAAGTGCACCGCCAGAGCTTCAAATGGAGCTTTTTGATCTTCAGTGTAGCACTGAACTGAGAGCAAAATTCTGCGATGTGCTGCTTCTTAACTTTTACAAGCTCTACCTACCAAGGAAAGAGTTTTTCTGAATTGTCAAACCATGCTCTGAAGATGGTAAGCTTATTCGGCAGCACTTACATCTGTGAGCAATTTTTTAAAAAAATGCAGGTGCTGAAAAACAAGCATCGAAATCGGCTGGGAGGCAAACGCATGGAAAGCTCCTTGCGCATCACAACGTCTCAGATCGAGCCGGACATAGGCCTACGAAGTTCACTTGCGGCCCACATCCAGAAAAGGTTGCTCATCACCGTCTTAACACATTTGGAAAATGTTAAAAATGTGAATTTGATGAAAGAATTTATTCCTATCGACTTCAAAATGGTACCAGATGAAATTGGAAGGGTTTTCTAACAATGTGCATAATCTTTGACCAGATTAACTTTTTCTCCACTGTTTCCACAGAGACTGGAGGCTTCAACGCTTGAAAAATTTAAACTGAGTTCATAACTAGTTCCAGGTTTTGCCTCTTCAACTGTGTGCCAATGTTAAGCACTTTAGGCATCCACCAGAGAAAACCCTCTGATGTTCTAGGATTCAATGATATAAACTTGAGTGAAACAAGGGAAAAGCAATTTTTAAAAGATGCTTAGCAATTGTTGCTACTTAAGCAATCAAAATTATCGGCAGTTACTTTGATTAGCAAATACTTTAAGAGGAGTTCTAAGTAGATATAATGGATATCCAAATGAAACCTGGCCAGACAATTATGGTGATTCTATTTTCAACAAAGTCTCTTATATGTGTACACTAAAATTAAATAACATTTTCTTCCTTAACACCACTTGTATTATTATTCTTATTATGCTACTGCTTATTTACACACCAAGAATCACGAAAACAGATATTGTTGTAATGCATAATAATGAGCTTGATTTGTTTCAGTACAAATACTGTTATTAATTTGCAACATTTACCAACAAATTGGCATTCTGAAATGAAACAAATACATCTTACATCACATTCTGTGATGTTATACAGGTCAATTAACATAACTTGCTAACTGTTAATCTGTGCAAGAGAGGGATAGCACAAACCTTTTCCTTTCATTTTTATTTATTTAAAATTTTCATATTGAGAAATACTGGTAGATTTGGTTATAGGAGATTACAAAATGATTTGATTGGAATGTGGGGACACTTTGAAAAGATATAGCTGCTGTACAGTTAGTATTGTGGGAAAAGTAGAAACCAAATAAAAGCTATAGCTTTGGTAAAAAATCTGGTAAACTGGTTGCTTTGAACAACTTCCAGATTTATCACAGTCAATACTTCGAAACAGGGTTGTCCAACTGGTGGCCCCTTAATTGAGTTCCAAAAATCCTGTCATAATGGAGTGTTATCTGTCCATCTCTCTGTTTCTGTGCACGTCTGTCTTCCTACCTATCTCGTATTTTTTAAAACATGGTTTTACATTCTGCTTAACTTGTCAAACTTTCATATCACTCATGCACTAGCAGCAGCAGCTTTGTAAACTGGCACTAGTTGTTGTTTCCAAACAGATTTCCACAGAGTCCGCATTCAATGATTGCAGTCTCTAGTTGTCTTTCATTAAAATCAGTCTATATCAATTTCTTAATTATCAGTTTTACTTCCTTAGTTATCCCATTAAACAATGGTGCAACGTAGAGCTCAAATGGATGAATATATATCTCAAAAATTGTTGAGTCTCCTTTGTAAATGAAAATCTTGTTCCCTTTCTTGTTCTCACTCAAGATCTTATTTTATTTGTTTTTAAAAACCATACTAACCTTGTTACCATGAGTTCTTCAGAGAAATGGAAATTGGAAGACAAAAACAGAACATTTTAAGAAAGGTGGGAGAATGAATATTTTGTTAGCAAAACCAAAGGAAAATCCTGTGTATTATATGTATGCAAATGCTAAAATGCCACTATAAATCATTCCGCAAAGAAAAATTTGATAAAAATCTGAGATTCAGGAATAGCTGTAGTTCAACAGTACAAGAGCAAATTGAAGCAGTAGACAGGAATGTTTACTTAATTTATGACAGTTCAAACTTCAAGTTTAGCTGTTGCTCATGCAATAGCTTTGGAACTTGCCAAATCAAAGAAGCCATTTAGAGACAGAAGTCTATCTAATTTAAAAATGTGCAATTAATATGGCAAAAACCTTTGGTAAAGACATTATTGCTACAAAATTTGAACTGTTATCCCATCAAACAATGGCACAATGAATTTGTAATATTGTTGAGGGATGTATTTACTTTTCTCTTTGTTTTGACAAGAGCATTGATCAAATGAACATAAGTCAACTGTTAGTTCTGTTTGTGCTATTCAGTGTGCCTTAACAACGTGAGAACTACTAGATCTTGTTCCATTGCTTGGTACTACCATAGGAACTGATATAAAGTGATGCAGAAGTGTGAGACTAAACTGGGAGTTTTGAAAAATGTTCATGCATAGTGACTGATGGGGCAAAGGCTATGGCTTGGATGAAGAATGGGTTTTGTGGACTACTAAAACAAACAGGAGTTAGTTGCCTTACAGTTCACTGCATTATTCACCAGGAGTCATTGTGTGGTAAATCAGTAAAACAAGCTATTAATTCCATGAAAGTAGTCGTTAAGATAACAAATCTCATTCAAGATGGAAAACAAGTATGGAGTCCTAATTCTGCATTCCAAAATACATTGGTTTAGTGCAGGAAAATGTCTTAAGCACTTTTTTGAGATGAGGAAAGATTCCATTATTTCTGAAAAATGAGATAACACTACTGATCTTGAAGAAAAATTAGGTAATCCTGGCTTTCAATGTGAATTAGCCTTAAATGACTTTACTCATTTTCCTTCAAGTGCAGAAATAGCCAAGAAACTATGAAAGCACTGATTTTATAGTTTTACCACTAATATAGTGGAGATTTTGGAGGAATCTGATAATAAATTCTCAGACTTTGAAAATATGATAGATGACATAGCCTTTTTTAACAACCCATTCAGTGTAGTGACTGCAAACCAATCCCATCAATTTCAACTGGAACTGTACAGGCAGACCCTTTTTTCAGTTGGAGGGCAGAAAAGGGAAGGGACTTCTTCAGAATTTTCCACCAAGAACAATATCCAAACATGAAACTTTGGATTAAATATATGCCCTATGTTTGGAAGTACTTACTTGTGCAAGAGTATCTTTTCCAACATGAAATTTATAAAATCTCATTACTGTCCTTCCCTAACTGATGAATCACTGAAACAGTTGCTGGGACTTTCTATAACCAACATAAATGTGGATATGCTAAACTTGGTTAAAGAGAACGATTTTCCTCCTGTGTCCTAAATAATCTTGTTTCAACAAATCTAGTGTAGGTTGAGAGATGTGTAATAAAGATGTAGGGTATTGAAAAATGAGTTTCATAAGATCCATTGCAATCTTCATTTTAAAATAATTTTGCCTCCTCCACCAAACAAGTGAATGCTTTCCGAGCCCCGTGATGTTACGAGTTTTACAGCCCCGATCTAAATGGCAGCAGCAATTCGTCGCCTCCATTGTGGCAAACAGCCGCCGGGTGCACACATCCGCGTGCGTGGAAATGTCGGTCGGTTGCCTTGGGTTCAAACAAGCACCACACACTTTCCCTGGAAGTTCATGGATACTGCCTGCACTTGAAGTCAAATGCATTAACACGTTCATCAATACTCACTCGTCGGTTATCACGGGAAGCTGCGTCTCCCACCACCCATGCCACTGTTTTCATCTGTGGTTGGGGGGGGCGGCGTCGTCGGCCTGGTCCATTGGTCGTTCTTAAACACGTCCACTCGTACAGTTTTCTTTTCTCTCCATACTTCGCCAACATTCTCCGATGAATTTCATTCGGCGGAACAAATTCGTGCCCACAGAAAACGAATCGCAGACCACTGCGCCGCCATGTTGCTTACTCACTCTCCGTGGCCGCGAGAGGGCGCTTTCGAGTACTCGTACATCAGCGTTGCCGGACAGGCATGTCGTCTGCTGCTTTACCACGAGCATAAAAGAAGCACTGGTACCAATAAATATCGGCTTTAACATCCTCGTACATACATTGGGGACAGCCCGCTATTTTAATTTTTGAGCTCTTGTAAAGTGAATAGACTCAAGATGACTGTGATGATGATGATGATGCATGTACGACCATCTGGGCCGTGGCTAGGTTTGGGGACATCATGGCGCCACGCATCAAGATCTTGAGAAAGGGGAAAATGGTCGTAATTTGCCCACTCAAAAATAAATTTCAGAAGATCGCACAATGATGTACTCGAGCCCAAAGGAGATCTCTGACTTTGGTAAACCTCGATGCGACGATCGATAAGCGGAGCAAGCAGATCGTTATGACTCTTGCCTCTTGGTTGTTTCTCATCAGGCAAACATTGCAGGAATCCCGTGATCTGCTCAGCTTTACGTTATGTGGGGCTGCATTTGCATTTTTTGCTATTGGTCTGAAATAGAGAGTTATCTTAAATAATATCCAAGGACTTCACTCCAAGAGAAACTAGTGTTCTCCTGTACTGCTAACTCACCGGGTGACCTGCCTTCATGCGTTCTCAACAGCATGCTGACAGATCACCTCAGATAACCGCCCAAACTACCATGGTATGGAGAAAATATGAGATATGTTTACCAGCAAAATGTCTGCCGACTTACTATAGGTGAAAAGTTTGTTAATTGTCAGTGTCCAAAGGTAGTGCTGTACAGCTGCTTTATGCTTATTGGCACACACCTCCAACCCCTTCCTGGGATCAAATACAGGACCTTATTTTTTTATTTTAATTTCCCCTGAATTGGGTACTTTGTTATTTCCGACAAATACTACTGCTTTTTGTGTTGGAAGTTCCTGCAAACATCCAAATCAAATCATCTATATATTGTAAGTTTGAACAAAGAAAGTGACATGTGAGACAGGCAAGGGCTTTGTGCATCATAGAAATTCAAGGTGTCATCTAAAAGCTATGGTGATGTGGTGTGAGTTAAACACCAGAATGTTTAGAGGTACAACAGCTGACTTGGTGATCATTTGTGATGCAATCACATAAAAAAGCTCTACTACATTTGCAGTATATTTGATATTATTAGATTCTTGGCAGTCAACAAAATTAAATAAAGGGATACCAAGGAAACTCAGACAACTATGACCTGATGACTATCTATTGTATTGTAAATTTCTTAATTTATTTGAGTTTATCACTGTAAAAGATGAAAAACTGGTTGCTATTGTAAAAAACAAAATTCCTATTAATGCCAAGTACATTCACCTGAAATCTAAAATAAGATCACTTAAATCATGCCAGAAATTTTTCAAAGCAAGATTTTGATGAAGTACTTAAGAGCAATAACACCCATTACTCAATTAAGTGTGATAGCACATGATAACAGCAATGTGGAAAAGCTTTCTATAGTTGTGTTTTATGAAAGATAGAGAATCCCATGAATACTTGCTACAGATGTATATTCTGGATCAGCTATTTTGGAAAAGAGAATTTGTGAACTTCACCACATTTTGACATCAATTGCGTCTTCAGTCTGTGTTACAATAGTGGTGCAAGTGTTATTTCTTTAATATGAGCAAGTGTTCAAAATCTTGTGCGAGTCAACTTTAAATAGCTCATACCATATATTCACTGCTCTAATCATCAACTCCACACTTTCAATGAACTTGAAAATGATCATGTAGTTGGACAGTTTATGAAATGATATAAACCTTATATAACTTTGTCTGACATCTGGAGATTACTCAAATGTGTAATGGAAACATACTGAAGTGCCTACTTAAGCAATTTTGGATAAATCATTATGAAACAACATTTACTGGAAACTTTTCAGCTTTCACTGATGTACTGAGGGTTATTTACCAAGATGCATAAAAACAATAATTCCTCTTTGTTGCTCATGTACTGGATGCTGTTCTTAGCATTTTTCAACCTCTGAATTGCATAATACTGACATAGATTACAGATACCACTTCCAGGGTGATTGATTTTCAGTCATACTAATCAATATGAATGGAAATGCAGTCATCAAAGGCAAAGATGAGATTCAGTCAAGACTCAAATATCCATGAATGACTAATCCTCATTTTTCTGACAGCATAGTTGCATAGTTGATGCAATATTAGGACAACACAGGAAATAAAAAAATTATTTTCTTTGTTATTGATGCAACTCTGATGGTGGTAAATGCAGTATCTGGTGAGATGTGTGGACATAAATGAATTTGAACTCCAGTGTTAGTAATGATTTCCCTAATTCAAAGAAAATGAAGCCATTGTTAAATTAAATTCCTGATTGTATCAGATCATGATCTTTCAGCTGGAATGCAAGTAGCTGAACTGCTTATCCTTTCCAAGAGCAATATTGATAAAAGAATTTTTGCTAATATTGTATCATTGCAAAAATTTATGGCCAACTTCCATTGCTATATAAAGTTTGTGTTTGCTCACAAACATCTGATACTACCACAGCAGTTTGCAAAGTAAATTGTCTGTGCTAACACTATAAAAGACTGTTACTGCAGTAGTGCCTTGGTTTTATTGTGCTTTGAGAATGAGCTGGTCATGAGCAGCATTCACAAAGAATTTTTTTTAACATCTTTCAGCAACAAAGTAAGCATCTGCTAATGAGCTGACATTATGAAATTGGATAGGAAAAAAATACTGGCATCTCATATTCCAAGCACTGATCTCATTTCATGATTTAAAAATCTAATTAGCATGAAGACTATCCAGTAACATGTGAAAGACTGTCATAAGTAAAGAAAACTGGGGTTGAAGGAGGGTTAGTCATATTGGCACTAAAGAGAATTAGGGTGGGTAAGGAGATAGTAATAAAAAGTTTTAAAATTTAGACAGGTTCCACTTGAAACATTTGCTCCCCATCAGTAGTGTTGTGCGCTTTAGTAGCGACCATATGAAATGTTTTGCTTGCTTTTCACATTTATGCACACCTACAATAATTTTTAAATATTTTCACTTGTTTCCTTTTGCTTTAATGTACATTCACAATTCCACATTGATACCTTTCTTGGGTTTTAGAAAAAGCCATTTTTAGTGATGATCCTGCATGGATTAATGCTGATGGTGTTCCTCTTACTGTACTCATGACTATGGCCAGGACAACTGTGACACTAAAAGTTTATGGTTTTTTCAATAGGAGCTGTGCCACTGCCTGCCCAAACCTCTATCAGAATGATGCAAGCTATTACAAAAGATTTGCAGAACAGATAAATTCTTTTCATTAATAGTCTACATGTTTCTGTAGAATATAATGAGTACAAAACTAATGAGATGTAGAATAATTTAGTTTTGCTTTTGATTAGCATTAACTCCCAGTTATGAATATCACAAATCTAAACTTTTATTTTCTTTTTTTAAAAGAAAACAGTAAAATCCACCTGTATCAGTTTCTTCAAAAAAAAAAAAAAAAAATTCTCTAATGTAGCTTCAGTAAAATACCGAATTGATCGCACATTTCTTATCTGCAATGAAAAAATGTTCCTATCATTACAGGATTTTTCGAACTTATCAACAATACTATTATCCAACTAGCATGCAACTATCTAGCTAACATTATAACTGTGATAAGACAAATGTATCATTGTTATCTTACACTTGCAATTACATGACTGTCTATCTCAAAGTAATGACAGGAACTTGCAGTGGTTATATTTCTGGAAAAGTGATCAAATGAAGATTTTTAAAGTAATTAAGGGCTTTGAACAAAGCATCAGGGCAATTTTGTTATTATTTTCTGCTATTTACAGATGGTAATGTAAGGGGTTAATAGTTACAAGCTATCTAAGGTTCCGGTACTGTTAAATATTTGAAAATGTTTCTTTCAGTAATATAATTAGTGAGCAGAATAGATTATCTAAGCATGCATCTTGTAGAAGATTTGTCTTGTCCGCTTATGGTGGAATAATTTTCTACTCTAAAGAAATCTTTGGAAATGTTTTTTCTATATTACCTATAAGATCTTACACAAGTCAAACATTTTACCTCTCTGGACTATTCTAATCAAACTTTTCCATGCTCGTTATGTCCTACACCTTTTATTACCATTAAATTATAAATGGATATCACTGCACTCAACAACAATACTGATATCATGGAAATCCATTAACAACTGTAAAAAGATTAAATTTTGAAATGAAACTATTATGAACTTAATATTATTAAGCCATTGGGTTTATTCTTCTAACTATAGAAGTACTATGACTAGAAACTGGCAATGTAGACACTAAGATCTTAGGTTCCTTTACAAAATGGGATGATAGAAATTATTGTCTGACAAAAATGTCTAATTCTTTTTAAAATGTTTTTTTTTTTTTTAATTCTAAAAGTAAAATCCTTATCACTGATAAGGTTACCTGTGGAAGTTTGAAAAAAATGATGGGGGGGGGGAATAAATACTTACCTTTGTCGTCTTGGTGTTAACAATAAGGCAAAGTGTGCGCGGTGAAAATATTTTCAAGTTGTCATTTGTAACAGAACAAATGGAACGGAGATGAAATAAATACAGAATTTGAAATTTTAAGTCTAGTTATTCTACATTCTGAGAATAAAAGTGAAGGTAATACAAAAACAAAAAAGAATCAGCAATGGGGTTCCTTATTATCCAGTAGTTACACTAAAAAATGCATTTATGATTCTTAACCAATTCTAAAAAAATATAAATAAAAAAACTATATGATAGAATTGGTGGTTTATTTAGTGAGTTTTAAATGAAATTATTTACAATTTAAGATTTAGTAAAACCTTTGTTAAATAAAACAGTCAGTTGTTTAAATGTAAAGACAAATTCTAAGCAATATTTTTGGTTTACATATTTTTTGTTTCAGATATCATTTGACTATAAAACCAGAGTCATAAAATAAATTTAGTTTTTCAACAAATTTATTTATTGCATAAAGTATTTTCAGGTGCTGGGTATATTTCATTCCTTGATAAAAGGAAACTAAAGGCAGAAACTGCAACTTATAGCCTGACAAATGGCTGTGAGTGTATAACTTTACAGAGTCCAGCCAGTAAAAATGTGGCCCACTTTCACCTGAATTTCATCAGTTACCACAACATCACCAAAGACTGGAAATTGTCCAACAGTATAGGTCAGATTGATGCACTCTTATTTCCACTGAGCATAAAATAAAAGAAAGTTGAGAGACTTTGTTTACAGTCGCAATCTCCAATATTTAACAGCATCAGATTGGGTGACAATTTGTGATCCTTTTCCTTAAAGTACATTTTGAATCATTACCTTCTACACAGGTGTGATTGTATCTTGTAGATGAAACTCTGCCAATGAATAACATGCAAAAACATTTATTTTCAGCACAAACCATGTCTGCAGTGGACTCAACAGGAACGAAGGATCACACACAAAAGATGTTAGAAACTACAAAAATACCTATCACGGGAAGCACCCAGCCTATTGTCAGTAGTTCAAGCAGAATGACAGCAGTAACAACAACAGAGTTAAATAAGACTATGTCAAATAACAGTAAGACAACAGGTACAAGATTTCCATATCATCAAATTGGGTGACAATTTGTGATCCTTTTCCTTAAAGTACATTTTGAATCATTACCTTCTACACAGGTGTGATTGTATCTTGTAGATGAAACTCTGCCAATGAATAACATGCAAAAACATTTATTTTCAGCACAAACCATGTCTGCAGTGGACTCAACAGGAACGAAGGATCACACACAAAAGATGTTAGAAACTACAAAAATACCTATCACGGGAAGCACCCAGCCTATTGTCAGTAGTTCAAGCAGAATGACAGCAGTAACAACAACAGAGTTAAATAAGACTATGTCAAATAACAGTAAGACAACAGGTACAAGATTTCCATATCATCAAATTGGGTGACAATTGTGATCCTTTTCCTTAAAGTACATTTTGAATCATTACCTTCTACACAGGTGTGATTGTATCTTGTAGATGAAACTCTGCCAATGAATAACATACAAAAACATTTATTTTCAGCACAAACCATGTCTGCAGTGGACTCAACAGGAACGAAGCATCACACACAAAAGATGTCAGAAACTACAAAAATACCTATCACGGGAAGCACCCAGCCTATTGTCAGTAGTTCAAGCAGAATGACAGCAGTAACAACAACAGAGTTAAATAAGACTATGTCAAATAACAGTAAGACAACAGGTACAAGATTTTCGACAAACGAAACCGTAAAAAGTACAGAAGAAATCTCAACCAGTGTTATAATACAAAGTTTAAATGATACTTCAAGTGTCAGTACTTTGAATAGTGGCTATCAATCAAACTCTGCACTTATGCAGTCTTCACCCACAAATCCCAGATCTAAAGTACACACTACACCTGAGAACATGCATCAGATGTCTACAACAGATTCCAAAATCAAAAACACTAAGGAAATGTCCTCTGTAAAACCCAAGCCAAGAAACAATGGTAATGCCAAGCAGCATAAGGATAAAGCCAAAAAGAAACTTACCATCATCATAGCTGTTTGCGGATCACTAGCTGGATTCTTATTATTGGTACTTGTTTTGTATTACATGATAAAAAAAGTAAAAAAACCCAGCAACATGCCTATTTTATTGTCAGACATTTCTCCATAAATTTATTTTTCTTGAAAACATTTTAAAATGAACTATATATGTCTAAGTACTTTTATGTATTAAAAAAACTAATTTTTTCTAACAATGATAATGGCAGACCTGACTTTTCAAACTAAAAATCCTTGTGAAAATCAGATATGAGAGATTCCAGCTGATAGGCAGTATATCAATTTTGTTTTTTAAAAATTCATGGTGGAAAACTCAAATTCTGGGTTTTCTTGATGTTGGGCAGTACTTTTCTACCCCTTTGTTTGAGATGCACAGCTCAGAATCACCAATGCTATCTATCCTCATAAATATGGATTTACCAGAACAAGCTGCAAATGTTTCTATTTGACAGTTCTCCTTGCTTTTATAATTGTATTCTCGATGGAAGTGACCTTTAATTCCAAGAAGTGTGTAGTGCTGATTAAAGGTGTATAAAATTTGATATTTTTGATAAAGCATTACAAATGTACACAGTGAACATGGCCATATAATGGCACTCTGAGTCTTTTTCAAAAAAAACTGTTCCACCACAGAATCATTCTACTCAATTTTTTTTCTCTATTAAAAGCCAGCCATTGAATATTCTTAAATCATCACAAGTGGTAGCAACTTCTGTATAGTAAAGTAGTTTTTTTCTTTTTTTTAAAATTCTCACTATATTTTTGGTTAGAATTCTGCCAAAGTCAGGGAAAGAAGTCATGTTTAATTAACTGACAGTGATGTTTTATCTCACAATGCAAGTTAAAACAGAATGAAAATTCTTTACTTCATCTTTAATGGAGAAAATTTAGAACCAAAACAACTTACTGTACATGACATTAAATGTGGAAGCTAGTAAATGTCATGCAAAGACTGGAATTTGATTCTTTGTTAGTCATTAAATATTAAAATAACTTCACATCTGCATTCTGTTGTTTCCCGACCAGGACCATTCCTTTCCTGATATCTACTAAAGCTGTCAAGGAAATGTTATCTACTAATTTTTTTATTAAAGTGCCATAACCATATTTATGGTAAAAACAAACCTGAAATCTGTACCTGCATTTTGTTTTTCTTTCGAAAATTGGTGTTTTCCCATGAAGATAGTTATGGATAGTGAACCTGCATGGCCATCAAGATAAAATTATATATGAAAATGTTTCTTTCTGTAGTAACATTAACAAAAAAAAAAAGTAGAGATAATATAAGGAAAAAAAAACTGGAAACAGCAGCAATAAACATAAGGCCAGACCCAGAAAAGAGATGTTGCTAACATCTAAAAAGATACAGCACCTCAACTAAAATTCTGAATCAAAATTACCTTTGAAAGTACTTCATGTAAGGCTGCCTGTATGCCATCTAGTAATTATCTTCATTCTATTTTTAATGTATAAAATGTCTGTAGCATGAACATCATGACTGGTAGACAAGTTGTAGTGGTGGAAGAGGTGTTTTAATAAAAAGGAAAACTCTTGCAACATGACAAATTTTCCCAATTATTTTTTATTCACAAAAATATGGACTATAGCAGACATGTAGCTGAAGATGGAATTTTATCCATAAGCTGTTTTTACCTGAAAACACAGATTTTTTCCCCACTTTCTAAATAATCCAATTAGTGTTGTCTTAATAAAAAAAAAATTTTATATAGCTGAATTTATTTTCATTTTCAGTCTGAATTTCACAAGCAAAACATTTATGGAAATAACTCAACTATTCCATGTTCTTATTCATTCAGTCACAGTTAAAAAATTAAATGGTTATAAAGTGCCAAAAAATGAAGAAATACTATCATAAGAGATCAAATGATTAAAAAATTACACCTAATAAAATATTTTGTAGATATATAAGATGTTTCTGCTACAGTAAATACACAATGAATTTTTGCAGTCCTGACTATGAAGTCTAAGAAATCACTGGTGAACTAGGTATTGGGTTGGTGACCAAGCAATTACCTTGGTTTGGTTGAGAGCTCTTGAATGGTGATCAAGGCACAAGCTGGTCAAGACTTACATGTGTAACCACCATCACATGCACCAAAAAACCCTACTAGAACTCTTCATATCTAGAGATGGGAAGTAACTGGATAACCTGGCAGAAAGCCATGTGACCATCTGGTAAAGACAAGACCAAACTGAGTCAGTCACTAAAGATTCAAACTCAGGCTCTCACCAATTTCAATCCACTGGTTTAATGAGCTCTGATGTTAACGCTTCGTTTTTACCCACAACAAAACTGAGAAGTGAAAGACAGGACAATTTTTTATATTAGCTTCCTATAAACTTTATTTCTATATGATTAGAGATTTTTTCCAAACAGTGGTAATAAGTGCTGCATGCACTAATCAAATATCCTCCAGGACCTTTACCTTTTTCAGGCTGTAACTGATGGAGCATAGTTCCTGACCAAACGATCAAATTCACTCTCCTGATGAAAGAGAAAGAATACAATCAGGTTTATAAAACTTGATAATTTAAACACTTAAAATATGGGAAAAACATTAACAAAAAACAACATAGTCTAAACAATTTAAATATATAGAATGTTAAACTCATTTCATACAGGCTTATTTTTACACAAAATTGCCCAGAAATATATGAAGTCAGGTATTAAATGTTAATTTGAAAGTATATAAAAATTCCTAAACACCATCACAAACTGCTTGAAATTAGCATTTTTTATTTTTGTTTAAGCATTACACTTTGGTGGCTAAGTTATATTTTCATGCCAACCATTTATTGAAAGATTAAATGGGGTGGTTCAGTAGTCCAGTGGTAGATTACTGGTGCAAAAAACAACATCATTCTTTTCTGTTTTACTTGAATTTTTTCAAAGAAAATTTCTTTCATAGTGGTATACTGGTACATACCAAGATATCAATGGTGGTGGTGGCTGCCCAGAGCCTTTCCCTCACAGTAAATCATGCAGATTGTAAGAATTGCTGAGTCCCACCATAGCACTTGTGTAGCTGCACAGAATGAGTCATATAGTGAAAAACCCTACTGGGATTCTTCATTTTTAGATGCGGGAGGAAACCCACATGGCAGGCTGATGAAGAGTGAGAAGAAGCCATGCAAGAGAACTATGCCAAACTAATCCATTCCTGCCAAGGGTTCGAACTCAGGCCCTTGATCTTTGTAGCCCAGTAACCTACCACTGGACCACCCAATTCAATCTTTCAATGAATGGTTGGCATGGAAACATAACTTAGCCACCAAAGTGTAATGCTAAAACAAAAGCAAAAAATGTTAATTTCAAGCAGTTAGTGATATTGTTGTTCAGGAATTTCTTCTATATACTGTGTAAAAATTGATATTTTTATTTATTCTACCTGTTTAGAATTATAACTGATAAAACTGAATTTAAATTAATTAAAATTACATATTAAAAAATAATACTTAAACTATAGGTATTTTATATACAAAGAAACACCTATTTATGAGAATGGCAGTGTGATTTTACAATTGCTACATATTCACTTTTTTTTTTTTTTGGTAAAGTAATTAAATATTGCTAATGGTTTCCCTTTTATACCTTTCATACCTTTTGATGATGTTTTTAAAACTAAATTCAAAGATTAAATTGAGACAAGAAGATCAGCAGCTTAAAATAGTTAGACAAATAATGTAACTATTTCTTTCTCAAACTTACCATAATGCATGTCAGAAAAACTGTTTAGATGGAAAATAACAGCCCCAACAACTTTGGATACAATTATCATGAAGAAATTTGTAACATAAGCTTGCTTCACATAAAACATTCTCACATACTAAATTAACGGCATAAATATTACCTTCTGAAAATATTCCTTAACAAATGGGTGGCTTCTGTGAGTGTCTTTCAACTGTGAAATGTATCTGTTGCTAACCTGGAAAAGTTTTGTTGAGATTGTTTAAACTATTTTTGACAATAGAATAATTCAAAATAAAATCTGCATTAGAAATTTGTTATTTTATTAACAAATAAATAAATAATGGTATATTTAGACAAAGAAACACTTTCTCTCTCTCTCCCTCTCATATACACATGCTTTTTTAAAACCTCAGAACCCTTCAACCTGTGCTGCTATTTAGGTATAACCTTCCAAAGAGTTAAACACACTAATGTCTGCATTCTACATGGACCATTAATAGCTCAGTATATTAATCATACATTTGTTATCCTACCCTTAGTAGGAAAGAACAATTTCATACTTTCATTAAAAGAAAACAAAAAAAGTTTAAGAAATTTCATAACAAGATCATTAACTATAGAATTACCTCAGGGGCTTTCCCCAGGTGCTGTGACACGACTATCAGGTTGATCAAAGTCTCTGGATCATTACTGTTCTAAATAAAAAAAAAGGAAAAAATCTTGAACAATTTTCCATGAGCGAGCCAGAAATACAGTTATACCTTGAACATTTGCGAGTTAGGTTCCAGAACCCGTCGCGGATCAGGAGAAATCGCGAATGTTTGGTACGAGTCACTAAAAATGCTAATAAATGCTTATTTCTAGAGTTTAAACCCTAAATATGACCTAAATCATGCTCCCAAAGCACTTTAATTTCATTTAAAAGTTAGCTTAATATATTACCCTTAAAAAAAGAAATAAATAGTTGACGTAAAAATAGAGTACAGTATCACCTAATGGGTATTTGCCACACTAGCGCATTTACAGTACGGTATACTAATGTTACCCCTATACTAATTCATTGGCAGCCGTTTTCTTTTGCACTCACAGTAAGGTAAAACCAAGTAACAAATGGGACTGTAAACTTAATGACTGAAGTTTTCTTTGTCATTGTCAGGAAGGTAAACTAGGTCAACTTCATATGTCACAGAAGTCATATAACGAAGATACAATTCAATAAAATAAAGAAAACATGTACGCACTGTACGTAGAATATTGATTGAAGATAATGATGATGATGAATTAGCTGTGCAGTACGGTGAAAATAATGAAAATGACTGCACAGCATACTTGAGGAATTACAGCTCCTCAGAGTCCCCTTCTTCAGGTAGAGGAGACTCTTCTGCCAAGGCTACTTCTGCCGGGGCTTCTTTGGGTGGGGGTTTCCGATCGAAGAACCAAGTTATTTTGCTCTGCTGCTGTTGTTTTTTCATAGTGGTGTAGAGGGTACTGTATGTCTCCATGACTGAATTTAAGCCATTTATCGTTTTCAGAGCACGTTCAAAATAGGGAACCCACTCTTCTATGTAGGATTGCAACTGCTGTTGAGTCCTCATGATTATTCGAAGACGTTCAATTGAAAGACCCTCGTCCTCCGCTTGTTGTTCTTGAGCTGATTCCTCTTCCTCTTCACTTGCTGACTTGGTCAGCTCAAGCAAGTCATCATCTGTCAGGGGGTCAGAATGGGCATCGATGAGTGTGTTGACTTCTTCTTCAGTGCAATCATCAAATCCTTCACCCCCAAGCAATTTTGCCAGTCTCACAGCCTTGTTGACAGCCTCATTGTGAATCTCCTCCGGCGAGAAGCCCTTGTAGTCGTGGACTGCATCTGGCCAGTTTTTTCCAGCATGCATTGAGTGTTTCACTTTTCATTTCTTTGAGGGCAGACTGAATTATTGTAAGGCACAATGCTATGGTGAATTTCTTCCAGTATTCTTTTAAGATGAAGCCCTCCATCGTATCCATTGCATTGACCAGGTGTTGCAGAGAGTTGCACGTGTAGAGGGCCTTAAATGCACGGATCACGCCTTGGTCCATAGGCTGTATGAGGGAGGTGGTGTTGGAAGGGAGGAATTCGATCTGCACACCATCATACAACAGATCTAGGGGGTGCTCTCCGGCATTGTTCATGAGTAGCAAAACCTTAAATTCAAGGCCTAGGTTGAGAAGGTATTTCTCCACTTCAGGGATGTAACACTGGTGGAACCAGTCGGATGCAATGACTTTGGTTATCCAGGCCTTGGGGTTATGCATCCAGTAGACAGGCAGAGCATTCTTATTCTTGTTCTTGAGGGCCCTGGGTTTTGCAGACTTCAGGCCTGGTTTGAGCAAGTGGCCAGCAGCATTGCCACACATAATGAGTGTGATTCTGTCCTTTTGTGCCTTAAATCCAGGAGCTTTGGCCTCTTCCTTCATCAGGTATGTTCTCGATGGCATTTTCTTCCAGAATAATCCAGTCTCATCCATGTTGAAGACCTGTTCAGGCCTGTATCCCTTCTCCTGGATGATTTGTTTGAAGGTCTCCGGATACCACTCTGCGGCTTCTACGTAGGCAGATGCAGTCGCTCCATGCAATCTCACACTCCTTAGGTTATAACAGTTTCAAAACTTTTCAAACCACCCCCTGCTGACCTGAAAACTTCCTGGGTGTGGTGGTGTCGATGTTCCTGGCTGCGGATCTTGTGTATCCTCTTCAACAAGCTTCTTATAAAGATTTAAAGCCTTCTCCAAGGGCAGATTCCATCTTAACAATGTACGTGTCGCTTTTGGTCGAAACCTGCTTTGCTTCATGCAGGTAGCTCTTGGAGACCAATTTTATAATTTCAGCCTCTTTACGCTATAGAGCGTACGGTGCTTTCATTCATGCCATATTGATGTCCTACGCTTGTAGCAGTCTCGCCAGATTTCAACAAATCTAAAACTTTTACTTTTTCCACTAGTGGCATCACCTTCTTCTGATGCTTAGGAACACTGCTAGGAGCCTTAGAATGCGTGGAACGTTTAGGCATCTTGAGGGTTTTTAGAATTAAGTAAAAACCAAGGAAAAAAGCACTGAAAACACTTAACACACTTGTATGGAATACGCGCGCGTTGAACTGAGAATCGGGAAGATGAACCGCGGCTTCACTCATACACTAGTGACAGTACGTACACAAAGCATCCAAGCTACAAGCCAATCAGCAACGAGGAAAGCTGGTACCCTGCTGTGTGATTGGCTACTTCTAACCCTTCCAGCCAATAGCATGTCGTCATGGAGCCTAGGTCATCGCCCAAACCCGATACAGTATGCATTTGCTATGAACACTAGCAGAAAATTTATAATTTTTGTGTTGAATTTATGGTAACATTTATTTACTATTACAAAATAGTAAATTAACTACAGTATTTTCTAATAATTATGTAACCATTAGTGTTCCAAAGGGAATAAACTTTGCGAATGGGTATCGCATCTTGTAAAGGTACAGTACAGTACTTTACATAAAAAGGAAAGTTTCCATAGGAAAGCGAAGCTTTTTCAAAGGAATTTCTTAACTGATTTCTTGTATGTCTTTAACTTTCCCCCCAAAAGACAGTAGAATTTTCATTAACAAAATTTTTCTTACCGATTTTACACTTAAAAGCATGAAAACTTATAAATTACTTAAAAAATTAAACAAACACTTCTGCGGGGTTTTTCGAGGATTTCACAAATTTTGCAGACCTGTGAAAAAAATCGCGGATGCAAATTAGTTAGGTTCCAATGAAAATTTCGCGAATCCGTGAATTCGAAAATCCAGAAACGCGAATGCACGAGGTATGACTGTAGCTATTTTTTTTTTTTTTTGGTTCAATACGTACCTTTAAAATTCAACAAGTGAAAAGTGTTTGGCAAGAGTCAGATAAAAAATTAATAACAACAACAATACATCACTAGTACATTTCTTGGGGCAATTAAGGCTAAATTCCAGTTTCAACAGAATATGACATCTGTTTGTTATACCAAGCATTTTGCTAAACAGCAAACGTTTTAATTACCTAAACAGTAAAAGTCAAAACTCAAAAATTTTAACCATTTCTTAACAGTTAATTTTAATTTTGTTTTATAAAAGCATTACACAAGTAAAATGGATAGTAGACCTTTAAATTACAATAAACACTGAGCAAAATAGCACGAGACCATTTTATGATACCCTTTTGTACAACTATTTAAAGTCATCTTGGCAATTTTAGGTTTTATACAATTCTTCTCTGTCAATCCAAGGCTTGAATCATGTGACACTTCTACTGCTTTTAGTGCTGCATGCAGCTCGTTTTCTGGGTGAAACATCCGCAAAGCTCACATTGCTGAGAGGTAATTCTGAATTTACATAACAACGATCAGATTGAGCATAAAATGTCACAATAACCATTACATCATGTGTGTGTGTGTGTGCAAATGTTTTATCTGCAATAAATTTTTACACTATTTCACAATATGCTATTTTGATCAGTGTATATTATTAAATAGACTGTGCATAATCATTTTGAATTTCCTTATTCCACACAAGTAATGGTAATGAGAAAATGTGTTTTTCAATTTAAAAAGTAGAAAACTTTATTAAATATTTAAAAAAAAAAGTTCAAAATGAAAAAAAAATTAAAATGAAGCAAATGTCTAATACAGAAAACAAAACATCTCAGGATAACAATCTAAGTAAAACTGTGAAAAAGCTAAAGCATAATTTCTTTTACATAATAAAAGTGACCTCATTTAAATTTACTTATGATCATTTTGTTTCAGTCTCTCAAATGTACACATTAAATAGAATTGTTTTCCAGTTTATTTTGGTCATTTGAGGGTAAAAAGTAAAAAGTCATAGTATGAATATTTTAAAGTTTTTGTTTTGTTTTTGGGAATCTGAATCAATGCATATTTTAAATTAAATATTTACAAAATTACAAACCCTATCAGTTTATATCACAGTCACGTTTTTGGTGCATCTGAATTAGAACTAGTAAAAAGTAAAGAGATAGGAAAATCTCTACCTTATCTAGGGCCTCTTGTAAAACTGCCTCTGCATCTTCAAAATGCCCCTGTGCCATATGACATGCAGCCTGTCCATTCAACAACAGTGATGTGGAAGTATGCTTATCGGACTGTTCTTGGAAAATGTAATAAGCATCTTGGAACTTTTCACCTCCCTAGAGTCAGATGTTTATAGAATGGTAATTCTTCATACACAAAAGCAAAATCTGGCAGCTCATTAGTCAAAATTGTACAATTACTTATAGCATATTTTTCATTGTAGACTTTAGAAATTATCTTTTTAATTTCAGTGACTATAGATAGACTAATATTTAAATAGGCAGGTTTGAATGATTTTACTTAAAATGTGTTTAAAAAAGAGCTTAACATTAAACACAAGGATTTCTTCATTTTGGTTCTAATACATCACATTTACAGTCATATTGAATGAATTAAGAAATTGAGTGCTTATGCAACAAGAAAAATTCATTTGATGTTTGACACAATGACAATGAATTATCATCATGAAGTGTATGTGTATGTAAAAATGGCTCTAGGAAATAAGCTAGACTCACCACAGCTAAATTAAACCAGGCTAGTGAAAGCTGAGTAAGAATGCTGTCTTCATCTGTGTCTTGCATTTTCTTCAGTTCTTTCCTTAAAGAATTTTTTTAAAAAATCATACAAAACTCTCTGAGAATTAGTTAATGACTAACAGAATTGTTTCTTAATGTCAGATTTTTCAATGACAAAATTGTGTTGCATTTGAGCCATTACAAAGTGGAAAGAAATAATAAGATACATAATATAGCTTTGTTAATGAGATGCTTTCATAAATATTATATATTAAGAGTTATCTAAATGTTAAATTTTAAAAAAAAGATTAGCAAATTATCTTTAAGTAAATGTAAATTGCATGAAATTTAAATACTTACTTTGCCAGATCAATTCGGTCTAATGAAAGTAAAATCTGTACTGTAAGAGAAAGACTGAGAAAAAAACAAAAATAATTTTAATCTGAAGCAGCTTTTCAAAAGAAATTGCTTAATTTTGTTTCCCTGGACAGAGAGAAGGAAAAGTATTTTTGCTACAATGCTCTTTTCAGCACAAAAGTATTCCTTTTAACAACAAGCCTGATGAAAACATTAAGATCCTTTTTGAAAAGTTAATTTTAAAACAGTATTAACAAGAGTGGAAAAAGCCTGAGTACATCCCCCCCCCTTTCTCTAACACAACATGAAATTTTTGTTCAATGTATCATTAATTATTTACAAACTTAAATACTTTCTCCACTCTACTCCCACAAGTAACTAATACATGAAACATTTATTTGACACAGTTTCTGGTAAATAGTAGATAAACAACTAAAATCTATCAAAGAAATTAAGAAATTCAGTTTTTGAGAAGTATTAGGTATTTAGGGAGCAGTTCAAATAACAAATATCACAAAATTGAAATCAAACAAATACCTGCCTAACTATAATTCCCTTTAATCAGTAGCAAGATTTTAAAATAGATAATGTAGTTGTCAGTTAAAAAAAAAACAAACAAAAAACTGGAGGGTGCTGCCAAATTATAAACAGTAGTATTGTAATGAGACGAGTTTTCCATTTATCTACAACAATTTAATTAAAAAAAAAGTTTTTCCCAGAAATTTTTTACAAAGCTGTTTTTAAATCTAATGTGCATTTTCGTGTAATTTCTTGTGTGGTCAGATGCAGTAAACTGAAAAATATAATCAAAACAAGAAAGGAAGGAAAATAAATTAAATTTAACAAATTCAGACTTTTAAAACAGATTTTTGTGGTTTATTTTACTTCATATCATATTAAGAACAAATGCTAAATTTAGGAGCATTTTTTTAGTTTTCATTCAATCATATTACATAATCACATTGTTATTCAAGTTCTCTCTCTTGGCTGTCTAACAGCAGTGGAAGTGTATATATGTTTTTTCCAGTATCTCTTGTTGATACTGTAGAAAGCTAACGCTGACACTGGGATGAACCAGGAAACTCCGATTGTTAACCCGTGTGTGTGCTACGCTGTCTACAGTATCAACAAGAGATACTAAAAAAACATATACACATCAGTCACTCTACTTGTGATAAAAGGTACTAACTTGGTTACAAATTTTGCAGTGAGTTGTAGCAAAACACCAACAGTGGAAGTGTTTATGAGTTCTGAACTTATAAATTAATTATGAATTGGTAATTAATTACAATTTTTCATTTTGTCTATTTTGCATACAGGTTATTCAGAATATTATTTTTGTTAATGTATTGTGAAAGAACAAGCTTACTGAGGTTTTCATGTTTTTTTTTCCCTGGAATATAACCCCCCTCCATAGGCTAAGATGTGCTGGGTTTTTTTATGAAAGGGGCACTTTAAAGGAAATAAAGAGAGAAGACAACACCTACCATTCCAGAGAGTCTGTCAAATGTAGAGTTCTCAAAGCTGAATCATAATTCTGGTGTAAAAAAACAACAACATATTACTTCTGAATGTATTTCAAAACATCTAAGGACACAGTTTCTCCATGTAACCCTTTTTCTATTTAAAAGTTCAATTTTCACATACAAAAAACAATTATTTTACCAACTATCCTTCTTTTCAATTCAAAAGAGTAATTAATTTTCTTGCTCTTTCTGTTCCATTCACTGCTCATACACTTTACCAGTGACCTTTAAAATACAGTTAATAGATCAACAGATACAACAGGCAAAACAATAACAAAATCCAGAGTAAACAAGCAAATAACTGCTATCAGTCTATGAAGTACTGATTTTGGAAAGTTCAACTGTATTTGCAGAATGATATGCTAGCATACCTGTTCTAAGTAATAAATGGATGCTGCCATCAAAAGAAATGTTGAGTTGCTTGCATCCACATTCCCAGACATCTTACTATCTAACTCTTGCACCACAACACCTCTGAAACAAGAAAGGAAGTATTTTTTAAAAGCTAATATTAAAGAACAAATTATTTTTTTACCAATTTTTGACAGAGCATGTAACCATGACTTTTCTGAAGAATCAATCAAAACATTAATGGTATTTATTTTTATAAATAACATTACAGTATGTTAAGAAGTATTCTAAGTTCGCTTTTCTCTAATCTTTTGGTTTGATGGGTAGTTTACTTTTTAGACAAGTAATAATATACAATACCTTTGGTTTTCACTGGAAAGATAGTCAGCCAACATTCGAACTGCTCTCAACTCTGGTGAATGAGAAGAATTAATCTCATCCAAAACAACCCCATACTTCTTTTGGGCAATATAAGCTCTGTACATAATTACATCTCTTAAATTTTTTGTTTCTGGATTACTGATCTATTAAAGAAAAAAAAAACAACAAATATTCAGAACTGTGTTTAGCAAGAGGGAGATAAATACGAGAAAAGTTAATGAAAACTGTTATTGAAATTATTACCCCCTTTTTTATTTCATATCAATCTTCAACCTAAAAAGAAAAAAAGATTTTTTAAGCTACCTTATACATGTATAATTTCAAAAATGATTAAAATTATTGTTATAATAATTGCAGGAGCCTGAGATAAGGTTTCTATACCACAGTCCATATAAAAGCATACATTTCAGTATACTTTATTTAATAATCATAACAATTATAGTTTCACATAAACAGTAACAGCAAAACTATGTTTTAAGAAAAAGAAAAAAGGACATATTTTGCTTAAATATGCATATATCTGAGATGATATTCTTTTGTGCTTTACATCCCAATGTAAAAAGTGGCAATAAACCTGACAAATAAAAATTAAACAATTATAAATTATGCATAATTTTCTCTTCTTAAAAAAGATTTCAGTATTACATTCTACTGATGTTATATTTAGTACGGATAACGAAAGTCATTTAATAGAAGCATAAATAAAGCCATGAAAGATAGTAACCTATAAAATGCTAGAACACGGACAAAGCATTTTACAATTGTAAAATAATTTAATAAAATATTTATTAACCTTTTCTATTTTTCTGTTTAATTATACCTCTTGAATTGCACTGATCATGCAAACTTTGAAGTGTTAAATATGTATATCTAGTGCCATGCAATAACTATAATTTTTATTTTTCATTGCATATAATTTTTTTTAGAAAAATCAGTTACTCGGAAGTTGGTGTCTTTTCTTAAGTTATGCAATTCATTGCTTACACTTTATTTTTTTTTAACTACATATAATCATAACTAAATTTAGCTTGCCTGATTGGTAGAAATAAGATTTGCAACTTCAGCTACCAGCTGATATTAACTATCAGTGTAACAAATAAAAAAGTTTGCAAGTTAAGGCGGCCCCTTTTATATATATATTTCTTGAATAACAAAATATAAGGAGACATGGTGTCAATACTTCAAAAAATGTTTGGAATAGTAAAAAATTACAAAAAACATTCAATCAAAGAGTGAGTGGTTTGGACATTTTATCATTCATGAACTAACTGGAAATGTCAAGATCATAAAGTTTGTTATACAGGAATCAAGGTGACTTATTTAAAATATTTAAGGAGTTTGAAAATTTACTGGCAGAAAGGGCCACCAGTTCAAGTTATCTAGGAGCAGACAAGACGTTTGTAAATTTATCTTCAGCAGCAGTGGGAGGTCAATGCATGCAAAAGGTCTTCTTGGGTACGTTCTAAGGTCTAGTTCAGCAAATGTTTAAGAATGGGCTTGATCAACAATTTGGATTTATATGTGGGCTGCCTATAAGTCATACTTATTGATTATTTGCACACTATGATAAAAACTTGAATAAAATACTTGTATTATTGTTAATAAAATGATAGCAATAATCACTGTCACCCAGGAAAGTCATAATCAATGTTTACAACAGTAACAAACTAATACAAACCAATAAATAGAAATAAATTTAACAGAAGCACCTTAATTTCAAGAATTAAACATTGAGTGAAACTATTTGTACCAACAAAATATTATAAAAAATCCTTAAACCTGATATTTATTACTCAAAAGATTTATAAATTAAAATAGGAAACTCTAACTTTCTTTACTATGAGATAACTTGAGCACATATATAAAAATAAAACACCCTCGATCAAGAAGTTTCAGAATAAGGTAATCTAACTTTAAAATAATCTGTTAGTACACAGATGTTGTTATCATCATCATCATTATTATTATTATTATTATTATTATTATTATTATTATTATTGTTGTTGTTGTTGTGTTGTTATTGTTATTATTATTATTGTTATTGTTGTTGGTTTATTATTATTATTATTATTATTATTATTAAGGAACACTGCTATCATCTTCCATTAATAAACAGGTTGTAGACGTTCGAGTTTATCAGAATTAAATCATATCACTCTGTAATACGTTACCCTCACTTTCTGTGCCTCATTAACACAGTGGTGATAATTTCCGATGTATAAAGCGGTTCTAATGTCGAAAAGTTCGTCGGGACCTTCGCCAAAAGACGCCATTTTGCTAAAATGCAATAGGTGTGTACTGCAACGTGTACAAATAAGGATTTACTCGAGTAGATGAAAAGGGTCTCTGAACGAACATTGTAAAAAAACATGCAATAATAAATGAATAGCAAATCATTTAATATATAATAAATATATACATTTAAATATACAGTTATTTCACAATAAAATAAAACAGATTAAGGCAATATTTCGTATAATATTTGAGATAATAAACACCACCATCGACGAACGAAACCAGTTTATCCTAAATGTGGAGACTGAGCTATTTAGAATCAGAATTTTTAGCTAATTTTATTTTTACTTATTTAAATTTTTTTTTAAAAAAAAATTAAAGCAAATTAAAAACAATTATTTATTGATTAACTAAAATAATTTAAATTTAAAAACCATATATTTTTTTAAAATCGAAAATGCCCGAAATACACTCGGGTTTTAGAACGAGGTCTAAACATTAAATATTCATATACATTTACTCTTCGAAGCGTCTCCAGTTTCCTTGGTGATACTTAAACCAACCTCAGGCGGTTCACTAAATAGAAATATTCTTGCATTAAAAGTAATTACAAAAAAACTAAATGAATAATTCCAGGTTTCGCTTTTTTTTTTTTTAAAAAAAAAAAACCATTTTGCAGATTGATTTGTCTGTTCGATTAAGTTTGTAATTCGATTTTATGGTTCGAACGTTTCCGTCACCGTAACGAACAAACCAACGGATTCTATTGTTTCGCGCAAACACACGCGGAGTGGTGGTTCGGTTCTCCCCACAAGCATGCCGTGTCTCTGTTTTGGCTGTTGTCTGCTGCTGTCGCGCCGCTTTCTATGCTCGGGATGGCTTCTAAGAACCGCGCTCGCTACTTTAGCACACGCCACACACAAGGAGGGGAGAGGAGGCGACACCGAGAAAAGGCAGGCGGATTAGCCCAAATCTCCTTCTGAGTATCTGGACGCTGGGTGAGTAGACTGAGCCAAGCAACACGCATCCACATCACCACGTCTTCGTATTCGCTCCGCCTCTTGTTTCTGTTTCCTAAGTAGTAATAACAACAATAACAACAATAATAATAGCAATAATATTAATAATAATAATAATAATAATAATAATAATAATAATAAACCAACAACAATAACAACAATAATAACAATAACAACAATAGCAATAATAATAATAATAATAATAATAATAATAATAATATAATAATAATAATAAACCAATAACAATAATAACAACAACAATAATAATAACAATAACAACAACAATAATAATACTAAACCAATAACAACAACAACAACAACAATAATAACAATAACAACAACAATAATAATAAACCAATAACAATAATAACAACAACAACAACAATAATAATAATAATAATAACAATAACAACAATGATAACAATAGCAATAATAACAACAACAACAACAATAATAATTTTGTAAATAGTTTTATATCTTGAAAATTTCTAATAATTATCAGAATTAAGTGCCATACCCTTATAGTGAATCTTAAAACGTTTTGATACTTATAGTATCCTGCTTGTTTTGTAAATAGTGTTTCATTTGTGCTACCTTTACTATATATTCCATTTCTCCTACTACTTGAGTTTTAATAAACTACGTGGAGATGGGCTTATACAGTAATAGATTCTAATTTCTAAGGGGAGGTAATCATTTAAAACTCATTAAAATTTTTTAAGATTACAAATTAGAATGTTCATAAAATGGAAACACTTACATTTATGATACAAATATTTTAAGGGAAGTGAAAATAAATAAAATGAAATAATTATCGCCTGTATGAGCAGTAGGGTTAATTAAAATTAGTATAAATTTCATTGTATGCAAACCTCATTGTTGTAATTGAATATTTTTGATAGTTGGGTATAATTTATTTCAAAGGGTGAGAAAGATAAATATGTGTAGGATTAAAAAATTATATTCTCCTAAAAGATTAAAAAATTCTAATGATTATTTTTCTTTAATAAATACATCTTTAATTCATACCCCTTTCAACTGTCAAAGCAGTAAAACAGCATAATCACTTTTATTTGCTTTGTTTAGCTTTAGTGATATTAAATTTAGTTGCATAAAATTTATATAAGGTGGTGCAGTGTGTCCAGTGCTGGCGTGGGGGGGTCTGAGCATGAATCCCGGTTGGCAGCAAGTCAGTTTGTTCTTCCTCTCTGGCGAGGTTCTTGCTCTTCACCAACTGGTCACATGGGTTCAGTTGTACCTAGTTAACTCACTTGATCACCACAACTAATATCCCACACCTCCCCCTTCCAGTTCATTTTTGTGAGATATCCTCAAGTCCTTGAGGTCAAGACAAGAGTCTACAGAGTTACAACCAAACAAACAAGTTTATATATATATATATATTTTATGCATATAATCCTAATATAATTATACAAATCCTCAGTCATATTACATTGTCACCTGAGTATCACAAAACCAAATGTTAGAAATTCCAACATAGTTAATTAAAAGTATGAATTTAGTATACTTCTGTATGTTGGTAATACATACTTGGGACTGTTTGGTTTGGACATTTTGGATTTTCACGAAAATTAGTGTTCAGAAGAGAGAATTTAGAAATGCGAGAATAGATTTAGTGTATATATATTCTGCTCTGTAATTGTTATATTTACCAGAAGTACTAGACATTGTTGGTAACCAAAGTGAAGAAAACTTTACTTATACTCTTAGAATGTTCCTATACATGGCATAGTCTCTTTCTTATCTGACTTAGAAGCCTCTAAGTCTGAAATGTATATAATGCTACTTTAGTATTGTTAAATTACATTGCACTTCCATTATGAGTAAAAGACACCATGCTGATTCATAGTAGGTTGACATCTCAAAGAACTATACAGCAAGAACAGACATTTTATATCTGTGCAGTAATACACAGAGTTAAATATTTGTCATTTTTAATCATTTTATTATATGCTAGAAAATGTAATGTGACCAGGTTCAGGTAGCCTACTTTATGTGCAGCTCAAATATATTTCTTAGTTAACTAAGTGTATGAGATCAAGTTTCCAACATGCACTATACTCAATGAAGCAAGATTAGGAGATAACAATAACATAAATATATGACCTTGAAGCAGTTGAATGCAAAACTGGTGGCAGCTGAATAAAAACAATACACTACTTACTACCCAACAGCCTAAAAATATTATCAAGTTAAGTTATCTATAATCAACAAAAATAATCATTCTGTTACATATGGATAGTTTTCTTGTTTGTATTTTTATTAGGAACATTGCCTAGCTTGGGCAGGCATATTAAACTTAAGAGGTTGGAAATCATCCAAGATAGTTGTGATATGCTTAGGTTTGAATTTTCATCCAGATACAGCAAAATTTACAAAGAAAAGCACTTGAATGAATTGGAAAAAATAGTCTTGGCAAGATCTGAAGCTATTCCACTTTTGCAGTATATAGGTAAGGAACCAAAAGAAGACTTGTAGATGATAAATGAGAGATGAGCTTAAAATTTGTTAATGTTTGAAAATATAATTTTATGGCTTGTTTTTAACAAAAATGTAGAACTTCCTTGCTGTTTATTAGAATATTAGATGGTTCTTATTTGAAGTATATAATATAGCTACTTTAATAAATGCAATATATTTAATATTCTGATCTTGCTATCAGAATTTGTTGGCTAATTGTTTTAATTTTATTTTTTCAGTTAATTAGTTAACCTGTTAAGAGAAAATTCTGCAACAAATGAAATGCAATTTTTATTTTGTTACTAAAAGTTTGTATCACCTACCTTTTAAACAATATTTTCATCCTTTCAAGGGGTATGCCCATATATTTATGGGGAATGAGTATTGATCCTGACAGAGTAATCTCATAAATATATTTTTCCAATTTTTTTTGGGTTGTAGAAGCTTGTTGGAAATGTGTATTTATGGGATTACTTTGTCAGGGTCAGAACCCACTCACCATAAATATACAAACATACTGATAAAGAATAGGTTGAATCACAAATAAAAAAAAGCATAAAGCTGTTTTTGAAAATACATGATTATTTTATATTGGTTTCAAATAGAAACAGATTATTTTCTAAAACTTTGATAGTACAAAATCCAAAACAGATTTTCCAATTTATCAAAAGTTTTAGGATAAAATTCATTTTTCTACTTCTGCTTTGCCTTCTAGGCTACCCCTCCCCTCAAATTTGGTTAAAGGTAAAAATGCTACCACCATCTCTAATATCTTAATAAAATTCTCAGCTTTGAAAATTTGTGCAATTTTAAAATCTAATTTCAATTGAAATAAAGTTTTAATATACTCCACAATTTCATGATATTTCTGTTTTGCTATTTTATCTTTATTGCATGGAAATTTTACTTTTTTGTTGTAGCTATACTCTTACAAAAAAAACTATTTGATAAACCCTTAGCAAAAAAAAAAAAGAGAGAAATTTTAAACAAAGTATGACAAAAGTATGATATAAATCAGGATGGTGCTGTTTATAATGCCAGCTAAAATTTTTTAAATGTATACAAAAGCTAACCATGGTTTAAATGAGAAAATCTATTTCCAAATTTATTTTTTTTTGGAGGATGATGATGAGTGATGAGTTTATTTTAGTTGATTTTTAAGTTCTACTAGAGCTAATTTCATGTCTTTAAAGAGTGGAGCAAAGCTAGAATTCTAGTTAAAAGAATAAGATTTGAATACAAGTCAAGAACCCCTTATCCCAAGTCCTTGGGGCTGAATGTTTCGGATTACTGGCATAATTTGGTAGCTAACCCACTGGGAAGTGGGGATTGGGCACAAGTTCATTTACAACATTATAACTGCATATTGATATGTGTGTAGCCTACAGGTAGTTTATGTACTATTTTAAAATCATTTTGTGCATGAAACCATAAGAAAAAGCTGTACATCTAACCATCAGAAAGGTAAGCTATTATTACGGTAGGCCTACCAATACCATATGAGTATTTGCAGACCTTTTTGACATTTTCAAAGTATATTCGCACCAACAACAAAGCACAGAAAAAGTACAAAAATTACAGTGAGTAATGCGTGTATGTCAAGCATGTCTGGACCTGTGCGTCGCCCCAGGAACCTTCTGGAATTTTCCATTGAAGGCTCTCCAAAAATGATTCTTGACCTGTAATTTATTATTATTATTTTGCTGTTACACAAAAATTACTCTAAATTGTATATCTTTGTTGCACACACAAAGTGATGTTTAAAATGATAAGCCTACTATACAAGAAGACTGTTGTTCTTTTCAGCACTTTATTATTAATGAAAATACATTATTCCAGCAAAAGTCCATAACAAATGAGATGGATCATCCATTAGAATATATAAACCATTAATTATAAGGTTATCACTTCACATAAAATAGCCATCTTTCATATGAATAACTGCTGCTCGTATTTTGGGAATCCTGTTCAGTAACTTTTCTAAATATTTCCTTATAAGTACCCTTTTTATTTTTGCAAGTGATTTTATAGCTGACTGACATTACTTGAATCTTTTCCTTTGACTCTTCAATATGCTTCATCTCTCAAATTTAATTGGATTCAGATCTGGAGATTGAGGAGCCAAATTGTGGTTCTAAGAAGTTATTCTGATTCTTTTCTAACAAGATATTGTGTATACAGCTATGCATTATAATTTTGGGCATTATCTTGCTGCAGTAAAAACCTATCATTGATCAAACAGTACTTTGAAGAATTGCATGGCTTTGCTGAATAGTGATATCTCCTTGTGATAACCCCATAATCAGCAAAAGCTCATACTTTCACATTCTTATTATCATGCTAAATTGTAGGCCAAATGCAGTTTTTCTTATGCTTTTTTCTGACCTTTCTTCTAACATATTGTCATTGGTTAGAATTGAATGTTTCAAATCTGATCACAATACATTGTATCATTGCTTTAAAGTGTAGTGCTGGTGTTTAGCCCAATCTTTTTCTCTTGCTACCATGTCCAAGCAAAGGCATCTTAGCTGCTGCTTGGTCAGTCAGTCGAAGCTTAGACATTTTTTGGTCATAGAGACTGAGATGCTGACTGTTGTAAAGGAATTATGGTAAACATTTAATTAGTTACCTGCCAAGATTTGGCTTGCCCTAGACTTTCAAACTAAAAACCTATATATGTCCTGATTCTGTGGTTTTTCTTTTTCTTGGCTCTAAGTTTGTGGATAAACCATTTGACTTAATTCTATAGAGGATAATTTGCATACTGTCCCGTATAACTTCATCATCTCCAAAATTTTCCAATGGGAGTAACCAAATTTATGAAAGTTGATAATTAATAGTAGCCTTATTTTCTTACAGAATTTTGTTTTTATGAACCATTTCCTTCTACCAAACAAGCATAGTATGGCTTAATTATTTAAATTAGTAATAAGAAGTGATATCGAATGAACATAACTGCATCATGCTTTCAATATATTCTAAATCTAACATTTATAGAAATGATTTGCTTGGTCCATAGTTATTGCACTCTAAGTGTTAACAACGTTATGATATTACAATTAATGGTTTACATGCTCTGATATACATGGTCCATTGGAATCTTAATGGTTTTGTTTTTTAGCTGAGACTAAGCAGATGCCAATGTTTCTGAATGATTGGCTTGTACTTTTGAATGCTTGTCCATATACACCTGTTTAATTATTACATGCAACATTATAACTATATAGATAGAGAAGGAAAAATAAAGTTTTATTCCATGTATTAAAAAAATTCAGTTAGGATTTTCTTGCAAGGGCCTATTCCCAAGATGATAAAATTTAGAAATTAAAAAAATAAACTTAATGGTCAGAAAATGTTCTTTTTTAAAAAAAAGTCTGTCATTGTTGTAACTTTAGAACACAATAACTTATTTGGCAAAATAATTTCTATTTTTAACTACAAAAATAACAGCACCAAAACAAGGGAACTGCTACACCAAAAAATAAAACAAAGCAACAGTGGTGATGGGCCTTTCCAAGATTGCTCGCTAGGAAGCATTGCTAATCCTGTCTTATGTGGCTTGCTACTTCTGACTTTTGCACTGAAATCTTTACCGAAACTTTACATTTTTAAGATGTGGTGATAAAGAGTGAAAAGAAACCATGTCAAGGAGGTACGTCAAGTTGAGCAAGTTCTGTTCTGCAATAGAAGTAACTCTGGCCCCTTGACCTTAGCAGTCCAGTAGTCTACCGGTGGACCACCATATCGCCCTCAAAGGAAATGACCATTATAATTATGTATAGGGTTGTTTAAGGACTTTTCTATACCAATTATTCTTCTGATCTTATGCTATTTTTGTAATATTCACATCATCTGTTTTTTCTTGTAAAACTTATTTTACCTACTGTACTGTATATATTTAATTTTCACAATTTCCTAGATTTGTTTATAGGAACGAATCTGTTATAGACAATTACCTATTGTCTTTTACTCTATTTTTATATTTTGTGTGATATTTAATTGCATCCAGCAAGAAATAACAGACAGACAAACAACTTTAAAAATTCTTTTTTGTTGTTAAAATGTGAAAAAGAAAACTAACATTACATTTGATGCACACAGTTAATAATCAGGTTTGAGTTTGTTAATATGTTGTGATTTGACAAATATCTCTAGAGGAAAACAGTTCTTTCTTACAGAAAAATCTAGTTTATATTTTAAAATGCTAACAAGTTACAAATAACTATAAATTATATTTTTTAATAATTATTTAAGAAAGGTTGAAAAATAACTGAGAATTTGATGTATCAAACAAATTTCAAATTAGGGGGAAAAGTGATTAATAGATTGCAATATACAAGCTTGTATTGCATTTACTTTTCTTTTGTAGTTAGTTTGCTTATCATTGTGTTTTATGTACTGAGGATTGATGGAAATTTATCAGGTTCATTTAATAACAAATCTGTTTGCAGATTAATTCATTCATGAACTATGAAAGAGAATAATAGCTTTGTTGTTGTAGAACCAGTTCCAACTATAACAGTGAGTTAAAGTTCAGGTCAAATATGAGGTAAAGTTAAGATGAAAATTTTTTAGTGTAAAACTAATTGTATAATTGTTATTTATGTTTTTATTGGTGGTTTATTGTACATTTTTTTAATATTTCATTAAAGTTTAGAAAAATCCTTGGCATAAACCTCAACTTTCCAGATATATTGCCAAATGCTGATTAAACCTTCCACATACAGTTGTTAGCAAAATCACTAAACACTTGTAACCAAGCATTTCTTGTGTGTTGACTGTGCCTTTGTAATACAGACTACTGACATCATGATAATGATGAACAGCAGCTCCTACACTGTAAACAAACCTATCACTCAGGTGTTTGCATGTAATTTGTGAACAGCCATCTTCAGTTTACATTGGGTGATGACTTTTAATATTAATGAAAGAAATTGTTCTTGATGTATTAACTGAATCTTTCTGATATATAATGTGCACAAAGGAATATTGGAATTTCTCATTGCAAAATTAAAAATAAAATATCACAAATATGCATGTTTTCTAATGTGAGTATTCTGTAGCCTCTTTAGAATCAAATAATATGTAGTTGACTGATTCTGACATGTGTAACTCTCGCTTCTATTGCTAGAAGTGGTCTGCAATGCACTTCCCATATTGGAAAGATTTTGATGCATACATATGTGCTAACAAAATTAAGTATAAAATATGGTCAGTTAGACTATGAACCATTATTAAAGTGACTCTAATTTTGGTGCTTTAATCCTGTGTGGTTTATGGTACTGTGATGTCATGTGATAAAAAAAAAAGAGAGAAATAAGCCTTACATGGCTACCATTTTTTTCATTAATGAACCTTTCAGATTTTGTACATAAAGAAATACAATGAAATTTTAGAGCAAACTGTTTTGCTTTTCTTTGTTATCCAATATTCTTAACTTTTTGCTAACATTATACAAACTCACTAACCAAAGTATTATTATATGTATTCAGGAGGTGCTGGGAATGTTAATTTGTATTTTAGTAGCAGAACTTCTAGTTTTCTTGTATGAATCCTTAGTTGTAAATCTCTTAAATATAAAAAATTAAAGTCCTTTCATTAAAAATCAACTGTTATATTTTTCCATGTAAGGAGAAAAAATCTATAAACATTTTTTGATATTAAAATGGTCATGAATACAAAATAGACATAAGACTAGATTAAACTTTAGGAAATTATTTGCTAGCAATTGATTCAGAAAGGCTTGGAATAATTTACTCGTGAATTGAAAGCAAGATGTATGAATAATACAAAAGCAAACTAAAAATCATTGTATAGTATTAAATACTTTGATATTAAAATTTTTTTAAAATTGCTAAAGAGCCATAGCAAGAAACAGAGCAGTGAATGAATGTGCCAAGATAAAATATTCTCTAGATCATGAACTCACAATGCAATAAGATTATTATCTTATTTCAAATAATTTTTTTGGAATTAGTTTTATTTTTAATTGTTAATACAGGAAATAATGAAGACTGCATTTATATATCTTGATTGTCTTTGATGGATTGTAGTGAGCAATGCAACTTGGTCAGACAGTAAAGGCTAAATAGCTGATGTTAGACATTTGATTGAAGATGTGAAAAAAAAGATAAATATGAAGATACTTTGAATATTTCTGAAACTGGTTGGAAGCTTAGATAATTGCCAATTCTATGTTGTGTGAGAGATCAGATAAGTAATGTTATATTAATTTATTATTATTTTTTTTTCACATTTTGAAATTACTCAGAATTCTGCTTGTATCCACGATAGATAATTAGCATTGTATGTACAGAAATAAATATAAAGGAGTTAGAATGTAGAGCAGGTATAAAGTTTATATTAAACTAAAGAGAGTCTAGAAAATCACCTGCTGATGAGAAAATTCAAATTTATGGACAAAGAGGTATTAGGAGCAAATTCACTTATTCAGAAAAAAAAAATGGGGGAAATAACAGATTGATTTAATTATTCAATATATGTAAGAATATATATATTCTATCCTGACAACAAAGTTAGTCCATAGTAGATTGTTTTTCATTAATTAAAAATTAATTAGCATCCTCAAGAACAACAACAACATAAAGAGAATACATAGATTGTAATTTATCATAGAGTTATTTTTAACAATTTTGCTCATATTCAGCTTTTAATAATAATGGACAATGCTATTGAAAATAAAAGTTCAATTACATTTACATATCTGTTGCTGGGATACCATTCTCACAGAAAGGCTGGAGCACTGTGAGTAAAGCCTTCTAGTGGCACAGTGTGTGGTGATCTAAGATTGCTGATATAGTGCAAGTCAGGTCATAACATGTAACCGAATACAGTTTCTCATAGTTTGAGAATAACATTCTTATTGCTAAAATTTTACAGACTGTTAGTAATCGTTCTCTCTCATTCTAATCATCTTGTTTGGTTAAAGAAAGAAAGTTCTTTTACAGTGGAAGGAAAAATTTAATAACAAGTCAATATTCTGTTCATTTTAAATTACTGTAGATCTTAAATTGATCTTTTAGATGAAAGTTTGATCAGCAAGCTTTAGTTTGTGTAAGCAAAAAGATCTGACTGACCAAAATTAGATTCTGTCTTGGCTACTATACCCACGAGGTCTCTCAGTACTGTCAGCTTTTGCTATCATGCATGAGCTGACATGGAAAAGCTCTGGTCTTTGCATTATTGAACGTTGATAAATATTTGGCTTAATTTTGTTTGTTTCTTCCTGTCTGCCTGTCTTTAAAGATTATTTTTAACTGGTTCATTTAGTGTTTGTTATTGACTACAACCATATTAATTGCTGGATTGTTTTTTTATCAGTACTTTTAGTGATTTCTTAGAGACGTATCCATCAACATAAGGTTTTATCAGTTTATTAGTGATTTTTATCACCAGATGATTTTTGAGTATCGCCTATATTAAAAAAAAAAAGAATTTGTATCCATTTTTTAGTAATTTTCTGTAACCAAACAATACTCATTTGTAAAAATTCAGGTGTTTTGCAAACCTTTAGTGGTTTTCATTGATATGTTCTATTAGAAATGTCACCTCTCTGTGGTTGCTACTATTACTGGTTACTTTAGTGTACCTCTGAGTTAATTTTTATCCTTGGGAAGTTCAGGGTATGCTTTAGTTGAAAAGGGTTATTTATGGCAGATCTGTTGGCATGTGTTCTTTTATTCTCATATTTATTTCCTGGCTACACCCAAGTGCGTGTTACATTTTAAGAACAGCTACAGAAACAAAAAAGATTAAATCAAAAAGGTAGATTACTGGCTCTCAGAGAGTGTTAGGCTTTCTTATTTACCATACTTCAAGAAAAAAGAAACAACCTTTAGATTTATATAATGAAAATGTGTAGCAGGGAGACAGGACTAGTTGTCACAGCACCAGAAATTTATAATTAAATGTATAGATGAGGGAGGCTATAATCAATGTACATGATGTTGATTGTGGCTCATCTGTACATTTAATTAGGAATTTCTGGTGCTGTGACAACTAGTGCTGGTGGTTTCCCTACATGCATCTTTAAAAAAAAAAAAGTTAGTTTTAGAATGTGAATTGTTTGTTTTGATTAATTTTCTGCTTCCAAATTAACAACAATCTTTATTTTTTTTTTAAGCTGGAAAGTTTGGTTACAAAATTTTTATATTTGAGCATTTATGCTTTTTTTTTTTTTTTTCCCATGTATTTTATGCTGCAAGAATTACTGTTTTCCATAAACGCTTCAATTATCATGGCATCTTTTATAACTGTCTTTGGAAATAGCTTTTTGGAAGTTTCTCTCACCCTGTTTCTTTGCGCATGACCAACTTCAGCATTTGTGTTAAACACTTGAAGCTTTGTTTTTTTCATAAATTTGGTTCTGATATGTGTATGATGCTATTTTAGAGTTATTTATTCTTATCTTTCTTTTGTATGTCAGTATGTCTTGATAGATCTTCTTTGTATACATTCTAAATTTAAAGCTACAACCTTCACTAAAATAGAAGAGAATTACTGCTGATCTCTAAGCAAAATTATGTAGCATGTATGTGCCATAACTTGTACTTTCTTCTGTATCTTCGTATTACTATTGTGGTGGGCACTCTTTTGCATTTGCTTAAAAATCAGTTTTTTCAGAGGAGTATTTTTTTTTTTTACTTGCAATGTCATTACTACTATCTATCTACAGACTTCTTTTGCTTCCATCATGAAAAAAACAAATGCTGAATCTCTGGGCTCTGCTTTAGAATTTTTCACTTTATTTTTTATTTCAAATCATTACTTTTTTATGTTGTCTTTTTTTTTTTAATGGTTGAACAAGTTTTTACCTCTTCCAGCTTCATACTCCTGTTAGTATAGAATACTGGGGTCAGTGCAACGATAGGTCAAAAAAGTCCGACAACACTGAACAGTTGTTGATTCATAATAGTTCATTAATGGATTCTTTTTTTTGTTTTCTTTTTCTTTTAAAAGCTGAAAGCAATTAGCCTTTTTTTTTAAAAAAAAAAATGTCCCAAGGAGATGGAATACATGAACAAGAAGAAATGGAACAAGGTGATGAACCAGTGAATAGTAGCAGTAGCTCAAGTTCAGATGCAGAAAGTGATGATGAAGGAACCACTAAAATAAATGTTATACTTTTAAATGAAGAAGAAACCAGTGCTAACCAATTAACTCTAGTTGATGATGATGTACCATCATTAGTTCATCATGAAAATTTAGGTGAAGATGATGATGGTGAGTGAAAATTGATTTAATTTTACATTTAAAAAAACTTTAAAGATCCTTATGGTGCATTATATAAGTATCCTTTTTTATTCAGACATACATAGAGCTTTAATCTACATTCAAAATTAAAACTGGCTTATAAATAATTAATCAGTTGCCAAATGTGGAAAGTTTCTTGTAAAACCTGGTTACATGTAGAATAAATCAAAGTACAAATTAGAAAAGTTGAGAAACTAGAGAAATGGTTGCTTTGGTATTAATCAGGTTGACTGTTTGCAATCATAATTAACAAAATACTTTTTAATACAATACTTTTGTCTAAATTATGCATCTACTTTGCTATGCTCTTTATTTGCTTGCAGTATAAGAAAGAAAAATACAAAACAAAGAAGTTTAGCTTTAACCTTTTTCAGCTGATATGAGACAATTTGTTGATTCAAAATCCAAACAAATTCTGGCAAAAATTCCTGTACTAAACTAATCTCCAGTCTCAGCCATATGATTAAGTATGAAATGAGATGCTATTCACTTGTAGATATATTGGATAATTTTCCTAATGTAAAAAGTACACTTTTTACATTTAAGAAAATAAAGTATGTGCAATTTGTCCTGGGTAGAGATTTGATTATTGAAAAAGAACAGATGCCTCAATTTGGCTTTAGAATTAATCAAGCCCATAGACA
This sequence comes from Nautilus pompilius, assembly GCA_018389105.1. Lineage (NCBI taxonomy): Eukaryota > Metazoa > Mollusca > Cephalopoda > Nautilida > Nautilidae > Nautilus > Nautilus pompilius. The sequence continues at coordinate 381,269 of JACATO010000340.1, forward strand.
GATTTTCAGAAACATGCAGAAGTTATTTACATTAACAGCATTTTAAAATGTAAACTATGAGCATCCTTTGTTTGCAACCAGGCTGCAATCCAAAGCATGTCTTAAATGAGAAAATCTTTTTTTTTTTTTAAAATACATTTTTTTGGAGGAGGATTATGATGGTAAATTTATGTTGGTAAAATACAGTAACAGTTACAGAATGCGTAGTAGGGGAGACTGCGGTAAGCTAAAGCACCAGTAATTCCCAATTAAATGTATAGATGAGGCTATAATTGTCGTCGTATACTTTGACTCCTTTGTCGTAAGGTAAAGGCATATGGCATTAATTATAGTCTCATCTATAAATTATGAATTACTGGTGCTGTAACAACTTCAGCGTTGTATTATCCTATAATTTTATTTAAAAAACAGTTAGTGCAAGTCAGTATGAAGAAGAGGTGGAAGGTGAAGATGATTTGAAATTACCTAAGTTATCGAGTTTAAACAAAGAAAAGCTTGTTAAAGACAAGAAAAGAAAGAAGAGAAGGAAAAAAAGGTATGTTAATTGATCTGTAGATTAATTTCTGTTTGTTTTTATTGTAACTATTTTTTAGCAATAGATGTGTAGAAAACTCTTTTGTGGCTCTATGAAAAAAGTTGTTGTTCATAAAGTTTTAGTATCTCACAAGCATTCTATATTATGAGAATAAATAAATGTTTTCACTCAAAGTTAAAATGGACTCTTATTGAATGATTAACCAAAGCTTAACTTTTTACTTTTGAAAAATACATGATCAATGTGTATGCTTATAGGAAGATTCAGAGGCACTTCAGAATGCAAAACATTTTATTTAGTACATTTTACAATATTTTTCAAAAATTATTTATTAAAAAAAACATTAGATTAAATACAACATATTTTCTTAAATTATTGTATTGGTGTTACATCATCATTGTTTAATCTTACTATGTACTGTAGCATTCATATTTTGAATTTCTAGATGGTTATATGCTTGCCTGAACAATTGCAGATATGATATTGGTAAGTATAATATGGAAAATGTTTAATAATTATATAATTTTTTTTGGTGCATTGAAATTCTAAATAATTTGATTATTTTATTATCAATTTAAACCATCCAAAGAGATGGAGAGAGAGAGAAAACGCATGCTTAACCATTATTGAACTTCTAATATAAATTGGGTTTCACTTATCTTATTTTAAAGATTAATACCTATAATTTTGTAGTTTCATGATATCTAAATAATGTAAAACATAATTAAAATATGCCTAAGTTATCGTAATTTATAGGTTTGGGGAAAAGCATACAAAAACTAATTGATGATTCATATTGGCAACAGTTGGGATTGGTAATGACATTACAAGATTTAAAAAACTATAAAGATTAATTTTCATTCACATGTGTAAAGAGATTGAAATTAATTTTCTTCTGTAGAACTCTTGCAATCATGTGGATTTTTTTGTGGTTTGAACTTGTAGACAAAGTATTCATGCAATTATATAAGTTCTATATAAGAAAATTAATATCCATTTTGTAAATCATTATAACTGAGAACACACAAAGAGTATTGCAGGCCTGATGTTTATCTGTTTATACAACAAAAGTGATTATTGAATGGTAAGATTTTATGTTTCTTTCTTTGTATTAAAATAATTTAATATTTAGTGAACTTAACTTTAGTACCCTAAAAATATAACCAAAATCCACTTTGGAAACTACTTCATATTTTGCATTGTTTTTTTTCCAATCACCAACATGGTAAGTAATCTCCATGGAACTGCTGCATTGAACTATATAGTCTATTTAATTTATTGATATATGTTGAACTACTGGAATTTGTGGGCATTAAATGAAATGGTTTAATATGTATATACAAAAGTCTAAAGGCTTGCACCTTTTTTAAAGTTTTTTTCACAGCCAACTTGTTATATGCATTTTAGAAATAAATTTGAAAGGGAATACTTTTATATACATTCTCTTGCCAAACACTGGTTTTCCAACCATAGTTTCAAGTATCTGTGCAAAATTTACTGGGTCCAATTTACCAACTGGTAGTCAGTTTTGCGTATACACGCGCTGTGTTCCAGCTTCCACCACCACACTGTTGTGGCACTTCAAGTGCATCTATATCTATGCTAACACTAAGGTTGCCATTTAGTAATTTTCATTACCAAATGCAAGGAAATCTGGTAATGAAAAATCTACTTGACAATGAAAAATATGGTTTGGTAACGACTATTATATAACAACAAACATAATTAATGTCTTTTGTGCATTGTCACCATCCAGCCTTCCCTCCCCCAAGATCACGATCATCGAGATATTAAAGGTAAATAAAAGTATTTTTGTTCATTATATTTTTAATATTAAAAGTAATACTATTTCTGTATTCTATATTATATGGTTATTGAGTGATTAGGATGTGTAAAGTACCTAGCAAATTGTGTAACCACAGCCTGCAAAGTAAACCCCATTTTTCCATAAGCCTTTAGTCTTGCCAACTGCAGGGGTTGGCAAGGATGTTATCAATACAATGCTTTCTTACTCATTCCAAGTTAGATGTACAACAAAGAGGTTTGGATTCAAGGAGGTTTCAGAGAATGAGGAATGGTTGCTCTACTGGACAGATTATTCTGTGGCATTAGAAAGGGTCATGGAGATGAAAAGATACCAAGTGAGTATTGGGATAGAATTTGCATTTCTTTTTGATTCATGTGATATGTAACTGAAAGTTGACCTTATATCAACAGAACATTCCTGGACAGAAAATTTGTCTGAAAGAAAAAGGCAGTTGATGTTTTCTTTCTTAATGAGCATTCCTCAGATAAGCCTCCTTTCTAGTATAAAATTAAAAGGTGGTTTAAGTGAAGTCTTCTTGTACATTGACCTAATCTGGATTGGATGAGGTGTGTCTGCCTCAGCAGGGCAATTCCTACTTGAGCTCTTCATTCTTAGATGTAGAAGGAAACCAGTATGTCTTGAGAAAATCTGTGAAACCACCTAAGTAGGAGGAGTGAAAATAAACCATGTTACAGATGTATGCCAAATCCAGCCAATTGCAACAGGATTTTAACTCAGACCCTTGACCTCAGCAGTCCAGTAAAATAATCAATCATTGGACTACTGCACCACCCACTTGATCTTTATATATAGACAAATGTATATACAGTATAAGAAATGACAACATTGTTTACTGATATTAAACCTGTTGACCTTCCCATTGGTTAGCAGATAGATATATAAAGCCTGGATAATTTGTGCTTATTGGTTTTTATGAAACTAAAATAGTACTTTCAATATTGCAGCTATACATACTCTATATAAATGTTATAAGATAAATCAAAGGAAGTTAAAAAATTATATAGAGCCAGCCCTTTCACTCTCCAAAATGGGCATCCAGTACTTTTTAAAAACTTTTTAAAGATCACATTTTTACTGGGAAAAGCATTCCATGAATTTAGAATATGTTGGCTAAAAAAAAATTATTTAATTGATTTTTGTTTCTCAAGTTTTAGCTAGTGTTCTTGCATCAATCAAAGTTAAATAAAAACAAAAAAGGCATAAATATTGGCATGTTTTTATTTTACAAACTTTTATTAAGTCATCCAAAAAGAGCAGCTTGGCCTACTTATTTCAACCATTTATCTTATATTGCTTTGGTAAAGTTTAGAACAGTTAATTATATTTATCTCAGGTAATTATGAAACCTAAATAGTTTTTCAATTTATACTGTTGTACTTTTATTATTTTTTGAATTGACTATAGGCTATATTGATCATTAATTATTTTAATTATTTTTCAGAAAATTAATCATTTTCCTGGAATGAGTGAAATTTGTAGAAAAGATTTGCTTGCTAGAAATATGAATCGAATGCATAAAATATACCCTAAAGAATACAATATCTTTCCTAAGACATGGTGCCTTCCTGCAGAGTAAGTGAATTCTACAAGTCACTGTTAGCAGGGTAAAGCTTAAAGATTAATGTTTCTTTTGATATGTAAATAGATGAAAGTTTTTTTTTTCTGTAGAACTTGTATATTCACACCTATTCTCCATGATTTTAATTCGAGACTATGGAAACTTCTACATAACAATTGATGAAACACCATCCATAACTTTCAGTTAATCCTTCAAGAGACAGAAATGAACCTTTAAAATAGATGTTATGGTGTGTTAAAGTTTGAGTTGCAGCCATTATGAAGCAACATGTTTAATGTAGAAACTTCATGATGTGTAATCGACAAGAAGTTTCCATAACACTGGCCCTGACCTGAGGCATCTTTGTGGCTTCAGGGATTGGCTGAGAGGGCACCTGCTTTAATGTTTACTAGGCAATGGGTGCCATTTTCATGAATTCCAACCACTGAGAGAATCTAAGTGATTATACAAATTCCAAATTAAGAAAATTAATTTCAATCTAAAGCTTAAAATATTTGTTATTAATTTTCTTTCTTTGTAATTAACTTGTGTAAAGCCAAATATTTTAAATATTTAAAAACTTTATAAAGGAAAATATGAGAGAAAATAATTTTGCATATCAAATTTTGAATAACCATTGAACATTTTGTTTTTAACAGAAGTTTGGGATGTGTTTTTAGAAATCCTTATGTTGAAAGTAATGAGAAATATAAGTGTATTTGATAAAAATTTACTTTGTTTTTTGTTGTGTAGCTATGGTGATTTTCAGTCTTACACCCGACAAAAGAAGAGCAAGACATTTATTCTAAAACCAGAAAGTGGTTGCCAGGGACGGGGTATTTGGATTACGAGAAACCCTAAAGAAATTAAGCCAAATGAACACATGATTTGTCAGCAATACCTGTCAAAGGTGAAGTGAGTTTTAAACAGAAAGATTTAGGCAAGATTTTGTTCCTCAAAATTCAAAATGTATTATGACAAATTTTCCTCAAAAAAGTTTCATATAATAATGAAAGATTTCAGGCTTAATCTTACTAATTATGATGGAAATATGAATGTTAATATTCAAATTTTATTAGTTCTACCTTTGATGAGTGAATCCATATTTATATAATTATTTAACTATGATTTATAGTATCATGCATGACAAAAGGGACTATATATAAGGTTTAAAAGTTCCTTCCCTTGGAATTAACAAGCCACTGGAACAACAGTATACTTTTAGTTCCATATGACCAATCAAAAGGAATGTCACGAACTTGCTTCTCTTTCCTATCCTTGCAAATACCTATATGGAGCAGATAGTTAGGAGGGTCATTAGGTAAAAAAAATTCATCAGTAAATGGTTTGCTAGTTTATGACCAGTTTGTGCCACTGTGAGAATATCAGATACATCATCAAATGGTCTTCCTCAGGACTAATCCTGATGATGGTGTCAGGGAGTTATCACCACAAGAGAGATTTACTTTGCTACTTCTGATCTGGTTGGAAAGGACTTACTCTCTTTGGACTTATAAAATAATGATGAGTAGACATCTTGCTGATGATACAAAATTAAAACATATATGCCATTTTTAATTTAACTCCTATTTGTAAGTTCCTTTGTTTTTGGTTTGTACTTTCTTTTATTTTTTCTGGAATTTTTCAATGTTTAGTAAAACAACAAAAGAGGCAAAAAATCAGTGCAATACAATGAGTAATAATTTTTCTGGATAAATATCAGGATTTATTTTGGTGGACAGAAAAAGTACACTAACATTTTGATAAACAAAATCTAATGATGTAATAAAAAACATGCCACCACTGAGTTTAAGAAAAACAACATGTCTAATATAAAATACATGAACTAGTGTAATTTACAAAAGTCCTGTGTAGCATAGGCCAGAAGTAGCATTTCTAAAGTGTCCTTTCCAAGACTTGTTTTCCTGCAGTCTTGTATGTAGCCAAATTTCAAAAAGACTCTCCACATCAGCTGACCCAAGTGGAACACTGAGGATTCAAGAAGCAGCATGGCTCAAAGTTGGAAAGTCAGTGTGGTGGATTTTCCAGAATTCAAGAGTGGCAGTCGGCAGGCATTGCCATGTGTACCTGGAATTTGCTTTCCGCTTTAGTACTTTCTTCACCAGGAGCCACAAAGGGGAATATTATACAAGCATATTCTGTGAATTTATCAGTTTGAAACTACACTTTTACAATGAGGATCAAACAGCAAAATTGCATTTCCAAGATGCCAATTTGCTGTGAAAAGCTTCAGAGGTCATATTGAAAATCCAAGATCTGACTGTTTCCTACTCACTGACTGGCAACATGGACGTGAATAGATTGTTTTTTGTTTTTTTTGGCATTTCCCCAGATGTGTTTTGCAAGAAGGTTTTGCATTAACATTTCTAACCAGAATGCGATACATCTCAATATTGGAAAATGTTGTGCCTACTGAACAATAGGATTCCAATTTTTTTGTACTTTGTGCAGTGATTGAAGTGTTTCATTGAGAAATTTGAGCCTTGTACTAAGACTTCGCCTAGTTTCTTGCATAACTGCTTTAGTTTTCAGCTTTTCCACTGCTGAATTATTTGTGATCTGAAAGCCGCATTAAGATACCCCATGCCTTCTGAACACCCACTGCAGCCAAATACAGACCAAACCATTTGGAACAATGGCATTTGGAATGCTGAATTCAAACAACAATCTCCTCATACATCACAGAAGAGGTATTTTTACTTTACTGAAATGCTTGAAAAGTGCACCAGCATCAGCCTGATTTGAGAATGACCTCCCGGGTCCTTGGGGGCCCTGGTGTCGGGTTGACCGGGCCGCTTGTCGGCTCGACGAACATCTCTCAATCATGAGGAGGACTCAACAGAGAACAGGCCACTTGTCTTTATGGGATGCACTGCCATTGAAAGAGCCTTGTTTGGAAGTCCAACTTGCTCAACAACAACAGCACCAGCATCAATTACGAACTACTTAAAATCAGCCATTTTTGGAACATCTGTTGCATGAGAGATAACAACATTCAGCAGATAAACTGAACAAGAAAGACAAATTAATTCAGGTTTTTCATTGAGCTTTACATTCTGTGTGAACTTAGTACAGTAAGAAATTGAGTCAGAATTCACTGCTGCCACATTCTTCCAGGCAAGTGAATAGTCATTAAAAGTTTTACTGACACGCTGCAACTATTTGACTGTTTGCTGAAGTTACAAACTTCAAATTTTCCACAATGAATACAGGTTTCACAACACAATCAAAATATGTGATTGTCCTGAAAAGCATAGGGATGGACAAATTCTCTTACTGCATCTTGTTATCTTGATGTTTCTGTCGTATCCAACTGAATGCTGATCCCAATGCATGTTGATCTTTAGTTTTGCCACCTTATTTTAATTTTAAGTGTTGCTTGCTCTCCAAAAGTTCTTTAATAACTTTCAAAATTCTCCTTATGCTCAGTAACATTCTCCAATACAGATTTTCACTTTAGTCCCATTTTAGAAGGGTAAGTTATTACTTTACAATGAGTAGGAAAAAAAACAAACAAACTTCTGCTAGTATTAAAAGCACACAAGTGAGCTGATGCAACCAAGTTTATAGATGCATGCATGCATATGCACAGTGCATTACATGTTGCACGTGAGACTAAAGTTTTATTAACAACATACATCGATATTTTCTTGACAAAAAAAAACAAACTTTTTTTTGTACTTGAGTTTTACAAAATTCCAAGGAAAATCTGAAGAAGAAAAACGGGAAGCAAAGGGCCTTACCTATTTGGCAGATCTTAGTGCAGTATTGATGTTAGTTGACAGATTTTTTGTTTTCAAATTCTCCTGAAGTAGGTAATAAAAATTTAGTTTTATATTATGATGATCTATTAGTGTTTAAAAAATCACGAGTCACAAAATGTTATATCTTAGTAGTTTATAAAATAAAAGCATTTTATATTACCATCTTTTTTTTTCTTTTCAGCCATTTTTGATTGATGGTTTTAAATTTGATTTGCGTGTTTATGTACTGATAACATCATGTGATCCACTGCGAGTCTTCGTATTTAAAGATGGATTGACACGTTTTGCTACTTCTAAATACTCTGAGCCTACAGGAAGTAATGTGGTTTGTATACCTCTTTTAATTATGCAACAACCATGCAGTGTTTAATATTTTAAATAATGTTTGGCACAAAACTTATTTAAAAAACTAGCTAATGATGAAAATGATGACATCATGATGATATGATGATTAATATATATGCCAATATTTTACTACTAAAAATTTCTAAGGATCAAATGATACAATGTTTGTCATAATGTTGTTAGGTACTATATGATAGCAAATATTTGAATGTTTATAAATTATAGTTGAAGGAGACATTAATGTTGGCAAATATCAATAAATAATTACATTACAATGAGTCAAAAGAGACACTCAAAAACAAATATTTTTAATTATTAAGATGGAGAGTGCAAGATCTGAAATTTTGCTCCAAAGTTGCAAATTCTTGTTCAGAAATTCATTCAATATCTTATGTAAGAGCCTCTAGCAAGGACGACAGTTTGGTACTAGCATCTCATGCTCCTGGGGAGTTTTTGAATGTTGATCTGGGCCAGATTGTTCCATTCCTCTATCAGGGTGTCCAAAAATCCCTGCAAAGTTCATTGTAGCATGGGATGTCCTGCAGTGGCATCCTGAAACATGTTCCAAATGTGTTCAAATGGATTAAGGTCTGGAGAATGAGCCGGTCACTCCATATGCATTGTCTCCTGTTCCAGGTACTGGTTGACTATCTGACACAACATGGATTGGTGTTATCATTCCATGAGAATGAGGTTATTCCCAATGTCACTAGGATATGGCCTCCCATAACTATCAAGGATCTCATTTCTGTATCTTAAACTTGCCATGGTGTCATTCTGTAACTCTTGAAGGTCAACCTTACCATCTCAGCTAATCACTCCTCACACCATCAATGAACTGCCTTCATATGGACCAATCAGTAATGTTGGCATCTTGAAATCTCTCCCATGATTATATACTGGCACATCGATCTGGACTTAACCATAAAAAGTACAGGGATTCGGTCTCTTACAGTCCACCCTACATGGTCTACAGTCCAGTCCTGCTGTCCCCTGTAATGGTTCATGGTTATGTGGCATTTTGATACACAGTTGTCTTGAGTGCATACTATTAACCCAAAGCTAATTACATACAGTCTGTGTTGAGGTATTTAAACTTGTTGCATTTTGAAGATCAGGTTCTTACTTGCAATTGCAAGATCAGAAAGTGATCCTGGCAGCATGGAGACTTGGATCAATTTCCATGTTATCTAGCAGTACTACCAAAAGCTTGTCGAGTTCAAGCCCTATAAGTGATGCCTTGTCTTATGCTAAGCTCATCTGCTACATGGTGTTATGTTGCTTTAGCCAACAGTATACCAATCCCTTTGGCAAGTTCTGCAATCATCAAATGTTATCTCTGTTGTCATTGTGCCATTCTGTATCAACCAGTTTGGTGGTAAAGCATCACTTAAATGCCAAAATGACTGCATGCAGCATGTTGATGTTTATGTGAAAATTAGGGGGTATCCATCTAAAACTTGACACACTGGAGGAAATTCATGTGGGTAAGGATCCTAAAGAGTCAGGTAGGGTTAAGGACTAAAAGTAACTTGCACTAGTATTTGATGAAACATTCATGGTTTAGTGATAATCATCTGATCCTTAGCAACATGTAAGTAGTATAATATTATGTATGATAATTATGATGATGATAATAAAAATCCAATAATTTTGAGTTTCGCAATATATATATAAAAATTACCCAGTGAATTAATTATTATGGAGATGTATAGTTAGAGTTTTTCATACTAATAGTCATTCAGATATTTTAAAGAAAATGGTTGTTCTATGTCTAGTTTAACTGTGAAAAACTCTTTTTGTTTACAAAAGAAAGTATAAGCAAGATTTTTTACTCTTGCTGGAAATGTAAAAAAAAAGTTTATTTGCCAGTGCCATGGTATGAGTGCTTTAAATACCCATTGTGTATTATCATCTGAACTATTTTTTTAATCAGTCTATATCCAGCTAGTATTCAAATGGAATTCTGTAAAATTCTGTAAGCAAAGAGAAAACAATACTTTTAACATTTATAGATTAAAATGAGCCTGTTTATAAAATTGCTATTTAACTTTTTATTTATGGCACACCTTTTAGATGCATAAACTGTATTTACTGTTTTTTTAATTAAAAAATTGAATGTAAGAATTTCATTTTTGGCTACCATTTTTTTAGTTTCATAACATTTTGAAATTATCGAATTGCAGCAAAGGGTTTTTTTTTTTAAAGTTCATCAAAATAGAGCATTTTAGCTTTGAAAGTTTTTATTTTTACAGGAAAATGTCTATATGCATCTGACTAACTATGCCATCAACAAACATAGTGAAGACTTCATCAGAGATGATCAGGCAGGCAGTAAAAGGTTAGTTAATCACCATTGATATTTGTTTGAATACAATAATATACTATGCAGGAGTCAGAAATAACCTATATTCTGATGTTAAATCAGTGATGTGAGGATTCATTATAATACAGAAATATCTAAGAGTAACTGCTAGCTGAGGTTATATAATAAATTTATTTTGATGGTTTTCAATAGTTTATTTATTAATACCTGTTGGTCTCTGACATGCATAAAGTTTGTATTATGTTTATACTTTGTTGTATTAAACTATTCAAATATTTTGTTTCTGTAAAGATTTATAAAAGTATTTCTTTACTTTTTTGCTACTTTACGCTTAAATAATTCAGCAGACTTTAGTTTTTAATTGCTGCTTATTGTTACATTTTTCAAATGAAGAATCTAGAACATTAATCAACTAGAAATGCTTTTAAAGAGGGAGATGTAAGGTAGAAATTGTACAGTTTTTTCCATTTAATAAAATGTAGTGGAACAATTAGAACAATTGGTTTATTATATACTCTACTTCAACCTTCCACCATTATTTCCTATTTGATTTTTAATCTTATTTAATAGCAGATTAGAAATATATTTATTTCATGTTGTGTAAAACTCGGACTGTAGTATTGTATGCTTCCACCCATGGAATATATTACACCTGTGCATGTTATGTGTTGTGGCATAGAGTGAATGAACCTTCTGATATGATCTGGTCAAGTATCATGAGTGGAGCTGCAAGCTGATTAACTTAGTGATCCAGCTTGTCCCAAAGGTTTTCAATGGGATTCAGGTCTAGTGAATAGGCTGACCAAGGCATGAATTTGATGCTGAGGTCAGAAGAGCTGTGTGGACATGTCATTCTGCTGGAATATTGCTCCCATGTTGCTGCAGTAGTGGGGCTTCAGGATGTTGTCACAATACTGCTTTGCATTTAAATTACCCTCTCCTTAAAAGAGAGTAGTTCTGTGGTTTTCAATGACACCACTTTGCCTCACCTATCATCTTCTGTAGATTTTACAGTGGCTGTTCTATCACTGCAGCAGAAATGTATATCAGAGTATACCGCATAATGCTGCTGATGGAAGATCCATGTTTGCTGTTGACTGCCTTGTAGCAGGAGACATCATGCTGGTTATCTTGGTATTCTAGCATCAGGTTGGTGCCACTGTGTACTTGGTAGCAATGTAGTAGTAATTTTTGATGGGAAAAAGCAATCCTGCAAATGCTGAACCCTTTAGTCTTTTGCAGAGTTGGTTTGGCCTGACCAACCTGTAAATGGCCTATCTCTGGTGGTTGCACAAATTTAGCATCTTTTAACGTTGTGGATAGGCTTAAATCTAGCATAGAATCACAACCATAGACATTCGCATTTTCATGTACCATTCACACATCTTGATTTACACCTTTTTTGGGTCTCACTTGGATCTTGACCCTCCATTTCCGCCAGACTCAATTTTCCTACATGAGTGTCCCATTAAAAACATGAAATTATAGTTCATTGATAATAATTAACCATTATACATAAGAGCCAAATAAACATGTAGGTTTTTGTGAGAGAGAGAGAGTATATATTTTGGTTTTTAATTTTTTTACTGTTCAAAGTATGAAAATAAAACCAAACTAGGTCTTAACCAGAAGTACATGACATTTTGAAAGTCTGAGTATGCTAACTTCCTTAAAAGAAAAAGCTACAGATAAACTTAAAAATAAACAATCACAAACTACTGTTATTGTATATTAGAAAGACAAACTGTTTTAACAAAAATTAAATGGCATTTTTAACCAGTTTTTGATTAAATGGTTTATTGAAATTTGAACTCAAATTTTCATGCAATGTCTTTTTTTTAGATTCTACCAGTAGCTTTAAATTAGTCTGGTGGGTTGCACTAAACCCATTTTTTCCTTAGCCATTATAGCCCTCTGTTCTCAATGGCATTTTCTGACCTTCCATACTGTAAACACATACACATTATTGGGCATGGTATTTCTCAGTGAGGTTTGAGGTACATCAGCTTCTTGTTAGGTGATTGTGTCAGTATGTTTCTGTAATATTTTTGTTTGTTTTCCTTTGGACAGGAGAATAACTACAGTGAATAAATATTTAGCTTCAAAAGGGTATGATGTAAACAAACTGTGGAAAGACATTGATGATGTCATTATCAAAACCATAGTGTCTGCACATTCAGTTGTGAGGCATAATTACCGTACGTGCTTTCCAAACCATGTGAAGACTAGTGCTTGTTTCGAAATTTTGGGAGTGGATATTCTCCTTGACAGAAAACTTAGGCCACTCATTCTTGAGGTAGGCAGTTTACTTTTGTTTCAGGTATAGTTATAAATATCCAAGTGATTCTTTTAAATGTGTTCCAGATATTTACTAGTTTTATTGTTGTTTTTTAAATTTTTCAGAATTTTACTTATATAATTATCATAGTTTATTAGAATTTCCTGTATCTATATGGCAATATCTTATTTAAATGATGCTGTTAACAAAATACTTTAGCTGATTCTGATTTATAGCTGCATAGTCACCATTTTCTTTGTGTCAGAAGGTAAGAGTTCAGCTTTATTTTACTTTATTATGGTAGCTATTGCATGAATTAAAACAAGATTTCTATTTAGTTCTGAAGCTTACCTTTGACTATTTTCTTGTCTATACATTAAAGAATATAATGCTACAGCTTTTCTATTTAACTCCCCATATACCACTTCAGATTTACCTTACTTATATCCTCTGTTCTAGCCTTAAAGTACTATTTAGTATTTGTGTTTAACTGACTGAATTTAATCAACACTTAATGCAGAATGTGGGGATGAAGCAATACGGATTTGTTGTTACAAAGGGTTACATTATTGAGGAAGACGTTGTGTCACAGCTCCTCTGGCTCAAACTGTGCTGAGTTATACAGATTAGAAGGGTGAACTAGGTGGTACAGATGGTTAAAATTATTTAAGAAACAGTCAGTTGTGGAGATGCTTTTCTTTGTTAGTACTTAGGAATTTAAAAGATTGTTTAAAACTTAATTTGAACATAGTTTCATACTTTCCTGCAACTGCTTTCTTTGGTGAATCACAGTCATCATTTATTTCAGAGTTGGTCTGACTACTAAATCAGGAGTTGGAAAGATTTTTAATTTATTTGATTATAACTCATTGTACAGGTTTGTGACAGAGAGGTTGTTTACAGATTTTACATTATTTCTCAAAATAATTAATTTTTAATGTTTAAAATTCCTGCATATATTAAAGTTTCAATGAATACCAAGTAATCCTAAGCTGTGTATGGAAAGTATAGGAATTTAAAAGATAAAAGGGGCACACATTCTTCCATTATCAACACAATGTATTTGTAAATAAAACACTTGCTCTTTGCTTTCAGTTTTTTTATTTTATACAGTTTCCTTAAGTATTTGGTTGCATAGAATTTTTTGCTAGACCAGTGGTCAAGGTGTAAGTCAGACAAGAGGTATCTTTGGAACCTCCACCATATCTATCAGGAAAACCTTATTAGAACTCTTCATTTTAGATTTCTTGGAGGAAACCTATGTGGTTGGCTGGTGAAGGAGACATCATGTGTCAGTCTCAACTGGAATTTAAACTTGGCCTTCCTCAGTCTGTACAGTAGTCTATCACACTACCAAGTATTAATATTAAAAATCAAAATTACAATATATTCATTAGATTCTGTATTGCCAAAAAAAGGTTATTATTACTTTAGTTTTCTTAGTCTAAATCTAGTTTTTAGAAATATGTATTCTTCTAGCTTATCTGTTTTGTTGTAGTAGTAATATTACTATAAGATTAATACTAATAAATCAACTAGTACAAATAACAATTTTGTTAATTATTAAATAATAAAAAAAATAATTAGTTTTACATTTTAATTTTTTTTAATTTTCTGCTTTCATGGGCTCTTCAGAAAAATCACAGCAGCATATATATTTTTTGTTTGTGTTTTCTGATTTGCATTTACTTAAAGGTTAGTTTTAATTTGCTTTCTCTAGGTGAACCATTCACCCAGTTTTAATACTGATTCTGATCTGGATGAAGAAATCAAGGGAATGCTTGTATGGGATACTTTACATCTGATTAACTTTGGTTCAGCAGACAGAAAGAAATGTCAGGACGAAGAAAGAAAACGAATTAAAGAAAGACTGCTAGGCCGACCAAACAAGAAAGAAACAAAGTAAATAAGAAAAGGATTATGTACAACAGATCAAATTAATAGCTAGAATGGAAAAAATAAGTCAGATGTGTATACTGTGAAAGTTATATTATCTTTAGTTTAGGCTGAGTTTAGTAGTTACAAGGAGGCAGGAAGCTATAATGGCTTTCACAAAAGTCCAGAGAAAATATATATTCTTTAATAGAATTCTTAATTAATTAATACTGTCACTGTTAACTAAACTTTAATTTGAAATGTTATTACTGAAACAATGTTTTTTTGATATATTAACTATGTTAGGATCTTAGCTAATTTACAGTTATGGCCCCTAGTATTAATAACTGTAGAAAACTAGAAAATTTATTCTTGTTCACACACACACAGAATCCATAATTATTTTAAACTTTTATTGTCTTTTAAACGTATACTTGGTAGATCTAATATTTTAAATTGTTCAGCATGTTCCAAATACTTAAGATCTGAAATTTGCATTTGAGGTGTTGCTTAACAGTAATCTGATTATTTTCTGAAACTACATTTTCCTGGTTAGTGCCTCCAGTATTTTTCAGTTTAATATTATTTACAATTTGGTGATAATTCTAGCATAGCATCAAAATATTTACTTATTAAATTAAAAAATTTTTCAAACATTGATATGATAACTGGATAATTTTGTTTGAAAATGTCAGTCTGAATGATCTTTCTTAGATCAGGTTTTAAAAAGAAAGGTAAGAACAAGTGGCATTAATCTACTTTACAGCTCACAATCACTGTATGCATATAATAGTATAGTATATTGTTTTATTGACTTCTAACAGCATTAATTAAACATACTCAACTATTTTTTTAGGGAGCAGCAAGAAAAGGCATTTGTTCAGTATGTCAAAGCCATGGAATCCTATGAGAACTCTCATATGGGAAATTTCCGAAGGATCTATCCAGACATTAATCCAGAGAAATACGAGAAATATTTCAACACCAGTGGAACACTATTTCAAGAAACTGCATCTTTCAAAGCCAGAAGTGAACTTGTAAGGTACTTATTTCACAACTGTATTTATGAATAACTTGTGTTTTGTATTTATTAAGGTCCAATTTTTTTGCTCATTCTATTATCAGATACTCCTAGTTTCATGTAAGAAATTTTGTTTGATTGATGCTATTTGGTTCACTTCTGCTAGGAACTAAATCTAAATGAGCTAGCTGCCTATTTATATTATGAAACTTTGTTACAAAATTGGAACCCACTAGCTGAATTGTATTTGTAGATTGTGGTAATTCACATAGCATTATGGCTAGGGTATCCATTGTTTTTTGGGGTTTTTTTTTAGAATATTTGATGCATTTTGATGTTTTGTGTTTTCAAACTGATCTTCAGAAGAGGTAGTGAAGAAGTGTAAACAGGTTACTTGGGAGTACAACCAAAAGCACAGTAAAGACAAATTACTGAGAAAGAAAGAGAAGTTAGTAAAAATTACTTAAAATACAAGGCATTTTACTCTTGTTTGAGATAGATTTTTCTGAGGTAATAATTCTTTGGAGAATGATGGAAACAACATTATAGAGGCTCTGGATTTAACAGTTTTCTAGGGGAACAATCCCTCCCCTCACCTAGAGGTGTGTGGCTTTGGCCCTCACTTTATTTGTATCCACTCTTCTCAATGATTCAATCTTCAACTTTTGAGTGTCATTGTTATCAATGAGCAAAAATTTCTGTTTTAGCAGTCTACACCACCTTGTTTGAAGGTGCAAAAGGAAAATGATAGTTTTGGTACTTTAAATGTTTCATTTTTTAACATTTCAAGGTTGAAGAGTACATCTCTCTCTCTCTCTCTCTCTGACAGACAGACAGAGTTGATCCTTATACATGGGGTTGTGTTGAGAATTGCTGTATACATCAAATCCATGTAAAACAATGAACTTATAATATGTAATAATGGGGATTGCATCAGTTTTGCCCAGTCATTGGACAACATCTGTGCTGGAGGATAGGCACTGTCAGACTGACATTGCTCATGGTTCCACACCTGCTGGAATCATGATTTGTCACCAGCTTTCAGCCTTTACTTACAGCATGCTGTGCATATGTAATCATCTGTCACAAAATTGTCTTTGCCTTGGTCCTTCTCTGATACCCATTCAAATGCATTCTGACCATCTGTGTTGTTATTTATCACCATTATTCATATCACTCATCGTAAATAAAGGCCCTCTGGAAGGTAATTTTGTTTTGTTCTGTTCTGAACCTCTCCTGCAGTGATCCAGCCATCATGCTCAACTCTGCTTTACATCCTCGAGACATAACACTGAGCATCCACAGACAGGGATGGTGATGCTCCCCATGATACTGAAATAAAACCGTAGATATGCAAAAACGCAGATAACAAGTGTCAACTGATATATATATATATATATGTTAATCTCACTAATATGGGGACAATTATTTAAATAAGAATAGTACAACCAATTTATTCCATGCCTTAATACAATGATTGTAAGATTCAACACATGGATGCAAAAAAAATGCATATCTAATAAACTCTGAATTAAACCTTTGTTTCGTCAAAATAATTCCCTTTGTGCTTCAAAACACTGAAATATTAAAAGTAGCCTGGAGGTTTCCAGAACATACCCCTTTACATGTGACATAATTTCATTGAAAAAGAAATGGGCAATTGGATGATGCCACATGTCACACAGCATTATAAATTGACCAGGAAATGTTTCTAAACTCCAGAGAAGTCATAGCATTTGAAGGTCATGGTTACAAAAAAAAATTAAAAAAAAAAAATTAAGTTTGAAATCTATACTTTAAGAAAGGAGGGCCTGACAAAAAAAGATTATTGCTGAGACTCTTCCAACAAATGTGTTCACTATGTACTGCAAAAACACTGGAAGACTGGGAACAATAAAGATAAAAAAAATACTCTCAGGAAGAAAAAGAGTAACATATAAAAGAGAGGACAAATATATTATGCTGTTGAGCAAACAGAATAGAAATCTTACAGCCCCAGAAATTACAGCACAAAAAATCTGCTGTCCCAGGAAGCAGTAAAAAGGCATCTTAGAGCTGCTCATTTAAATGGTTGTGTGGCTGTGGAAAAACTACTGCTCAGACTTTCTAATAGTGGGAAAGTTGCATTGTGAACAATTACATGAAAATTTTACTATAGACGACTAGAATAAAGTGCTATGGACTGATGGGTTGAAGTTTGAGGTTTTTGTGTCCAAACAGGTTGTCTGTGTGTAGTCAAGTTAGTGAATGAATGTTTGTCAGTACAGTGTGTTGTTTCTACAGCTAAACATAGACGGAGGTAACATAATGGATTGGAGGAGTTTTGGAGCTGATGCATGTAACATGTAAGGTAGTGTCCAATCAAAGGGTGAAAACTCTGTAATACATAGATGTAATATGATATTCGTGATGGAATAAACAAGGTAAACTCCTTTCATCTGTCTTGTATTTTGTTCTAATCAAATGTGTACCAAAAACTTCATGGTGTCAGAAGTGGGATCTTGAGCATTTGTCATCTTTCTGTAATTCATACCACCAATGATGGCTATGTTGCAGCAAAATCTGAAACAGATTGGCAAAGCATTATATATGAGAAGAATGGAAAAAATTCAAGCAACATGCATAACTGATGTTTGCTGGGCCCTTTAGAAAGACAAATGAACAAGGAAGCTATGCATACCTGATATAGGTAGGAGAGAAAGGACAGGAAATTCTCAACTTGGAATGGACAAACAAGCAAGTTGGGTCCATAGCAACTTATACCAACAGTACAAGGAACACACAAGCCCCAAGAAAACCAGTCAAAACTGGTTTGTCCATGGAAAGTTTTGTAATTGACTTACATAATTTGATCAAAGATGTGCATATTAAAATCCAGAAATGGTTCAAGACAGAATTGTAAGCAGCATAATCTCTCACGAAGTGAGAGAAGTTGCTAACAGAAGGTAATGCATGACTGGAGAAAGCCATGGATGTTACTATCACACATGAAACTATAAGAAAATACCTTGAATCTATGGTGAGTAGACTCAGCAAAATTTCAACACAGTCAAAAGAAGACCCAACTCCAAAACTAAGAGATAAACCATGATAGCAAACAACTTGAGACACCCAATTGCAGGAACTGGTGGTGAATACAAGAAAGAATGCCAAACCTTTGGAAAGGAATGCTTGTGCTGTTAAAAGATGAACCACTTTAATAAAGTCAGTTTATCCAAGAAAACCCAATGACCTCATTGAGTTCACACCATATACCATGAGACAGATGAAGAGGAGGAAGACTTAGTCATTGATGCAATCTCCAACACCCCCCCCCCCAAAAAAAAACAGGGATCAAAAACAAACAGTCAAATTCAGGCTGGAAACTGGAGTGCATGTCAGTGCAATCCCAATTAAAATAGTTGACAACCTGCCTCCACCCCCAAAACTAAAAAAAAAAAACAAGAATGGCTCATCAATTCAGTTAATCAGGAAAACCTCTAAGAATTCTGGGATGCACAAAATTACCATGCTACTACAAAGACAACTCCACATTTTTTATATTGCAAACAACAAGTCACCACTAGTAGCAAGTCTACCTTTGTCTGATGCTGGGACTAATCCATTTGGTACTCACTCTTAATATTGCTAGTACCACACATCAGAGCTGAAGACTCAATTTTAATATGATACAGAGAAATCTTTAAAGGCCAAGGAACTCTAGAAGGAAAAATTAATAATTCACCTCAAATCAGACTCCATTCCTACAGCATCTCTCATGTAATCAGAAACCAACTCAAAATAGAAAAGACAACTCACTGAATCCTCAAATTAAGTAATTTCTCTGTAGTGAAGAAGCAAGGAACCAGCAAACTTAGTATCTGCCTTGATTCTAGAGATCTCAACATGCCATCAAGAGCCCCATTACAACATGCAAACCTTCAAAGACTTGCTTGAGGAAAATTCTTTAGCAAGCTTGATTGTAAGATCAGGATACTGGACCATCAAAATGGAAAGAAAAATCCTCATACCTTATGACATTCGACTTTCAATTTGGATGTTACAGATTTTTACACATGCCATTTGGTTTGGTCCTCACTTGAGATGAATTTCAATGAAAAATAGTCAAATCAATCATTGTCCTTCCTACCTGTTTTCATTACACTTGTTGATATGACTCAAGCAGAACTTGACACAAACCTGAAAGCCACATTCAGCTGTTGCAAGGCAAAGAACATAAATTCAATCCAGACAGGCTTACAATTGACATGCAGGAAGGCAAGTACTTTGGCCACATAATTTTGGCAGATGGCCACAAACTGGATACTTCTAAGGTCAAATCTATCAAAGGATATCACCACCAGTTAAAAAGAATATGCTGGAAATAATACTGGGGATGATAACATACTTGATAAAATTTGCCATAGCTGATGAGGGATGTACTTAAAGACAAAAGAAAGCTGCCACACTGAAGAAGACCAATGCCATTATTTCCAGCCAGCCTGTCTTTGTCTTCTACAATGCATTTAAGCCAATTAAATTGTAAGTCAATGCAAGCAATATGGACTTGGCACTGCTATCTTTCAGAATAGCAAGCCAGTAAGCAGCCTTCACATCCAAGTCTCACTGCACAGCTAAACAGAACTGCACACCATTCTTATTGGCTACAGACTACACCACCAGTACATTTACAGCCAAAATATACTAGTTCAGACAGACCATAAGCCAATGGAAAGCATCAGCAAGAAATTTCTGGCTGCTGCTCCCCCACAACGGCAATGCATGTTGCTTGAGCTGCAAAAATACGGCCTCAAAATTGTACACATACTAGGCAACAATGTTCAAGTAACAGACACCCTGTTGTAAAACTCATTGTCAGCAGATTCAGAAGGACAACACTGAAGATCTCTATATACAAAATATATTGGGAAACCTTCTTGTCGGTGACAAGAAAATGGAACAGCTGTGAGATGATTACTGCAGAGATCAGCAGATGCACCACATAAAAAACTGCATCCAACATCCAGAACAGCCAACTAGAGCTGCACTACCAATATGATCCTAATGTCAAAGATGTCTGGATCTACAGAGATAACTTTCAGTTCTTGACATTGTCATCTTCAAAGGTGAGAAGATTTTTGTCTCAGTATTACTACGTCCTGAAATCCTGAAGATCTGCTTAGGAATTGAGTAGACTACACATTCGGCCTGGGACATCTTGTTTTGATTCAGCATGGAAAAAGAAATCCACAACACTGTTTCCAGTTTCCACACGGTACCCTCAAACACCCAACAAACCAAAAAAAACTCATACCACACAAAATCCCTACCCTTACCTGGCAGAAGATAGCCAGAGTTCTTCACCTAAAACCACAAGTACCGGATCACTGTCAACTACTATAGCTGATTCTTTGAAGTTGACCAGCTGACAACCACCACATTATCTGCTGTCATCAGGAAGCTGTCAGCCCACTTTTCCTATCATGACAACCCAGAAGTCCTAATAAGTGAAAACAGACCTCAATTCTTTTCCAAGGAATTCAATGCCTTAGCCACCATCTGGGATTTCAAATACATCACCTTCAACCTCAGGTACTTGAATCTAATGGCCTAGCAGAGATGATGATACAGACTTCAAGAACATTCTTGGTAAAACAAAAGCTGATGGTCACAGTGCTCTCATGAGTAACCTGAGTACCACATCACCCCTGTAGATGGCTTGGTCTCCCGCTCAACTCCTGATGGGTCACTAACTACAGTGCATTCTGGCAGCCACCATTTGACAACTTGCATTAAAATGTATCAACCCAGATGACTTAATTACAAGACTACAACAATTACAGATGTGCCAGTAGACCTATGGCTGATCTGCCTGGCCTGCAAAATGACACTAATAAAGAAAGGCGACCAAATTTTTGTGCAGTTGTCCAAAGGAGAAGACTGGAAACTGGCTTAGGTCACTACCCTTAAAAGTACGTTCCAGTCATACATCATCCAGATGAGAGATGGCTACACCTACCATTCCAACTGTCACTTCCTGAGGAAGTCCAAGCTATGATCACCATCAGTGGACACCTCATTGAGTCCCATGACTACAAATCTGAGACCACCTGCAGCCATGCCAGTGTCGTTGCACCCTGAAGTCTATAACACCAGATAGGAACTCAGTGTCAAAAGCTAAAAAATTAAACATCTAACCCCATTTGTGTAAAGAAAGTGATGTAAGATACAAGGTAGTAACCAATCAAATGGCAGCAACTCTGTAATACATAAATGTACAGGATCACTCTTCTTGTAGAGAAAACAAACAATAGGATATACTTAGTGGAGTAAACATTTAATCTGTCTTGAAATCTGTTTTGTTCTAACATCCCTACAAAGTGTTAAATGTTATAGTGCAGTTGGTGATCTTTGAACACTTAATGGAGCACTGACAAAAGTGTTACAAGTTTTTTTACATAGACATGCAATTCCTTCTGCCAGTCAACTAATATATGTAGGGCTTATCATTCTGGGATCCTAAGCACACTTCCAAATTATGCAGACAAGATGTGGACAGTAAAGAAAGACGGTGTCCTCCAGAACATGGTTTGACTACCACAGTCACCTGATTTATCATCCATTAAACTCCTCTTATGGGATGAATTCGACAGAAATTTCAGGAAAATGTTACATAACACAACATTGTTATGGGAATACCTCCAGATAGCATGAAACTCAATAGCATCTGAATATTTGGAAAAGTTACTTAATACACTCATCAGAATTTTAAAGTTGTTATGAGAGCAAAGGGAGAGAGATATTTTGATGAAACAAAGGTTTAAGTCAAGGTTTGAATCTTACATTTGCTATTATGGTGAGAAATAAATTATTTATACTTTACTACTTTAATAATCATCCCCATATAGTTGTGTTTTTCTTCCAAATATTTGGACATTAGTGTAATAAAACAAATGTATACTTAATGCCATGTGGATTTATGATTTTAATATCTTTAGTTTTTTCTGAGTGGCTACAAAACAATACATTGTTGTATTTTAGTGTAACATTCTATGTTCCCCTTTAATGTTGAATTATTTGGCACTTACATTAAATTCAAAATTTTTAAACAAACAAATCATCTATTTTTAAAATTACTGTCAAAGCTCAAACTTAACTACCCTACTCAACCCTCCAGTAGTCATTCAAGGGTGGGAAGAGCCTTATTTGTCTAAGAGAAGATAACCACTTCGGGAATGAACAGTCTGTCAACAAATCTGTGTATTTAGAGAATAATGAAGAAAAAAACAAAACATAAGCATACAATAGAATAAATTAAGAAATACTGACACTGTTAAATACTAATACATAGCTGTTTCAATCATAATTCCATATATTTTTTAATATGTACAAAAGTAATGTTTTATATTTATTAATTAACCAGGAAAGGTGTATGATATCTTATATTTCCCAGTTAATATTTTTTGGACTTAGAAAACTGAAAGTGCAGACCTATGCATTGGCCAAACTTGTGGACTCATCATTGAAATCTCCTACACATCATTTGTAATGAATTTATTACTATATATAATCACTTGAAATTAGCATATGTCTGTCAGAAAAATTAATAGAAATTGAGAAAAATAGTGGTAGGAAAGTTAAATACAAAGCAGTAAATAAAACTAACTAAATCTTAAATCATTCTGAAAAAAATCCAATCCCAACACCAAAAAATTCCCACAAAGACAGTGAATCTCGTTTTGTTTAGTAGTAGAAACTCAGCTATCTATTCTTCCACCAATGGGTTATCTATCTGGCCTCTCTCAGTCATACAAACATGAACACAAGAATGATGCCAACCCAGAGAAGATGCCATTCCATTTCAGCTATAGAGCTATATAACTTTTCCAATATGGAGACCATGAGTGGCCTAAAAATTTAAAGAGTGCTATCCTTCATAGACAGATTTGAAGTGCTGGAGAGATCCGATAATTTTACTTTGTTTTAACTGTATTTTGAACTTCATTACAGAGACAGCATATTTCCAGATAAACCCCCAATTCTGAATAGTTTTGTTTTTGTATATAGGGGTGACATTTATAATTGGCCAATATCCAAATAAACATTTCATTTTTCTGACATAATAGGGTTGGCCTCATTCATATTGGATGAATGAGTTTCTACTGTACATTGAGCTGGTGAAACATTGAGAATGCAAAAGGTAATAGATAGGGTTGCAAGTAAATAATCAGACTATTTGGGTTCTCTGTCCAAAATAGCTTTGCTCAGCATTTAAATGTAGACTTGATTTATAAGTGGATATTTGTGGACAAAGTATGGATTATTGGTACCCTGTCTGTATTCTTTACTGCTATTCCCATAATGTGGTATTGTAAAGTATTTATTATTTTTTGGCATCCATAAGTTTTATCAATACCTTCGAATTTGAAAAGTAGCTTGACCATATCATGTCAAACACAGTATCATAGGAAAATTTTATTCTTTGTAAGTTTTGGGTGAATATTTAAAATTGTTTGATTTGCAAAATAAAAAAATTGAAAAAAAAAATCAAAACAAAATAAGATGAAAATATTCAAATCACTGATAATGCAGTCAAACAAATATTATCCTTAATTTTTTTAAAAAATCATTCAATTCTGAATAGTTAAGTAGTAGACCACCAAGATTTTTTTTGCAAATTCAATGAGTTTGTAAGGTTACTATGACAACCATACAAAAAAAAATCATCTTAACCTACATATTTTGAGATGAATATCAAGTATTCCCATAACTCTGAAAGAAAGTGATATAAGGTGATCTAAGGTTTATTTCTTTTAAAACGCTATTCAGCTGTTTGCAAAATAAAGATTCTTGAAGTTTGAAATCAGAACAAGATGTGGCAAGTACAAACCAAGGTGAAGAACCATATCCCTTTTATTGACATATCATGCACATCCATGAGAGGTTTGCATCACATTGTCTGGAAGACAAAATTCAGCCCATTTGAATAATACTGCTGATAATTGAAATACATTTGTTTTGAATGATGTCAAGATGGTGAACACATTTTGCTGTCTCTTTCCTTAAATTTGCATTCTAGTCCTTTCCTTTTCACAAACTTCTCCATGGATTTTTTGTTGTTTTTTTTTTCAGTTGAGATATTCTGTTTATTTATTGCTTTGTTTTATACTGCTTTTTTGTTTGTTTGTTATAAAGTATATATACATGACAAGACAAGTTACAGTATGTTTATATTAGAACTTAAATCACATGTCACTTTGTTTAAGAAAATACCTCCCTGGGTTATTTTACTGATAGCTGCTATTATATTACTTAACTAGTTATCCCTCTCATTTTTATAACACCCTTCTGGTAAATTGGTACAAGAGAAAGTGGTAACCATTGTGCACAGTACATGCAAATTTATTTTGGGTCACAAATTTCAAATTAAGAAACAACTATGAATGTTTCTTTTCCCATCCACATACTGTTTTCAAAAAAGTGTTAATGGGCTGATCTAATAACAAAGTATATATCTTTATATTTAAGTAGAATGCAACGAGAAGAGTTTGAGAAAAAAAAAGTAAAAATGGAATCGTTAGATAAAGGTGGTAAGAAGAAAATCTGTCTAAGCAAACTTCGGCCAGAGAGTCCAGTATTGGCAAAACGACGAGTTGACAAACCTACTATCACACACACCAAGAAACTAGAGATATCCAAGGTCGTTCTAAAGGTTGGTGATATAGCTCTTCATCTGTGGTCATCTATAGTACAAGTTAGCCAACACTGTTGATCTTTCAAAAACTATTAAAAGATGTAGTGCCTGTCTATAATGCACGTTATATTTTATACTAAGTAAGAGTTATACTTAAAATATTTACTTATACAAGTTGTTTTGTACTTATCCACTTAAAAATTTAAAAAAATTTTTTAATGTAAACAAACTTTTGTATTTAATGAAATGCTTTGTCATCTTTGGAAATATTTGCATTGCCCAATATCATGAACTGTCAGACCTATGACATTCTAAAAGGGAACTGCACTTGCATACAAGTAGTTTGAGTACTTACAACTCACTGATTCCTATGTTTCTGCTATTGTCTCAAGCAGGATAATAAATGGATGGTATTACCATGTGGTGCCAGTTGTGTAGTTCAGCGATCTTGGTTTGTTATTTGTTGTAAACAGTGTCAGGTATCTCCAGTGTAAACAAAGGATCCAAATAATATTTCAGCTATTATTTTACTTAAAAAATACATATATAATTTTTCACTATAAAATGAGTTGATTACTGCATTATTTTGACATTTTAGGACTATAAACTGGCAGGCACCATTCTTAAAGTTAACCATGCTATATTTTGAGGGTTGACTAAATCATTACATGCTGAGCTGGTTTTTAATGAATCTGATAGAAGAAATAAAATATTGAATACTTTTTTCTCTTTGTCTTTTTTTAGGTGACTAGATATTTTTCAACTAATTTTCAGGTAATTTATATACTAAAAACTAACTTTTCTCACTTTTCATTTATAGCAGTTTTGCTAGGAGATTTTGTCTATAATAAAGTTTGGTTTTCTTCCTGGGATTTTTAGCAGCAACCAGCACAGCCATTGGTCCAGTCATTATCACTTTCTCAAATCAAGCAACAACAGTATGAGCTGCTACCTCTGCCTGTGAGTGAGCTGGACTCATCTAAACCAATGGACATTGTGGAGGAAGAAGAAATGGAGAGGATCAGTGGCCTTCTGCAGAGAGACACCTTGGTGCGTGGGCTGGGAATAGTGGAGCAAGTCTACCGACTGTTGAAGTTCACTCCAGGCAATATGGCTAGCATTAAGCTGGAAAAACAGGTCCTTCCTTATGTAAGTTAACATAACTCTTAGATTGAAGGGAGCTTTTATAGTACACTATCTTATTGCAGGCAAGCATATTCGATTTCACCTTTTTTTTTTTTTTTGTCTAGTGACATCTACACTTTCTATTAAAGTACATCTTGACCACGTCAAAACTGAATCATATTAGGTTTGTGCTTTTTTTTCTTTTGATTGGTCTTCTGCAATATAAAAGTATCAGGTTGGGTAACACTATTATAAATGATGTCTGACAAATGCTGTATACACTTGTTTAGTTGTACATTTCACCAACCAGTCACATGGGTTTCCTCTCATATTTAAAAGTAGAGAATTTTAGTATGGTTTGTCCAGGTACATGTGGCTGAACTTCTATCTCACTAATTGTATTAACTTTAAGAAAATGTATTTATAAACATACTTCAGAGACCAAGCATTTATTAATCACAAATTTGAACATGGGAGGCTTTAAAAAGATTAATAAAACGTACAGTCAGGGCAAACAAAGAACATGCTTCTTACACGCGGCTTTATTGCATTTCAAGTACATACAGAATAACCTGTCTTTATTTGCAGTACAAAACCAAATCACCTGTGTTTGGTTTCAGGTTTATGTTGGGCCAAATTGATTGGTGACAGTTACTAAAAAAACTTCTGCTGTCCAAAGTTAACTCTTGTTTTGTTAGGCTTTTGTGTAGAGAAATAAAAAAAAAAACAATTGTTGTCTGTTGATAGTCTCCAGTGTTAGGCTCTTTGCCATGTGAAGCTGCTATGGATTTTTGAGGTTTCATTGCCTTGGATTTCTGCTTCATCTGACTAATCTTTCTTTTTCTTTTGTATGCTTCCTCAGCTACAGGGGTTGCAGATCTCTATCTTGATGATAAGATTAGAAATTGTGTGCTTATATACTGAGTAGGTTACATGACCACTTCTCAGCATGTGGGAGGCTGTAATCAAAAGTCACTACTAGAACTCTTTATTTTTAGATGAGAGAGAAACAGAAGTGTTCGAAATTTGGCTAACCAGATTCACTAAATTCTTCATTGTTATCATGAATGTGACTCAAATATTTCTCTAATTCAGTCTATTCTTCTTCAGCTAATGTTTCTTTAGCATTGATTTCCATAAATACAGAACAATTTAATTGCAATACTGACCGACTTAGTAAACGTGGGTCTGTGAAACTGCAAGACTAGTTTTCTTTAAACTATAGCTCAGTTTGCACTCATGTTTTAGGTGGACAGTTTTTGAGTGACACGGGACTTGACAGCTAAGGGTCAGCTAATCAAGAGTTAAAATAACTTTCTATATTAGGTAACTGAAAAAAGAGTTTATAGCAGCAGTGCTATATACAACTTTGGACAAGATGTGATACTTGTTTTAAGAAATCTTAAAGAAATAGACTGCTGCTCTGTTATTAGGAAGAATTATTTATAAAATATTTTAACTGCTTTAGTATAAGGTTGAAGAGCAAATAAATTTCAGTTTGTTTTATAATGCACTATTGGATATTGCTCCTGTTTCATTATAATGTTAACAGTTAATGCCATCCACATGGCACAGTGAAAAGAAAATTCATGTTCTAACTTATCTGTCATGTGATGGAACAGTCATTTGAAGGAAAGTGGCAGGTATTTTTCATGTTTATTTTTTACATCTATTGTGTAACCTGTTGCTGTTACTTAGACTCAATTCACCTTTGGTCAATTGCCAGAGTTTTTGACAGTATTTCCACCTCTCCTTGTCATCTTATCAAGTAAGCAATTTTAAAAATCAACTGAGTGTGATAACCTAGAGACTGTAACAGTCAGATCCGATTTGTATCTGCTGATATTTTAGAAAACCTTCCTACAATCTAACACTAAGAATCAAATGGTGATGGTAATAAATTTTCAAAGTGTTTAGCTATCAAATCAAGATGGCAGATGAAGTAAAGCACTTTAAGAAATAAAATAACTTTGTGGAAAAGGAAGTGCACTAAAAGTCTTAACCAAAAATAAGTACATCAAAAAATAATTAACATTTGATCTGCTTTGAAAATTGGTAGACATTTTTACCAAGCACTGCATTGTGGGAAGGTTTTTTTAAAATTATTAGTATATAGAAACTGGATTTCAAATTGCATACATGCATACACAGCTGCTTTAACTTATGCAGTTATACAGTCATGCTTAATTACTACTAGTTTTATTTTTTTATTAATATAGTAAAATTGATCATAAAATGTGTGATAAATCTTAAGGTAGTTTGTTCAAAAATGTGGAATAACTTTGCTTATCTTTTAGTCCTTTCTTGTCAAAAAAAACAAACAAACTAGCTGTTGCATAGTAGATAGTCCTGGGTTTGTGGATACAGTATTATATATATATAGTCATCTGAAAGTTATTGTGGTTTTCATTGTTGAAGAATGATATTTATGTTGAAACAAATATAGAAAAAGAACAAAATATATAATTATAAAAGGCATTCAATGACTTCAGCAAAGCTTTTAATACAGTCTCATATGGAGCTGTGGACACTACTTACTGAATTTAGATGCCAAATAAATTAAAATAATACAAGAATTTCACAGTTAAATGTATGGCCATGCAAAAATCAGTGAAAACATCTTTAAGATGTTTCAAATTGCTCATGGAGTCAAACAAGGATGTGTGTCAGCTTCCACCCCTTTCACACTATTTTTTACAGCTGCTATTCAAGAAGTGTTTGATAACTACAAACCTGGCATCTACATTAAAAAGATCTGATTGTGGCTTTTTAAATGTCAAACAATTAAATCAAATCTCACAAAAACAACAACAACGTGTGAAAGAACTCATTTGCCAATGAGTCTTCTTTTTAGTACATTCTCTTGATATCCAGATGATCACAAACACTTGCTACAGCAGCAAATAAATTTTTTCTCTCAACTAATATTAAGAAAACTGAAATACTGTACCAACCTGCTCCTTTTGGTATGTATATGTCATCTGTTGCATAAAAAAATAGAAATCTATTAAATGTTATAAATATATTCTTATACCTATGAAGTATTGTGACATTTGATAGTGATCTAGTCGAGGAAATTATGCACAGAATAAAGTCACCACCTAGTCTTTTGTTTTTATACGACAGTGACATTTATTATTATTGTATTATTACTACTATAGAATCTGGGCTGCACACAAAGTAATCATTATTATATTTTCTCTTTTTTAAATTGAATTTTCAGATTGTCAACTAAAAATCTGTTCTAATTAATTAAAAATGAATCTTTTAAACTTTTAAGGAAAATCAAATTTTATTAAAAGTTCCTTGATTTTTACATGAATATGAAATATACTGTTTACATCGTGGTCTTGTTAACAGAAAGCATATAGACATTTAGTGAATAATACAACAATTCAGAGGTGTGACTCTTAATTATTCTGTTTCATTTTGCATGAATTTTTATTTTATTTTATTGTAGTTTAGTAATTAATTTGCCTGTTGTTTTTAAAAAGATCCCATATGCTATTAGAACCATTTCTTCATTCAGAACAGCCATGCACCACCACCATTGTGCAATTACCGGTTAAGCCAGCCTGGCTACCAAAGTAATTTGATGTTTCCCCTACGAACAATGAGCATGTCTGCTGGCAACACACTAGTTACAACTCAGTGCAATTACCCAGCACTTCGACACAACAGAACTGGAGTAACAACGCTGGATAGATTATCTGTAAGATAATTTTTGTATAAAATCTGCTCTTCAAGCCATAGTGTCCCAGTATCCATTGAGCTAATTGCATTTTTTTCCTTCATAAATAAAACAGACTAATGTTCTCTAGCAGACAAGTATCACTACCATCTCTCAATCAATAAAAATGCCATTGAAAGTAAATACGCATCTTAAATAATCTGCATAATGTTCTGCAGTATTGTTACTGTGGACAAAAGCTACTAGAGCCTTTTCTTTGTATACAACATCACATCAGTTTTTACCTTATACCTGGCCCAGCCTAGAATCTCTAGTTAGAATGTGTGTTGATTGGCTGGATACTTAGTTAATACCCTAGTAATGCAAAATGTGGAATTTTGTTGTTAAAAAGATTTATATTAACCAGGAAGCCTGGTTTATTCTAATAAAAATTGAATAATACACAGCCATTCAAATGTGTACTAAAAATAAACTTCCTGTACTGTATATTATATAACAAAGGAAGATTATATATATATATATAATGTTTATAAACTTTATTGACGAACAAAACAGTTCACTCAGGAAGATTTTTTCCATCCCTAACTAAATATACATATGAATCATAGGGTTGATCATGTACATATTTAATTGAAAAAATATTGAAATTGTTTTTCAACATGAAATAATTTATTACCTGGAATAAAATTAATTTTTTTATTTTATTTTAAAATTTTTTTAAGGTGGGACATTTTTTAAGATTGAGTGGGAACACTGCACAAAAGGCATAAGACAGGGACGGATGGCAACCCTAAGCTTGATCTCTCTGTAGAAATTATTCATATCGAGACATCTATAATGAAAAAAAAATGCACATTTTAAAAATACACAATTGTTTCTTTTAAAGGTACACAGTGTAATAATACGCAGTACCTTCCTCACATAGCCCCTTATGTTGTGACAGTTAAAATAACCTAAGTAGTACAAATTTGAAGGGTAGTGTGGTGCAAATACACTCCAGATGGAATACCAAGAGTTAGAAGATTATAAACTATCTTTATGCTGATTGTGATCTATTTTGAGAATGTGTAAATCTGTGATACTTTAAAGTTTGCCTACACACATCTTTATATTACCTTAAAGTTTTGATTGTTGGAACAGAGCAGAGTTGCACTTTAGATTTCCATAATGCTAGAACTGACCAGGTATTTTCAAAGTAATAGTATCTGTTTTGAAAATTTTCGTCCAGACTCTTAATGTTTGTTGTTGAGCATGCTGTTACACACAGGTTGGTTCCTAAGTCTAGTAGACTCTTCTTATTGAAGTTGTTGCAACATTCAGTATTCCAGCAGTTCTCTCAAATGACTTTCATCAGACTGGTCAGTAGACCTAAATCCTTTAGCACCTTTGATAGTATTGATAAATTTAAGAATCATATTGTTGGCCATTTCTTATGCAGAGGCTCCTGCATAAGCCATAATGGCTTCCTGCCGCCTTGTAACTACCAAACTACACTAAATCTCTTCACAAGCAGTATGAATTGCACAGGTATTTTGAAGTATGGTGTAGAATTTCATCAAAAATCTTGAATCATATTTAGTTCAGGAATTTTATTTTTATAGGATTGCTATTTTGTGATATTATTTTAATATTTTGATATTCTAAAATTCCAGAAAAATAAACATCAAAAGAAACCACTTTATGTTTACAATGAGAAAACAGGAGTTATCGAAGTTCAGTATAATAAAAAGGATAAAGGACAAATAAACACATCATATTGCCATCATCATCATCCAGATGCTCCATGTAATAATTGTGTGGCTCATCCAAACAAGTCTTCTTACACTAAGAAAGATCTGTCAGTAGGAGGTAGGTTTGTTGTTAGATATTTCTTACCTATTCTCATATCAAATAACTTTTTACAAATTATGTTATACTATAAAAATTCAAAAAATACATGATTTCTGACTAGATTTGCTAGCATTCATTGCTTGGTTTTCTTAGGCACCTTTTACCTTTTCAGAAGAAAGATTAGTAATTTACATGAAAAGCCAAATAAGTTTCCAGATGATATTGGAGTATCTGTTTTATATTTCAAGAATAATTGCTGCAGGTTTTTCGGAAACTAAAACTATAGAAAAGAAATTTAATTGTAAGATGCTCTTGGGAAGCTGGTTAAATTATTGGACTATTAAGGTTGAGGGCCCATTTGAAACCTGGTTGGGGGTTGAAACTATTTCAGTTTTTTGGTGTACCTCCTGGGATAGTTTCTTCTCACTCTTCTTCACCAGCTAGTTATGTGGGTTTCCTTCCATATTTAGAATGAAGAGTTATAGTAGGGTTTTCCAGGTACTTGTAGTGAAGGTTCTGTAGTTAACTCTTGACCAGTGCTCAAGATCCCACAACTGTACCCAGGAAACTTGATTGGTCATTGCTGAGATGTTCTTAGCCCTGGAAAGTCTGGACAGTGTTTGCCAAGAAGATTGAAAGTGGTCAAATGATGTGCAGTTTAGACTACAAATAAACTCTGATATGCTTTTTTTTTTTTTTAATCCTGTTTTCAGATCTTCCACGATTTCCACCTTGTTGGACTAATAATATGTCTGTGATATCAGCTCCGGCACCCGTAGTTCACAAAATTGATGTTGGCAGCCATTTTGTAAACCAGTCAGCATCACACCCTGAACAAGCACAGTCAAGAGGACAAAAATCTCAAAAACCCGGTAGTAGTAGTAACCAACATTTAAACAGGAATGAATACAACACATTCACCTGACTACAAAGATAATTGCTTTTACTTCAAATGTGTCCAGCCAAGATGTGTATTTATACATACTCAACAGTACTTATGGTAATTTACAGAAAGAAACAAAAAAAGAGGGCAAGATGAATGAGATTTTTGATGGTGTTGGAATATCAGTTTATGTATTTTACCTCAAAGGAAATGTAAAATGTTTACAAAAAAAAAAAAGGAGAAACAGTATCATGATTTGCTTATTGATTTTTTAATTGCACTGTATTCATGTTCGGGATAGGACATATTTTTGATCATGAAACTTTCCAGTTGCAAAAAAAACTGTTATTTTAATAACCATTGTGATACTGTGAGGCAGGCTTGGCATAAGTTGGTGATATTTAAAACCACTCTTCAAACAAATCTATTCTCAATTATGCTTGTGTAGCTTATGAAATCATAGTTTACTAAAATGACTTTGATACTATTCTTTCTCTAAAAATGAAATGAAATGCAAGAGACAGTTCAAAATCAGAGACAAGAGTCATTATTTTTGTGCAAGCAATTTCGTCTTTCAAATCCATTACACTGTTTAACCAACATATGTGGAAGCTAAGCCCAGTCATGCCTATTTATCTACGGCCACAAAATTTTAGTTTTATTCCAGTAGAGAAAGAGTGACTGACAATACTGCAACTTTTGTTAATCATAAAATGGACAGTTTAGCAAGTATTTCATTTTTTGCTGAGATTATTTTTTTTTTTAATGTTGGTTTTCAGCATGTCAACTGTTTTTGTTTTCAATTGACTATCATAATACAGGTTTCTCTGCCTTAATCATCTTTAAAAATGACAACATAAAACAAAATAAAGAAAATTAAATATTTATTTTGAACATTTAAAATGTTTGGTTTTTGTTCTTGTACTCTTTGAGCTGATGGTGATGGCCATTTTGCTTTTGACACACACTTTTTGCATGCCAAAAGATAAAAATACCTCCCCTATCTAACATCAAGAAAATACTGCTTTTGTTTACAGCAGACTAAAAGAATATTTGGGGTAAGACAAGGTGAAAAATGCCAACAGAAAAAATAAAAACAAGCAAGTAATGTTTGAGAAAAAAGATTTTTTTATAATTTTAAAAGTGAAGCAGTTTGCCAGGTTTTGTTCGCTTTTAATTAATTTTATTTATATCTCCAGTCATAGCAGATTTAATTATTGATGAATAGTCTTTTGTTCTCTCTGCCTCCAGGTGGAAAAAAAAAAACAAGAATCAGGCAAAGAAAACTCTACCAGAATAAACCTAACCATTACTAGTTGCTATGACTCAGTATGTTTGTTTACATTTTAATAGTTGGACCTGTTCTGCAATAACTTTTTTCTTTCTCATGACAGGTTAAAGGTAAGTTTTTGTTTTGTTAGGAATACATTTAAAAAATCTGTTGGTTTCAGGAATATCTTAAGATATAAGAGTTTTTAGTATAGTGGTTGCAAATGACAGAAAATAGCTTATGTGTCCATCTATCTGATTTTGTTTTTGTAGGTGCCACCAGGAAGACAAATGGCCATCAGTACAATCCTTAATAATGATAATAATTATTAAACAAATATATTTGCCAGTAATTTATTTCATTATATAGCAATGCAATTTCAGCCAGATTTTATTTGAATGTCCCTGGTACAAACCTTAGACATTTGATAATTGTCCCCTTGTACTGTGGATAGTCCCTGTTCATACACAAAACCCCTTATAACTATCTCTATTGCCTGCCTGGAAATTGTACTTTTTTTTTTAGCATTAATTTCTCTTTTCCACAAATCAACTTAAAATTTACTTATATCCTTTTCACTTTTCAGTATTAACACTAGCATATATTTTAGTATCTTCTGCAATCATATGAATCAAAAACAATACTACACCCAAGGCCAAACCTTGTGGCACACCACTATGAAGATGATACTATGCACTGATTGATGTGTGTCTGGTGGTGGTGGTTTTTTTTTAAAGTAGTCCTCTATCCACAGTAGAAAATCTACCATATTACTCTTCCCTTAGAATTCCACATGAAAGCTTAATAGAAAGTTTTCAAAAGCTTTAATAAATCTAAGCAAGCAATATCAATTTGGTTTTTACTCTTGGCTATCTTAATTAAGTCTTCCAAACATTAAAAAAAATTTTTTTAGCTTGAAATCCATCCTGAGAGGATTCTAAAACCCAGCCTATAGTTTACCAGAATCACTTTTATCACCTTTCTGTACACAGCTGGTTTAACAAATTGTGCAGTTTCTTTTAGCATTTCTGGGGGAAAATATTAACAGGCCTCATTGGATTTAAGTGACTTCAATTTATTCAATTCTCTGTAGCAATCATTGTTTTATCATGTTCTTCAGAAATTCCACTGACACCATTGTTGTTAAGAGCATTGTTGTGCGTGGTAGGTAAAAAGCACAGTGATAGTGATGCTGTTGACTGCAGTTTGGCTCCAATTGTGTCTGGACCTTAGCTAGTGAGTTTCTCCCTTTACATGGTGCACAGGTTAATGTTCTACAGTTTATCAAGCTTCCTGAGCTAAACCCAGATATGCTTCTGAGGCTAGACAGGGGGATCACAGAAGGTGCTCATATTTAATACCAATCCAGGAAACAATATATGCAATTAAACAACAATGAAAACTCGAGTAGTCTAATATGGAAAAAATCTTTCCTGATAAACACCCACAAGCTAAAAAATTTAATTTCCTGGTGTTTCTAAGAATTAAAACAAATATTAAGATCATGAATTCTGCACAAAATATTAAATGAAAAGTTTATATATTTGAATTTAAGTTATGCACTAAGAAAAAAATAAGTTTTTAATTTTATTACAAATAATAAAGTAAAGGTGAACTTTAAATCTAGTCTTTTATGATATACAATAATCAGTGAGATCTATCAGAAAAATGAATAAAGTAATGGATTTCACAGCTTACTACTGAATGGTGTACTTTAACTACTCAAGATTTAAATCCGATTTTCACCACATACTGCTAACAACAACATGTACCTCAAATTATGTACAATTTTCCAATCCTATAACACTAAAGGGAAATAGCTCTATTTTTTTAAAATAAAGGTTAAAATTTATATTTTATCTAATTAAATATATCCAAAAAAAATAATTAACAAATTAAGATAAGTTAGGCACCAATAAGCAAAAAAAAAAAAAAAAAAAAAAATTTACTCATTAAAATTTTACATAAGTTGATTATTTTTATCCTTACAACTTATGAACCTAACAGATGAAGGATTCTTATCTTCTGATTAAATGTTAAACACCTGTTCACACTTTGCAACAACCTGTAAAATGTAAGCCATATCAATTTGGTGATGGGAAACTGAACCAAAGTTGACTAAAAGGAACCAACTTATTAAGCATGTTGATCCATGTGGACACCTAAGAATTATTTCGAAAGAAACAGCCAGACCACTTTTCAGACAGTGATGCACCTAACATCTAGAAATAACAAGGATGCCAACTGTTTATTACAAGACTTGGCTATCAAGATAATCTTTATATCATAGGGCTCTGCCAGTGTCTACTTATAACTTATCTTGTTTGCTTCAATGATTTTAATAGTAGTATTAGTCTGCAAATTTGAATATCAAGTTATTTAATAGAAAATCTAGCTTTAGATAATTAGTGGTTCCTTTTGAATTCAGCAATGGTATATACATTTAGAATTATTTTTCAGATGTATTATGAACTTGAAAATAATGATTTTATTATTAAACTATTCTCTTAAAATGTCAGTGGTCTGATCTGTTTCTTTAAATTTCTGATTGGATGCTATATGCCAAACAGGCCTTAGCTACATGACCAATTATATTAAGATAAAATTATGTGGTGTTAAAATATGAAATATTACATTATTCACATAAGCATCAGTGTTCAAAAATATTTTTCATAATATTGGAACCACTCTAGTTTATTCTGATGAGGCTAAAAAAACTACTGAGGCAAAGAGTGACCACAAATTTTTGCTCAGTTTGCCATTATTGCTATAGAAGATATTTTGCTCTGGTACTTGCTGATTTCAATATTTGTTAATAAAGGAAGTTTAGTATACATCAATAGTTACAAGGTGGCAGGAAGCCATTGTAACTTATGCAAAGGTCATTAGGGAAGAGAAATGGCCATTAATGTGATTCTTAAACTGACTAGTACTCTCTTAGCAAATTTATTCAACTCTAGCAATTCTGTTACCTCAAAAATATTTCCTGATATTTAAATTCTAAGCTCAGTCAGTTTGCCTTACTATTAGTCCCCATAGTTTTTAGGAAGATCAACTATTAATTCAGTGAAATCTTTCCCTAATAACTTTGAAAAGGAATGCCAAACCTAGTAGCTTTTTACATTTCTACTGTTTAACTTGTTATGACAACTGATAGATTCTCACTTTGAACTAAAGTTGTAGTACCTATCATATAAAGAGTCTTTTTTTTTTTTAAGTTTTAAAAAGCATATTCTGCTTTATTATGGGGGAAATTATATACAGAACCATCCACAAATGTTGCCAGGTACTCAAACCTTATAAGATTTAAATGTGCAAAAACATTTTAAAATTCTCGTCTATGGTTAAACTATTTCCATTATTTCAATACAATTTTTTACCAAAATCAAGGTCATGTGAATAGATTGTATCAATTAGATTTTTTTTAATGTAGGTCTAAAGGCAAAACGCTATGAACCAGAGCAAAGATATGAAAAACAGCCAGGTCTTCACTTTTGTTAATTTTTTATAACAGTTAAAAAAAAAACAAAAAAAAAAAACAAACCTTTTTTCTTTCTTTTAATCTGTTTATCCAGAATTGATTTACAGTTAAAGTTTACCACGGTGGTTGTTTTTTGTTGAGTATGAGTTTATAAAGAAAAGGATTCCTAATTTTATACTTTTGAATCTGATTAAAAGTTTTCTTCAATGTAACAGAAACAATGTGATGAAATTGTTTTTTGTTTTGTTTTTTTTTTAAAAAATACTGTCATAAGATGTTTATTGAGAATGTTTTTTGGGGTTTCCTTTGTGCATGCTCTTCTTGGCTATTTCTTTTTCTCCATCAGTGCTCATTTAGTCTGCCGTACATGGAGACTGCCAATGGTCAACTGAGGTGACACTAAACAACTGCTATCCACGCATCAAGGCTCTCTGACAAAGAACATCTCCCACATGACATCTATAATTGCTGGCATCCAAATGAAATAAATATAATGAAAAAATGTAGTACTAAAAATTTTTTTAAATATTTTGAAAAATGGCATCTAGATAAATACATGTTTTTTTTGCTTAAATGCACTAATGAGTTTATGTATTATGCTACTAATGATGTTAACTTTTTTAATTTTGAAATTTAGCTTTGTTAGTATTTTTCTTATGGCTTCATTTTAATGAGAGGGATGTTCTTAGTGGTCAGACACTTATCACAGACCCATTCAGCATACACTTCAGCTGTCAGCAGCTGGTAAGCATCCTCTGTGAGTCCCGTACACAGCCGGTGGAACCAGAAGTTACAGCCACTTTCACACAAGATCGCCTGGTCACTGTCATGCACCTCCTTGTGGCAGATCCCACATGGGTAGATGGGGGGTGCATTGGGGTTGGCTGGATTAAACACCATTGATTTGTTGGGCGGATACACTTTACCCGAGCCGGGGGGTCCGGCCGAGGGGGGCTGGGGCGGATGTGATGCCAGCTGCTTGTTTTGCATGGTTCGCGGTGGCGGTGGCTGATCATCAAAAGGATTTTGGGCAACAATGGTATCACTTTTGGAGCAGCTAGGCGGCGGTGGAATCAGGTCGGGTATTGTAGGGCTTGGCTGAAATAGCAGATGCATGTTATAAACAAACAAAAGCTCCTGGACAACGATTCATAAAATGTCTAAAAGAGGTTGAGCTAGCCATTAATAAAGAACATTTTTAAAATTATGAAGTATTTCATAATGTAGAAAATGTTCAGTTTACTATTTTACACTGAGCTGAACATATTCAATATAAAGAGAACTATGGAATGTTCCAATATACTAGATATCATACTGCTTAAGTTATCTAAACATTCAGACATATGGTAATATTTTAGATTTTTTTAATAATGCTCACACTCAGATGAAATGTTTACATGTATTAGCTTGCTTGGAATCTAAAGCATTCAACTACACCAGCTTTCAAGAGCTGAAAATGCATACTTTTAATGTAAATGCTAAGATATTGTAAAATGGTGTAAACAATTTGTACAGGAACCAGAGCCTTTATACTTCAAGACAAATTATTGGAAATTCAGAATGCATGCACCAGAGGATGAGGTCACCAGCTCTATCTGGTCTGGTTTCCATTAGGTCTACAGAGACTTAGGTTACAACAATGTGAACAGAGCATAAAACAGACAGACAAATCATCTCTGCAATAGCCTAAGGTGGAATGACACCTCTCCTACCATCAGTTGTTCCATAAGTAGAAAGAGTTACCTCTGAAGACTGGTTTTCAGGCTAAATGAAACATTTTTTAAATGCTTTAGATTTTTAAAATTTATTGGTTAAAAACACAGTATATTCCAAGCTTTTTTCAAAGTCTAAAAGTCCATTATTTCCCACCAGCCTAAAATTGAAAAAAAAAAATTTCTGAAGCAAACTGCAGATGCCTATTTTCTTTCAAGAAAGAAAATTCATTTAACATCTTTATTTTTAATACAATTACCTTACACACGAGAAATGATAGAAAAGCATATGCAAACTGATAATGCTTAATCCAACACTGCTAAGATTTTTATATACACACACTAATAAGATAATCCTAAAATGTTTGATTAGCATCTGGTTATCAATAACATTTAAACGCAGCAGTATTAGATGAGGAAGTCACTTTAAGTTATGAATTAGAAACATTTGTTTGAAAATTGTTCAAGTTCAGATAAATACAAAAGCAAGCATGAAATTTTTATGCTGAAAAATGTTAAATATAACTAGAAAAGACAACTTTTAGTGTTTTACCAAGGTAAACTAGAGAGATAACATTTACTGAAATGGTGGTCTTTTAATGATGATTTGAGAGAAGAATCATTCCACCTTTAAATAAAAATTGAAGTCTAAATATATTCCATTGCACCAGTTTTAATTTTGGAGATGTTACAAGAAGGGGTTTTGAAGGAAGAAGAGCTGGCATGAAATAACCACAAATGTCCCAAAACAGCAGAAACTGCTCAAGTGTAAAGAACTTGAGATATTTGGCTCACAACAATTTAGCTCATTTTATGTGAAGTCATCTTTGGTAATATACCAAAATAAAATGTAGCAATTTCAGTGATAACATAAAGTGTCCATCAGAGATGGTTACAAGAAGACATTTTTTGAACATGCAAATTTAATGAATTAATATATCATAAAAATAATGAAAAACTAGTTTTTTTAAATGAAATCTCAATTTCCACCTGATGTCACAGGCAAGAGAAATCTGAAATCCCTTGAGGCATGAGAGCGAACAGCATTACTCTTCACAATAGTAATTCTGTTAGGACACACACCCATCAATCAATTCATTCATGAAGTTGTGTGCAGGACCACAGAAAGGTCCCCATACACGGAAAAAAAAAATAAAATAATTGGCCTTCTTCCCAAATACCTAAACTCAATTGAAAATTTGAGATATTGTAAGGCAAAGCCTCAAAAGAATGACTAGATTTCATCTACATCTGCTATCCATCATGGGCTTGGTGATAAGCCACTGATGCAGCAGACTGCATCAGTTTACAGCAAGAAAAAGCATAGTGGGTTGCCTTCCCCTGTCTCAAAAGGTCCTACTAGAATAGAACTCTTCATTTTTAGGTGGGAAGAAGCAAGGAGAAACCATACTATGGAGGTATGCCGAAACAAGATGATCCTGAGGATCCAAATTCTGGCACTCAGCATTCCAATTACCAGGCCACCATGAAATAACTCCCTAGAATCTTTCCAATAAATGACTAGCAGTTCCCATATCATTGTTGTTTAACTGTGCAGAACAAAACCTTATATTAACCAAGAAATCCAAAAATTGTTTTCCATTAAATAAACCACTCCCACCAATATTTTGGTAAAAGTTGAAAAAAAAATCTCTGAAAAATCAGACCATTACAACATCTTATTGACCACTATATTGATGTTAGATAAAATGCACCAGTTATGGAATTCCACTTTTTATACTTGCTAAAATATTTTACATTTTTTAAAAACATTTTAGTTCTGTAAAAACAGTGTGCAGCCACTATTAAAAAAGCAACAAACCAACTTTATTAATTGCTTAGTTTGATTTAAAAGTTAACCCTTAAACTATTTACAGATATACATGGACAACTTGTGCATAGGCTATGTTTTCTTAGATGAAGTCCATGGTAAATTTCTGCTGCAGACATTTCAGTTTGCTTTAGGTTATCACCAATAAACAGGTGTACTCTAATAATGGCTTTAAAGTAAAAATATACCACATTAATACAAGTTTCAATTATTCATCAAACTTCACTCTCATTTCAGGATTTATTTGAAAACAAGATACAAATACAAATTGCAAGCTAAACAACTATAGCAAACCACAAAGTAAATAGAGACATGTCAATAACAAGACAAGTTTTCTGAAAATTGTGTCATGTTGTTTTATGCTTTTTTAACATATCTTGGTTTCTTTAATTTCATCGTTAACTACTCAATTTATCCCAGGAAGACCAAGCATTTTCCTGTATATACAGTAGTCAGGCTGTTCTGTAAACATTTATGATTACAAATGCCAATTCTTTAAATCTATATTTAAAATTCATAGTTTATTTGTGTAAAATATATTTTTCTGTAAAAAAAATAATTAACTATTTATTTTAATAATGATAGAATAAACTTATCAAGTTAATTTGGTTTCTGCATATCCCCCTAATGTTAGAGAGATCCATGAAAATTAACTTCTCAATAATAATTTACATAATAAATTATTAAAACAAAATGACATCAATAATTAAGAAATTTTTCAATTACTTTCAAGCACAAACAGCTAACAACAACCACAACAAAATGCTTGATATATGCTATACTCTATGTTATAAGTAGGGCTACGATTTTGTCAAGGTGGTTACAGAAGTCGTGAACTCTAATAAAGTTTGTGAAGTCTTGGAAATAGCTGTAAATACTCAGCTCATTTATTTCCTTTCAAAAAATGTCTGCCATGTACTGAAATTCAATTGGTCCATCAGCCAATAAGAATAGTAGTTGTGGAAGTGGGCTAGTTAAGCGAGAGAAGAATGAAGAAATGGCAACAGCAAGCAAAATGCCAAATGTCACTGCTAAGCAGAGAAGTAAAAAAATATCCAAAGGAAACATTTCACAAAAGTGGTGGAATGTTGTCTTGTACAGCATCTAATACTCCGATAGACTACAAGTGTAAAAAAAGCTACGACAAATGTATTGATACGGCTGCTTTATAGAAACTGAGGCTACAAGCTGATGAATCTGCAGGAGGAGGAAAGTTAAAAATACAATAAGTGGCAAGTGCACTGTTTTCTGTAAAGACAAAAAAGAACAGAAGTTTACCGACTTACAGGGGATTTTTGCACTGCTAATATTCCACTTCTCAAGCTAGAAAATCCTGCCATAAAAATCTCTCTGAAAAACATTGGTGTTATACCTTAGTTTGGATCAACTGCAAAAAAATGTACTTAAAGCTTTTTTTAAAGTCATGTAAATGACCTTAAAGAAATAATGAATATTTGTATTGGACTGAGTCTTATAGCAAACAAAATGACAGCTGCTATGTCAAATAGAGTAACAATGACAAGTTACTCTTTTGCAGACACTTCAACTTCAAGCTGACAAGAGGAAGGAAGTTTAGAACTTAAGTGTCTTTAATTGACTGTTTGTTTAGAGACTGTAAACTTTAAAACTAAATCAAACAGTGGTAGAAATAGTTCAGAAATATGGAATTCCTTTTAATAAATATCACTGCTTTTGTCAGTGACAAAGCAGCATATACAAGCAAAAACAAGGAACACTCCTCAACTTAGTTGGGATACAGGAATTCACTGCCTTTCCTGCTCATAAAGAATGATTCTGTCAGTCATTGGAGGAAATGGGGAAAGCACCTGCTATGCCAGTGGTAATCACAAGGTGGTACAGTCGGTTTGAAGCTACCAAGTTTCATGCTAG
The DNA here is from genome assembly GCA_018389105.1 of Nautilus pompilius. Classification (NCBI taxonomy): domain Eukaryota; kingdom Metazoa; phylum Mollusca; class Cephalopoda; order Nautilida; family Nautilidae; genus Nautilus; species Nautilus pompilius. The sequence continues at coordinate 424,206 of JACATO010000340.1, forward strand.
CCATTTCCAGGATTATAAGGACTTTTTTTTTAAGAAAGACAGTTGTAGTTCAGAATTTGAAGATGTGATCAACTTAAGTAGATCAGTAAGATTTTGTAGCAATAGAAATGTTTGTTCCAAGAATGTCAATCTTAATGTTTATGAAAAAACAGAAATCAGAACAAAAAAGGTGGCATGTAATTTGGCTGATCTTGACAGGTAGGCAAAATCTTTGAGACAACTGACATGTTAGCAAAGAAAGCCCTCATCCATAGAAGCAATAAAATTAAAACCTACATACACAGCAGGTTCTGTACACTTTTTTCAGAATGCTGCCACTTTCTTCAAAGCATGCTGAGTGTTTGATCCCAATCAAGCCAAACATCTTGACCTTACATCACTAAATGTGTTTGATGTGATTCTTAGGTTTGAAGCAAACACTGAATTTAGTAGCTACATCAGTATAGTTTTGGAATTAAGTGCTTGAACATTGTTGAATTTTGGTGTAACTTAACAAGTTGTTTTCTAAATCTGGTTGTAATTGCTTTGAGAAATCTATTAACACCTAGGACTGTGACAGATCATTTTCTTTCTATAAAGTTTTCTTGCAAGATGACAGATGTGGAATCCAGGACATAAACTTTGTGATGTTTCAGAATCATGGAAATCCAACTATCATTTTGTATTCTAAAGTAACAGTTAAATTTGTCAGTAGTAAAAACAATAGTATTTATATTGTTTCTAATGCACTATATAAAAGCTCATATATTTTATAATGTAGCAAAAACTATACTATTTGGTGATCTTTCCATGAATTATTGTTCCTCCCTTCACTTTGGCTGGGTATTTTAGTAAAAATTACCGTGACAAAATTGAAGCCCTATTTATGAGACATGCGGAACTCAGCTGCAACATTCTTCATTACCACAACCAAAATAATGTGCAGAGAACCAAACTTTTAATTGATCCCGGCATCATCACAATCAAAGCATCACCCTCAAATACATTTAGGTGATGCTCAAATAGAACTATAACTCAAACACAGCTAATTCAGAAACTATGGCAGTACTCATTCTAGAACTCTGTCAGTGTTCTGTTACACATCAAAACACTGTTTTGAAGTGCACATTGCTAAAGCTTCAAATCACATCTAAAAATGCAAATTTGAGGAATACTGATGGTAACTCAATTAATGAACACTATAAACCGGAAACAAACCATTTAATCTTTTTGAAGGATGAGGCATTTATGTATATATAAAAACCACCAATTCACAAATATCTCCTTAGGGCAATCTCTGCATGATAAAAAGTGAGGCTTATTATTAGTAACAGCAGTATGGAATCTGCTTAAAAATAACCATCTAAATTTAATATAGCTATATATAATTACACAGAATTAGAAGCATTTACAGTATTCCTAATTTTGAAAGGAAAAAAAATTTAAAAATATAAATTTTTCTGCATGCCCACTTGTAAAATCCATAGTAGTATAGCTTTAAATATGTGGTGTGCAGCACTGTCTGTCCAAGTTAAGCTTCTATGCAGAGTTTCAATCATAATATCATCAGACAACTACAAAGTCAAAATGATATAAATATTCCTAGTCTTTCTACCTCTATAGAAAATCACCATCTACAGGATAGAATAAAATTCTAAAAAAAAAAAAAAAAAAAAAAAAATTTTCCAGGTGAGATATTAATGAAAAATATTTAATAAGAGATTCTCAATTTGCATAACAAAAGATCCAAGTTGATACTATATATATATACTATCTTTGATGATTTTTATGGTATATATGCTTTTTTTTTCTTAGACATCTTACAATGGAAAATTAAATGGTCCGTTATCAAACCTTTTACACAAAGAAAGACTTAAGAAGCCACAGCAGGTAAGAAAAGTGAGTTTTCAAGCCAAAACCCCAGTGCTCGATCAATATATATGGAGTTTCTATAAATAAAACAAAGGCAAGGGAGATAATTTGCTTATATATATGGCAAAATTTCTGCATTAATTCTAAGTAAAAAAAGGGTTAATAAATGTAACAAACCACTTCATACCACAAGAGGATTTTCATAAATCAGTATTATTTGAAAGAAAACAAAAGAGTATTTATGCGTTTATTAAAAATTAAAATCTACAAGTAAAAAGTAAATTTTTTTAGTCATGATTATTATGGATAAGATTTAAAACAAAAAAAACAAAAACTGCTTAATATTGACCTTAGTAAAAAAATATCAGTGGTATTTCATATGATCTAACAAACCACTTAAACTAAACAAGAATTATAAGAATAAACAAATAATATCGTAGCACTGAGTAAGAAATACTGCACATATCCCTTTTTTCTTTAAATTTATGTCATTCATAAAGACAATAAACTACTATGAGTGAGCTAAGAACATTCTAACATTAACTTATTGAAGCCAGATGTGTCAAAACTTCATAACTGCATGCACTTGTAAGTATAAATTTACATAAATTTAAAAACCTGATAAGATATCAACCAGTTTTAAAGACTTTAATTTAGCATTAGATCTGACCATCTTTATTGGCAGGAATCCCAATAACACAAAAGCCTGACATTAAAAAAAGGGGACTTCTGATATTTTTTGTACTAATATCAGATGAAAATTTTATCTAAAATTTTTAATCTCCTGAATGAATTCAAACAAACTGAAAACTTCATCAATAATCAACAGTACTAGTTTATTTAAAAGTATTAGAGATTTTTCAAAGTAGCTGTAGTTATTTGTTCTTAACTAGTTAGTGATCAAAGAAAAAGTTTATGGTTTAATCCAAATCAAGACTTAGATGAAGGAAGAATGTTGTATGTATATTCACAAATTTTACTTGCACAAGCAAGAGAATCTCTCAAAAATTAACTTGCCAGCAATGAACATCTGTAGATTTCAACTTGCCAGTTTTGCAGCCTAAAGAACCAAAATGGCACTTGCTGAAATCTAATAGAAATATTAAAAGTGGAGATCGAACACTGAAATTTTTAAAAAATGAAATTTAAAAACAACAAGTGAATGAATATAACCTGGTTACAGCAGCAAAAGCCACAATGATACATTTTTACATCAGATTTCTGTTGTTTTTGTTATTGTTATCTCTAATATTTTTTTAAAATTTTTAATTCAAAATCTTTCTTATGCAAATCTGATATCTTTTTGTTTCCTTAAAACTTTAAAATGAGATATAAATAAACCAACCAACACTGACTGTAAATATGAAAACTCTTGAGACTGGATGCCACATTCTAATATTAAAACATTCCTACATTTCACATTTAAAGTCCTTCATTTTAACACTATTTAAGTTGATTAGTTTTTTAATAGAATCACAAGTAAATAACTTAACATTTAAATATCTAAATTATCTAAATAACTTCATCCTAATAAATACTAGAGCATATTAAAATGCTTTGTGAATTTTACTCTAGTACAACAACAACAACAACAACAATAATAATAATAATAATAATAATATAATAATAATAATAATAATAATAATAATAATAATAATAATAATAATAATAATAATGCTAAATTTCCATTTTAGTAAAATTATAAAACTAACAGGCAAGAAGTCATGATGACTATTCAAGACTCCCAGAAAAGAGAAATGACCATCAGTATGAATTTAAATACCATACATACTGTAAACAATAATGTACTGAATGATAAAGAGGAGTTAATGCCTGAATATAAATAATATACCAGAATCCATTATCTGTACATATTTTCTTTTTCCTGCCATATATTGCAATTGAACTTCAAGCACTAGTTATAGCATTGGCAGCAGGAGCCATTTGAAAAACAAATTATCCTAGAATAAAAGCCTGAAATCAAGTATACCACAAAATGCTTTAGTTCACTTTATTATTTACAGTAGTTTAGTTTAATGTCATTAACAGAAGGTAAGGAAGTGTTATGGTCTATATAAGATTCCTAGAATAAAGAAATATTTAATGTAGATTTCTAAATAGAGATAACCCATATTTAGTCCATTATATATGAAAAAGCAATACCTTCTAAACCTCACTTCTTTATTCATGTTCTGAAGTGTAAAAAATTAATTAGTGTATATATATATATATATATATATGTATATATATATGAATATTAATAAAATTATGTTTGAAACTGCCAAGAATTCAAAGTATATAAAAAAGAAAAAACAGGTTAAAATTCTGACTATTAACTTTAAAAAAAAATTAAAAGATAGGTTTACCTTTTGTCTGGTAGAGAAGACTGTAGGTAGAAACTTTTGCATGCAAATTTGATGTTTAGATATAAATATTACATTCTATAGAAATTAATTTGAAGCACAACAATAATAATTTCTATAAATTCCCTCACACTTTGTATGTCAATCATGAGCCATAACAAAAAATAAACTTATTTACAATAATTTAGACTATCCCTGCATTAAAAACAGCCAATCTCAGCTTCTTGAGATGTAATTTAATCCTAACATTACTATTTGTATTCTATTTACCTAGATAATCAAAATCTCCATAATATTTTCAGAGATATACTTAAAAAAATAAAAAGTAAAGAAAGTAAATCTTTTTTTTTCCCATTTTACTTGAAATATACTGTAGCCACCTTCAAGTAAATTGTCCTTTAATATAAGATTTGGGTGTAGTATTTAAAACTAGGGTATAGCTAACACTTGAAATCTGAGTTGGCTTCTCTTTCTGTAACTCTTATTTGTAAATTTCTAATATTCTTAAACTGGATTAAAATTTCATACAAAACCAACATTCCATTTGTAAATTTAAAAGGCAGACTTAAGATTTTTCACAGAAACTCAACAGGCTATTTTCATTTTTTAGTTATTTCCCTTAGATACCAGTATGAGAAATAAGAATTTTAAAATTGTGACATGTATGGGCTTTGACAGACATCAACAACAACAACAACAAAAGCAACATCCGAGGGAAAAATGCAGCTGGTTAGTAGTTTCCCATGGTTAATAGTGGAATGGCAAGCAGAGATGGCGATGACTGACGCCTGTACTACCTGGCAGTCGGTCGACGACCCCTTCTTGTCCATTCCTGAGTAAAGAGCTGAAAAGAAGTCTGTCTAGATTTAGCTTTGCTGAAGTGCAAAGGAATTATCACAGATGTAATTAGCAACTAAGTGAGCCGGAGAACAAAAGACTGAATACTACTGATGATCAGTGCACTGGCTCTGTTTTCACTTCAATGTTCTCAAGTCACAGATAAAAATAAAACTAAAAAAAAAAGTATTTCTTTTCAAACAAATATAGAAAAAGAGAAAAACCAAATCCTCTAATTTGTGAGAGAGAAATACAGTTTTAAAGTCATTTCCCAGTGCTGCAAGTCAAAACAATGTATTAAATTTACCCCCACATTATTTAATATAATGAAGGTCAGACTTTGCAAAAGCAATATGGGAAAATATATGAAAATATCAAACAAACAATAGGCTTAACAAATACTAACTCAATAAAACAACATTAAGTATCTTGTGTTTATATCTATCTTATAAGAAATGTTGTCAGGAATGTTTTCCTTATTATATCAGATTGTTTAAATTGCAGTGTGTGTGTGTGTCGCAGAACATGGTACCAAAAAAAAAAAACAGTCCAAAGGGAGATAATCGCATCTTTGGATCCTGTTAGTTAGCAAGGCAGAATGCATAAACAGTGCTCTAGAAAAAAATGAGTCATACTTAATTTTTGAATTTTACGAAAATACAAAGATGACATGAGATGCCATCAATGATTACTTTGAATTCTACAAAATACTAATTTAACAGCTGCAAAGTGCAGAAATCAAGAGTTCTCTCATTTAGTTAGCTGGATATTTTATGAGAACGGTTTAATCCCATAGGCATTTGTTTTTAAAAATTATACTTAAAGTTTTACAGAATAAATCTTCAACAAAATTTGTTGAAACGAACAAAGGAAATTTTGCTATTAAAATAATATATATATATTCAGTGCTTTCAGGTTCACTAGTGTTTAATTGTACAGTAACCAAAATAAAAATTTCTAGATACCTAAGTAATTAATTTCTGTTGCATAATATTGCATAATTTAATTTTAAGCATTATATTTTTAACATAAGAAATATCAAAACATGTAGAAATAGGAAGCACTAACAGTTGGTTATGGTAAATAACTGTTTTAGGGGAGATAACTGTTCTTTAATTATATTAAAAAATGCGAAATACTTTTAATTCTAAACTAGTTTTAGTTATCTTTTTCATGAAGTATATGCTACAAGTTACAGTGTAAAAGATTTTATTTTTTTAATGTTTTTAAGACGGTCGATTACTATCGCTAAAAATATTGCACTGAAAGTTCTAGTTACGAAAAAGAATATTTAAAAAAAAACAACAAAAACTCCCCCCACTGAATTACCTGAGCACTTTGAGATTTCTTTCGTCGTTTCGCTGGACTTCCACTGTGAGCAGGTCGATCGTTCCCCAGACAGTCAAGTTCAAGATTATCTAAATTTTAAGATAAAGTTTAAAAAAATACCAAATTAAGCAGCTTGCAGAGAGAGAGAGAAGATGACGTCAGTACAGAGAGAGAGAGATGGATGGAGGGAGAGAGATGGTGAGAGAGAGAGAGAGAGAGAGAGAGATGTGGAGAGAGAGAGATGGATGGAGAGAGAGAGAGAGAGATGGATGAGAGAGAGAGAGATGTGGAGAGAGAGAGAGATGGATGGAGAGAGAGAGAGAGAGAGAGAGAGAGAGAGAGAGATGTGGAGAGAGAGATGGATGGAGAGATGGATGGAGAGAGAGAGAGAGAGAGAGAGAGAATGGTCATTTAATTTTTCACACAACCAACAAAAAAATATAATTTTACTTATATTGTAATTAAAATTTTTAAATACTGGAAAATCATGAACTCGGTGAGATAACTTTAAAAAATCACATGGATGATTGCCTTTATAACAAAATCTATACTTGCACCAAATTAATATTTTTATTTGCCTATATTTGCAAATCTTGTATTTGTGGGCACAACGGTCTCCAACTATGAATGCTGCAAGTTATATAATCATTTATTATACAAACATTAAAAGTGTGAAACAGATTCCATCGTCAGAAACCACTAAATCGAAGTCAAACACAGCCCGAGGCCTCGTCTTCCCAGTTCATAGCTGCTAGGAACTGCCGACGACCAGGGAGACGTTCGGGGTTCGAGCTGCCAGAAGACAGATGTCCACGAACGAATCCATCGATCTATCATCATCGCTCGGCCCAGACCTGGGGTCCGCCTGGCCACACAAAGCTTCTCCTTACCTCTAAACTTTGCAGGGGGTCGTCGATCTCTTGGCATTGGATTACCGCTGTAAATATACTTGCATAGCTTGGAAAAAGTAAAATAAAATCGGTCTCTTCGAACGGGACTTTTCTTCGTCTCTACAAAAGAATTCGCATATGAAGTCTATAAGTCGTAAGAGAACGAGCGGTCATATAAATCTCTCCACACTGAAGAGTTCTAGGAGTCAGTTTCGTACAAAAAAAAAAAACAGAGAGAAAACCCACATAAAATTATATTAATATTTATAGATTGTAACCATAAATTGATACGTTATTATAACATTTAATGTAGTATTTAAATTTTTATTTTTTTTTTAAAATCAGTCAAAAGAGTTAAGGTGAGCAAAGTCAGACACGTCTTCGTCATAGCGAAAGTAAACTAATAGAGTTATAATCTCCATTTTAAAGACAACAGCAAACATACAAAAACATTCCCAAAACAACGCGGCTGTGTTATAATCCGAAATCTGCTGTCATATAATACCTCCAGACTAATTCCTGGTTTTACGTGTTGGAGGGAGGGGGACAATAATAATAATGTTACTGTTGACTGAACTGATTGCTCCCCTTTAATTTTTTTTGACTGAACTGATTACTCCCCTTTAGTTCTTTTATAAATTCGAAATCTGAGAAATAATAATAACCCAATCCCATTTGTAAGAGTACGATGGTAAAGAATAAGGAAAAAAGTTGAAAAATTAAATTATTCATTCGAACATTTCGTCCACAAATAGCAGTACTCTTTAACAGGTGAACCAAAAAAAAGAACACGAAAGCTTAATTTGAGAAAAAAAGCAAAACAGATGCAAAAGTGTTCATTAAATCTGAAATCAGCTCCCAAAAATAGGTCTGTGCCAGTGTTTTTAAAAAAAAAAATAGCGTTTGAGACCATAAACTTTTAATTTAAATTCAGCCTTCGTAATTACACATATTTCTGTTGTTGAGAGTAGGTTGCGATATCAGTGTGGAAAATGTACGAAATACACACGAAGTCAATTAGCGAAAAAAACTGTATGATTTTGGTTCGATTTCATGGAAATCCAGAAAGTTATCGTGACCTCTTCGCCTCTGTTTGGTGAAGAGCATCCTGGGAGATTTTCGACAAGTCTGATTGATTATATACAGCAGAAGTCTTTAGCGAAATACAGAGGCGCTGAAAGAATTGGAAACTGCTGCTTTAATTTATACGTCTGCTAAGAGATTGGGTTTCTATGTCCTGGTTGACGTTCAAGCCAAGAACAGTCAATAAAACATTGGAAAGGGGCGCTAGGTGTTAGAAATCAGTTTGATTACAACAAACAATAATAATAATAATAATATAATAATAATAATAATAATAATAATAATAATAAAATAATAATAATAATAATAATAATATAATAATAATAATAATAATAATAATAATAATAATAATAATAATAAACGTAGTTTACAGCACAATAAAACAACATCAACAAGGCTTTTAAAAAATCATTAATATTAAGGGAATGTCAGTTAATTTACAGTTTATATATATATAGGTATGCGACGGCATAACTCTTTTGTGAAGAAGACTATAAACAAGTTCGGATGCGTCACAGTCATGCCTGTCACATACACAACTCACGAGGAATAAACCTATTATCTCACTTTCACTATGCAACAATAATTTTATTTTTATTAATATTTCTTTTTGTTTAGTTGTTCGACAGTTACAAAAACGTCACAAGGGTTACAGGTTTACAAACTTTAAAGGTGACGCTTAGAGGTTTCGTCTGTCAGGTGCGCGGGGCAAATAGGGGGTTGCTGAACAAAACCTTAATCATGATGAGAGGGGGCTCGTTCTCTAACTTAAAGCTTTAGTTTGGCCACATTTAGGGGATAGGGTGCATACTTCGTGGTTATTCCCTGTAAAAGATGCTTACGTTTTGGAAAGGATTTGAAGGCGTTTTACCAAAACGACTTGTGGGATGAAAGATCGCTGTTACTCCGAACATTTACCAAAACTGAAGCCCCCCCCCAAATCTAGCATACCGCAGAGTGCGAGGAAAACTAACTGGGGCTTTTAGAATTCTAAAATATAAGGAAGAGTAAAGAAGTCGCTTTCTTCTTGTCACATCCTCAAGGAACAAAAAGGTGGTTAGAAACTTTTCAATAGCCGCAGTAGGCAAGCATTTTGCAAGCGATTTTTTCAGTAAGAACAGAAATGCGTGGAATGGCGTGTCTTTCCTGGTCGTGCATTCTACGACGAACGATATGTTCTAGAATGTGTTGGACAAGTACTTCGAGACGATGGAGACTCTGTATCTGTACAAGTCCTGCGACATCCCGGCCCGCCGCACGTAACCGCAACTATAATAAATTTTGAACATTATGTTTTACATTTACTAAAGAAACACTAAAGTCTGCAAATCTAACAACCACTGTGTTCAAACTAACAACAGCAACCTGAAAAATTCATATGCTAAATAATCAATTTAAAGTTCTCATATCGCACTTTTTAAGTTAGAGGATAGAAAATACTGTCGTCAGAACGTTCAGCGCACCTGTGACACGCGGCCGAAACTCCAAACAAAGAATGTATCACGGTGACAGGACAGCGTTGGTGTCGCCTAAACCTATTGGAAGAGCGACAAAAGCTCAGAATCATCGAAGTTATTGAAAACGGAAACATCTCAGTCAGAAAACGAATTAAATCTGTTTTGATTGACCGATTTCAATGCTCCTAAGCCAAAACTTTTTAAAATCCTTCAAGCAAACTTTCCTGGTTTTACTTTTGTTTATTTTTACAATCACGTCCCGAATCTGAGACCACCAGCCTTCACATGCTTCTAATCATCTCCCTCCCACTAAAATATTCAGCAGTATTGATCAAGAGAAATAATATCCCCCAACCACCACCACCACGTTCTTCAAGCAAGACGAGTAGCTTGTCGACTTACTCTTATTATCAGACACACAGAAACCGGTCATTCGGAGGATTAACAGGATTGTGCCATCGCCCGCCGGTTCCAACAAGAGGACCAGCGCGCGGGGTTTTTGTTACGATGCATTAGACTGGCCACTAATTGAGCACGTGAGGGAGAATGAACAGGGATAGCGTTTTCAGCTACGTCCGTCCGACAGTACAAACATTCCAGTGGTCTAATGCTGTTCTAATCCAGAATGGAGTCAGATATCTGTGGTGGGCGTGTGCTTTAGGCAAAGTCAACCCCTCAGTGACTAGTACATATGGGAAATCGGCGTTAACTTCAGCGATTTTCGCCCCAAACTGGAAATATTTGGCAGAAAACATAACTAAACAAGCGACTAGCGACCAAACTGACACGGTACCGTGGGCTAAACGTTTCGTGTTTCTTCTCCGTAGTAATCGGCTACACGTCGATAAAGTGCACATTTTCTCTGACCACGATTTCTCGAAACGTTCCCGGGGTCAGATGTAAGAAGTTGTATGTTGCACGTGACTTTTAGTAAGACTATGAAAATTTGTTTAAGGACGTACTTCCCATCGTAAAATCACTTTTAATTTTAGGAATTAAAAAAAAAAGAATAAATAAACCACTAACTAAGGAGTTATTGATTTGAGAAATTTTCAAACTTTTGTTTTATGATTTTTAAAATTAAACTACAAAATATAACTTTATATTTTGTTACGGGTGCTCAGCTTTTGTTTAATCTACGATTTACTTGGGTGAACAATAGATAACATGTTATGTCTTGCAGCATACTCGTAACGCGACTAATTTAGAAAATAAATTTCTTCAAGACATCTTAAGAACGTATGAAATTGCGTTAGTAAAGTACATAATGCAAATATTCAGAATTTAATGAGTATTGACCAAAAGTGGCAGTAAATATGTGGACTGATCTGGCGGGTAAACACGAGAACTACTCGGTCACCGTGCAGATAAATATATCCGAAGAATAATGCCGTCTTCTAGTAACTTTCTTTTGGCATTCCTACTTTTTATACTTAACTCTGGCCTCCAACAATAAGTCACGTACATGATCGTGAGGCGGACGAGTTGTTTCTCACCTGTTTGCTTTCTTCTAACCACCGACCTTAACCTCTGCTTCGGTAAAAACAGACGTACTTTGTTCTGCTTTCTTGTTGCTTGAGTTTACATTTTGTTTTCCTTTACAACTAGAAAAAGCTGACGATTAGACACAGTTACCTGATACAACATATGTGATGCTAATACTATGGATTGTCACAATCACTGGAGAGTAAATCCATTTATTATCTTTTTAAAAGAGAATAGTACAAATTACTGGTTAAAATTGTAATGCTAATCTCTCTCTCTCTCTCTCTCTTCTCTCTCTCTCTCTCTCTCTCTCTCTCTCTCTCTCTCTCTCTCTCTCTCTTCATCTCTCTCTTTCTCTCTGTAAAAACTGACTCATTTATTAACTATGTTCGCAAAAAGAAGATGCTACAGTTTGTCATAAATGTTTCACGGCATGGCGAAATTTCAAAACCATGCATTCCCCCATTCCATTAATGGCCATTATATTGAACTCTCATCCGACTGTGTCCACGACACCGTTTAAAGACATCATTTGATTCCACCTGTACGAGACTTGACCAAAGAAACTCTAGATGGTCTTCTGGTAAGTAGTGGCACGAAATGGGGCGTAAAAAAATTTGTCTACCTGACATTGTTCAGTCCCTTTATGTCACCATGACCTCCATAAGGAGAGGGAGATTTTTCAACACGATTTTAAAACTGATCCTTGCGCATCACATTTAACTGCATTTTCAGCAATTTATTCTATTTATCAGCGAATCTATTGCGGACAATGTTTTCTAATATCAAATGGCGGGCGTACATTCGATGTCTGCTATCGGCCCGTACTCTTACCAAATCAGAAAGAAATGCGACGTTCATCGCTGCCTAATCGCCTAACAGACAGCGAACGGCCATTGTTAGCATCAGATATGGGGCGGGGTAACACAACACGGTCTGACTACGCCACCTTTCCGGCGCAAACATTGATGACGTCACTGTTTTTTGGCACGGTCTGACGACGTCACCTTTCCAGCGCAAACATTGATGACGTCACTGTTCTCGGCACGGTCTGACTACGCCACCTTTCCGGCGCAAACATTGATGACGTCACTGTTTTTTGGCACGGTCTGACGACGTCACCTTTCCAGCGCAAACATTGCTGACGTCACTGTTCTCGGCACGGTCTGACGACGCCACCTTTCTGGCGCAAACATTGCTGACGTCACTGTTCTCGGCACGGTCTGACGACGCCACCTTTCCGGCGCAAACATTGATGACGTCACTGTGTTGGGGGGTGAAAGTGTTTGAGTTAAATTAGCTTTGACAAAACCTCCATAGGATAACTCAGTTCAGAGTTTCGATAAAGATATTCATCGAGTTAAATGAATAGATATCTAGTCTCCCGAGAGAGCTATTCTATATATTGCAGCTAAATACAGGGTTTCGCCAAGTGCTGTAAGAAAGAATTCGAAGAGGTTATGAGAACAGTTCACGACAGGAAAGGCGGAGGCAGGGAGTCTAAACCAGTGGTTCTCAACCTTTTTTGGGCCATGCCCCACCTAATCACCTCTAAAACCCTGATGCCCCCATGTGGTGATATATAATTTTTATCATTTAAAAAGTTAACTCCGTTTCAGCTGAAGAAGCTTAAAACGCCAATATCTTGGTTTAAACAAGCTTCAAAAGAACATGGCATCCATGAAAAATGAAATAAACAAAAGACAGTTAAAGTTTTGAGCAAGAAATTACTGAAAAAATTGTAAGAAAAAATATTAAGTGGTATTAGATTTTAATAATGATACATATGATAATAAGAGAGAATTCACAGGTAATAAAGAGAGAGAAAAGTTCTGTATTTATGAAAATATTTGTGGATTGTCTCATACAAAAACAGCAAATAAAAATTCAATACATGTAATAGAAAACTGAACTGTACTGTGAACACAAACTAATTTGAATGGAAGCTTATTTGATCATTTTAATTACTGTACAATAAAGTATAGGTTCCTATCAAATGCAAAATGCCATTTGAGCACACCTCAAGAAAAGCGGAATAAAGTAAGTGAGACCCTTGTGCTTCATGCCTGCTGCAAAGAGTTTTTATATTAGGCACTAATTTAGTCAGCTTTACTCTCAAATCTCCTCGTTTACTGATATCCAGTGAATTTCTTTTCTTCAGTAGCAAATCATTTACAACGCTAAACCCATATTCAGCTAAATATGAAGATGGAAACGGTAACAACAGTTTCCTTGCAAAGCTAGTTGAATTTGGGTATTTAGTTTCTGTCTCATCACAAAGCCACGCCATCGCTCCTTTTATGTTGAATAAAGTTTTAACTGACTCATCATTTTTTATTTCCGAGAGTTCTTCTTAGTACTGCACTGAAACATCAGATAAACCCACAAGCACTGGCTGCATCACCCACGATGGAAAATTAATCTTTTTTAAATCAGAAAATCTTTCTTTAAAGGCCAATATTTTCAGATGATCCACAATGACAAGCACAGCAGCCTCAGTCGGCTCACATTTTTTTAGCCAATGAAATTGGTCAAAATTTTTGTCAGAAATATTTTTTTTGGCATAACTCAATAAATGAAATAAAGCCAAATATCTTCGCCTTTGCATCAACAAGTGTTTTATTTGTTCCTTGAAGTTGTTTATTCAACACATTCAGTTTTTCGAAAATATCTGCTAAATAACTCAAAAACGCTTTTCCATCAACGGTTAGCAGGTGCTTCATTTCAGGCTTGTCACTTAGAAAGCCACTAAGTTCATCAAACAGTTCCATGAATCTTTTCAAACAATTCCCTTTCGAAAGCCACCGTACCTCAGTGTGAAGTAAAAGTCTCACATAGTCTGAATTGTTATCTTCACAAAATTTCTCGAAAAGACGCTCACATTTGGCATTAGTTTTGATAGCATTGATAGATTTTATAACTGATTTCAGTACCTCGTTAAGTACAGGAGAAATATTTTTCGACACTAACTTCTCTCTATGAATAACAGTGCACAAGAAGCATCTCCGGATTCTCATCTTTCATCAATTTTAAGCAGCCATTTTTCTTGCCCATCATAACAGGAGCACCATCAGCTGCACAAGATGTTATGTTTTCCATTGGTATATTATTGATATCTAAGTAGTATTTTAGTTTATCATATATATATATATATATATATATATCAGCGGCGGTAGTGGTGGTTTCTAAAGATTTGCAGAATAACATTTCCTCAACAAATTCACCTTTATCAATATATCTTACATAAATTAGCAATAAGGCCTCACTGTCTCTCACAGTTGATTCATCCATTTGTACTGAGAATTCTCTTGATTTAAGCTTTTCAACAAGTTGTTTCAATATCTTCACTCATTTTATCTATTCTTCTCCTAACAGTGTTGTTACTGAGTGACATGGCTTTAACATCTTTGTCATCTTTTTCCAGAACTGTTTTAAGAAATGCAGATATTGATGGTTTAATTAAATCCTCCCCTATAGTATGATTTTTTCCAGATTTAGCAATGGGTAAAGAAATTTCATAACTTGCCTCAAGAGTACGACTGATAGTAACAGTTTGTGCAGTGAACAGAGACTTTATTGTTGATCTTTTTTCAAACTTATTCTTTAAAGATTTGAAGTAATTCAAATCTGAATTTACATACGCACTATGTTTCGCCTTCAAATGCGCCTCAAGACGACCTCGTTTCATTGATTCGTTGGTCAAGCATTGTTGGCATAAGAGACAGAAAGGTGACCTTTCATCATGAGCAGCGGGTATGAAACCAAATTTCAAAAATTCCTCTGAATACTGACGAACTTTCTTTTTGCTTGCACTACTCATTTTATGCATAGGGGCTGTGACTGAAATAAATGAGTAATCTTAAGAAGTGAAATGCACTTTCAGAGTTTAAGATGTTTAAGTTAACACAAAAATGAAATAAAATAATTAGAACGTTCAAGTAAACACATAAATGAAATGAAGTTAACACATAATTAATAAAACAATGCCGATCCGTTTTATACAGCATATAAGGACAGACAGTGCGGTACACCAGATTTTTACGAATGTGTGAGAAATTTGTATCACACGCGAATGTATTGACGATAATCGTCTGACAAAAATATGCACACACACATACACAATGAATTTGGCAAGACTGTTGTATTATATTAGCATTTGGACTATTAAGTTTTCATCTCTGACACTTTATGTAGTATCTTCTCGTATCATCACAATACTAAACAATCAAATATATTCACGAGCAACCAAAGAAATATGTATCAATTACCTTTGCGTGAAAACACCAAAACAACTTCTTTGTTTACGAGCTCTGAATTTTCAGAAAATGGAAATGCTCTCCTTTGAGAGAAAACGGAGGAAACAGTTATTATAATGGTAACTTAGCAAAAGCCCTTTGAATCGCATTTCTAAATCAAATTCAATAAATAAGGTTCTTCCATGACCTCGTGCACTTTGTGTGACGTGCATGAAGAGCGATGGCACAGTGATTATGTAATAACTATACAATAAAGACCTTTTACACTAAAAAAAAATATTTACTCAAAATAGCATCTGAAACAAACTTTACCTGATGGAAAATCCAAAAAATAAAAATCGAAAATTTGGACCCAGACCTCTTCATTCGTACTCAATTGCCCCCCTTGAAAATCAAATTGCCCCCCCTTAAAAATCGAATTGCCCACCTGTGGGGCGTACGCCCCACGTTGAGAACCACTGGTCTAAACTGTTTCAAAGTGATGACTAATCTGCCTTACTATGTTCCTCGCGTAACAGACAACGATCAGGCCAACCTCTTGCGAACGGCCTTTCTGTAACACAGCTGTACTCGTCACAGCAAGAAATAAGTGAGCACAAAAATAACCCGAATGAATGTGCTGAAGTTAGAAAAACCATTTCAGTAGAGAAGGAACCGAGAGAAAAAGCACTGGAAACAAAGTCCTGCTTACGGATGAATCAAAATCTGAGTTGTATGGGGACGAACCACAGGGCACTGCGAGAGTCAGCACGCAGCATCTTTTGGGAAGTAGCGAGGAGGGTCCAAAAATGGGCTTGGAGCTAGTTACGAGACTGACGGCATTTTAGCATCAGATTTTTGCAGTTTTCTTTCTATTTCGATTTTTTTTTATAGTATCTCTTTATGTCAGTTAAAGATAATAAAAACATTTGCCCAATTTTCCTTTAGATTTTCACTTTCGTTACTTATGAACCTGTATAATATTTTTTTTCGTATTCCATCTGCCGTCTACATTTTAAATAGATAATTCGTAAGCGTTATAACGTCTCTCCGGACACATGAACTACTGCCTAAATGAAGGTTCAGAAACTGGATGATTTTTTTAATGAATTGTTTTCCTCGAAATTTGTTATACTCGATGATAATGAATACTGGAGAAAAAAACTTCTACACAAAAAATCAATGACTGGCAACGCAAGAGAGAAGCGCTGAATAATAGAAAGAGTCTTTTACTTCATCTTTAGTGAGGATGACGTAAGCAGCCAAAAATACCACCTTTAGTTGGTCTTTAGATAGCATTCGGCGCCTGTCTTGCTTAGTGGCGTGTAAATATTACGGGTGGATTGTTTGTTGCTTTTTAAGTGTTAATCATTAAAGATGAAATCAGTGGGCCCAGGTATCCGGCTTTCCGCACCCACTATAATTAGCGCATGCAGCTTTAACTGAACGTCTGACGGAAAGCTGTTGCAATCAGAGTTGCCGAGTCACGCGCCAGGAAACTGGGATCGTTTATTAAACTCTCGCGGGTCAGGTGAAGTTAGCGGACCGATGGTCGTATCTTGTGCGCTAAACAGAGGCGTTTAAAAGTAATTAATTAACATTTCTTTCAGCGAATAGCACAACTCGATTATAAAACTTGCAAAGCGATCTAGAAGCGGGTGTGTTTTGTTTTTTTGATGGAAGAATTTCCAACAGCTCGCTTCCAGCCAAAGTCTGGCCCAGCACAGAAATTATTGAGCACCGTATCAAAAAATTCTAAGCAGATGTCCACCGAAATTCATTTAAAAAGCTCTACTTTATCTTCCCGAGTCGGAATCCATTGAAGTAATTTTCTTAAAAACTCATACAAACAATACTTCTTTTTAAAGAAATTAACTCGCTGTTGTACAGGGAATATTTTCCAGGCTTGAAATCAAACTAAGAATAGAATTAAAAGGGTTCCCGCAGCTAAAGGGTTAATTGTCGGATGACCCTTGTACGGGGACTAAGTCTGTCCGTTTAGGCCGCTAGAAAAACCAGCCAACTCTTATTTTCGGACGCTCGACGTGTGACCCAACATTGCATGTGGCACAGCTGGGATGGGGTCACGTGCACCAAACCCCCCTCGCCTTCAGAGGAAGGGGGGCTTGGCGTTCTGTCAGCGGATTGCAGCTCCGTTCTCTCGGGTGGCTTTCACTTCTGCAGGTGAGTCCTCCAGGTGGCAAAAACACGGCGGCCTTTGTGTTCGTTACTAACAGAGAGCCGCCAACTGTTCCGTACGGGGACGACCTCAGCCAGAGGTGGCAAACGGTGCTTGACTGTCGGTAAGGGGTCTTCTTCTTGATCGAGTGGACCCTTAGCCATATAATACCACGGTGATAATCTGGTCTGCTCATCACGTGTAATTTTACACGGCAGAAACCACCCGTGACTTTTAAAACGCCGCCTGAGGGTGGAACCATCCTGGACACTGGTCCAGGCCGGTCTAAAATTCCCTTCTTCGCAACCCCTTTTATCCTGACTCTTAAAGTCTGAGAGACCTCGCACAGCGCTGCTGGATGGGAGGGAGAGGTGTCGGGTATCAGGTGGTCAGGTGGGCGGGGAGAGATCTCTGGAGTCCGAGGTCAGGCCAGCCGAGAGTCGATCGCGAGACGCAATTTCTACACGGAATATATACATTTTCCCCTAATCAGGTTTATATTCATATTTGAGAAGCGTATGGAGATTAAGGAAAACGGCTCGTGGTGCCTCCTGGAAAGTACACCACCTCCTTACGTGAGACTGTTTTTGTTTTACTTATAAATAAGCAATCACGGAGTCTACACAAAAGACGATCCAACCTCGGTAGGTGTCGTTAACCCTACACGGCTGCCACTTGTCCGCATCTTGTATGGAATAGTCTTATTACACTAATAATGTGCACTTTTCTCAAGAAATATGCAAATAAAAAACATCTGACAGGCGCCTACAGCAAGCGTACATTATGCATTTTAAAGATACAGTAACAAACCGTATATCCTCGACAACACTGTTCGCTACCGTTGCTCTCTAGAGGCTAATTTACCGTAACATTGCGGTTTGAATCTGTTAATTGCAGTGATGTATATGATGTGATGCGTCTACCACACACACACACACACACACACAGAGGTAAGCTAACATTGAGGGGCTGCTACGTGAAAGCAATTGCGTTGTTTTGAAATAATTATAGCGAACAAAGCAGAATTTATTGGAGACAATCGCTTACGTCATTAATTTACGTGATGCAGTTGTACTGGGCGGCCGTCCTGCTCACAATGAAGACAGTTTACCTGACAGGTGTGCCCACATCCGGTGATGAGGCTAGAATTGCAACAACAACAACAACAACAACAACAACAACAACCAAAAAAAATGTTTGTTTGCTTAAAATTCCGCAATCAGGGTAATCTCGTTTTCGGAAATAATTGTAAAGATGTATTATCTCTGTCACAGGTATCTATACTTGACCGTTAATTAGTCAGAATGTGGGGAAAGGAAAGTTTACACGCATTTGATTCATCATTTGTATTTTTTTACCTGAGTAGTTTTACCTTCTTTTACTATCCAAATTTAAAACTACCTATATAAAAAAATTTTTTTTTCAATTATCATTTTAGATGGATGCACATTTTGCATAATTTATAATTTAAAAAAAAACTTTTTCTCGCGATTAAATAGATGGAAAACAGTTTTCAGGTGTAGAACTCGCAGAGGCGGCTGCTGTGTATTTTACCTTTATATTAGAACTTTAACGGTTTCGCTTCTCCGTATTCGACATTTGTATGCTTCTGAAACCTCGCTTAGGCGTTTGTTGACATAAACAATCTGTTTTTTTATCTCCCCCCCCCTTCACTAAACTAATCAGTTCTATTTGTAAAACCTTTTGGTGAGTGCTCAACTTGTGACTAATACGTTTCAGGGAACTTTAGGTACAGCTGACGTAATCAGGTGATGGGGGTTAGATCTGTGATTGATGACTTGTATCCAGTTCGTGCCGATGACGTACAGATGATGTGCATTCTGATTATAAGATATGGCTCCTGACCCTAACCGGGTGCACCACAAATTAGTATAAAAGGGACCATTTCGGATAAGAAAGAAGGCGAGCAGAGCGGTGATCGTTTGTGGTGCTGTCTAATTAGTGAAGAACTTTAATGACGGAATGTGGTTTGGTGTGTGTAGCGGTTAGGGGTGCGGTGAAGGCAGGGGGATAGAATTGCGTGGCGGAGTGACGTCCGTGACCCTAACCGGTAAGGGCGGGGGCTGTTCTCGCCGACGCTAGTCTACTACCGGCTCTAGTGAGATTCTCTGTCATTTCCAAATACAACTATGTTAGTCTTTTGTTTGGTCCCTAATAAGAAGCCAGCCTTTTCTCTTTTCATTATTTATCTTGTTAGGGGTGCGCGTGCCTAGAACGAGCCTCCCCGCCTTTAAAATGTATTTACACATCTGTAAATATGCGATAATAAAATCCACGTAAGCTGCTATTCGAACCCGGCGCATTATAATGATTCTCTGGCGGCCATAATTATGGATTCAGCAACGATATTTTGATTAAATGAAAGTAGTCCTGTGTGACCAAAGTTCCAGGATAAATAAGATGATTTCTTATGTACATATCTTCTAAGTCAAATGCTTTATATAAATTTGAGTACAGGGATATTTCATTGGTGAACGCACACTTATGGCCACTAGTGTATATTTCCAGATTGAAATGCACTATATTCTCACGATCACAACAGATTTAGTAACTCTGTTTTTTTCCCTCTTTTTCTTTTTCCTAAACGCCCTCTGGTGTTGTCTGAACAAAGCAGGTGCTCTGTGAAATACCTTTATTGTCTAATTATCCCCTCTTTGCTTTAACATCTGTAATGTGCCTCATTTTAGCCTTTATTACATGCAATAGTTTTTACTTTAAAATCTGACACTAAACCGATAATTGTTTTTCGTATCTTGTTATCTCTAGGCTATGAATGTAATCACCTGCTAAAAGAACGTAATTAAGAAAACTGTTTTTCCTCCAGGTAAAAGTTCTTTTCTGCTCGTCTGTGTAAGACGTTAACCAATTTGACCCCGTAAACTAAAAAAAAAAAAAATTTTTTTTAAAAGACAGAAAACAGAACGAATTTCTTTCCTAAAGCCAGAAATTGTCTGGCATTAAAACATTATTTAATCTAATGCAACCTGTTTCTTTGAATTGCTGTAGGCTGAGTGGCAATCCCAGGTCATGGTTTGTTACCAAACAGTGTCAGCGTGAAGCGACACCTGCAGGGAATGTGTCAATGAGGAGGGGAGACAAAACAGAAGTCACCGAACTAGAGTCCGAATGGTTGTCTGTTAAAAAAATAACCCGGACTGCTAAATATATCGTTTCTTGCAAACGACTGGCCCAATGTGAAATATTGTAGACACGAGGAATAGCTTCAAGCAAATGTAAATGCCAAATTTTCTCGGAGTAAAAAATTGTTTACCTCAAATTTAGATATTATGGAGGAGGGGGTGGCGATTCGTGCTGCACCTTGGGCTTTTGTAGGCCTTAATGCGGTCCACGCTTTATACGACCCGAAATAACCTCGTCACAGCAGTGATGCGCATCTTTCGGAAAAGTCTCTGAATACTTCAGGTGTGACTGCCCGTGTACTGGACGTGCAGATGGGCACTGGACCGCGATATATTGCTATTTTGAAGACACACAACTCATACTATTGTATAATTGATATCGTTATTGCCTAAACAAAGTTACAGTGTAGCTCAGGATAAAGCAGTGGAAAGATAGGAAATGTAAGCGGAATTCACAATGACGTCACAAACCGTGAACGGGAGAAATGTGCGTCTGTTGGTACTAGAAATAAAGTCGGATGTGATAAATTATGAAGGTACAAATAGCATGAATAATTTTTGCACTTTTTATAAGGTTAATTAACTCTAACAAACTCCACGTATCCGTGGTTTCTCATTATGAAAACTTCTTCAACCCTAATTTTTGCCGTATACTTTTTTTTATTTCTCCCCACATAATTTCTGTTTTTCTGTAACGCGGACTCCATATGCAATTTTTTATGGCCACATATTTCCTACACCTACAAAAACGTCAACAAAAGTTGAGAAAGCCATTGATATATTTAACATTAAGCATCGACACTCATTCTATCGTCAAATCGTATGATCTACTCGTTTGTTGTAGTCATGCCTCAGGGTACGGACCCCTTCCCATCTGTGCTTGATATCTGGCCATTATTTAAAATCTGCCTTCATATTTCTAACTAATCTTTCAAAATCTCAGCAATTTTATCTACCAGACCGATTACATACACAGAGCCTATGAGGGCAACAGCTTTGTAGAGTTTAATGAAAGTTGTAGTTTATCAACTGTACTTTTATAGTATTAAATCAGCTTTAAAAAAAAAAATTGTGCGTATTATTTCGATTAATTTTTATATTAACTCTAAAATCCCAGTATTTCAAATACCTGTGACCTGGCACCTACAGTTACGAGGTTCGGACCAAAGAGCAGGCAAAGTTGTTTCAACCATTACCGCTCGTGTAGTGGGACCATTTAATATTTCGCGTAAAATGACTGGTTTCTTTTTATTATTTATTGCAGAACCATTCTCCACGACGGTGACTTGTTTGTGTAAAGGTAACCCCGACAGAGATCGAGCGCCTAACTCTTTGAAAGCCATTAACTTCATTCTATCTTGGTAACTGTAATCAGCTTGACTAAATCGAAATCGTGTTCAGACTGAACTACTAATGTTAAAACTGTTAGGCCATATAATATACCTAATAGCTAGTCATCACACACGACAGGCTGTATTAACACGTTTTACAAATGAAACAAACTGGCAGCCACAAGAGGGAAACACCAGGTATATATACCTTGTTATGCATGGCTAGTCGCTTACAGTGAAATCATATTATCCTTACTTGGTCACAACTTACCTTCAGCAAGGAGGAGTTTTGAGAAATCCCACGTATTAGGTTTCACCAGACAGGTGAAATCAGAAAAGATTGGTCTTCCGCTGGCTTAACTACCAGTGTCGGCAAATCAAGGTGTCAATTACACCTCGAATTCGTTATGCGCCTTTGCTATTTTTATCTCGAATTTTCCCATGAATACGCGCGGTTCTTGGCGGACGGCGACTGCCAGCCAGTTGGTTCTGTATTCTAATGGGCAAAGCTCTCCTCCATATGGCTGCGGCTAGCGTTCTGATACCTGTATTTTTGTCAGGATGGATGGCTGCAGCTGCTGAAGCTCACGGCTACCTTTATGATCCACCGGGGCGATCCAGCGTTTGGCGACATAAAATCCCAGGAGCTGAAATTAACACGGACGACAATGGGTTAAACTGCGGAGGTTTCGATGTAAGGTTTATTTATGTGTTTTAAAAGTCTGGCCAGCGCCACGCTAGAGCTAGCAGTTCTTTCGTCTGAGAGTTGAGGCTACGAGTGGGTCACGTTGTTTAGCGCCGAATCTACCGCTGTCACCTTTCCTTCGGTTTCAAATGTTAGCGTTGCTGAAACCATCCATCCCGAAAACACACCTGTAGCATGGAAGGAAACTTTCAACAGCAAATGGCATCTGCCTAACTACCGTGTAACTGTGGAGGCTGATAAAGTGCTAGTGCTTAACCCAATCAATGCGGGTTTTCAGTTATCAACAAATATACAGTAAGTGTAAACTAGAGGACATAATTATAAAGCGGCCAAATTGTCTGCGGAACTTGACGGTAGCAGATGTCGTTTTGGTGAAATAAGTAAAATGTGTCAGAAGAGTAGTGCGGACCAGTTAGGAGGAGAATCAATGTTTATATCGGAAGCCTTGAACTAAAAGTTTGCTGCTTCATTTTGGTGAAGAGCTCTGTGATGCTAGGATTTAGTCCAAATAAATTAATATGCGAAAAAGATTAATGGAAGTCAGTTTGTAAGAAGGTAAAACCAACACTTGGAGCCTTTTACTTACATTTGGAATAGTTTGACACCGAGTTTTATTTCGATTTCGCGATATAACGAGTGGAACCAGGTATTAACAACATAAGTAATTCTCTCGCGACTCACCTGTCACTGAATGTTGCACAATGGCCGTTTAAATCACCTCTGTGATTCCATTTATATGTCGCCGCGTTCTCGGTAACGGGAGCCGCGGGTTCCTATCTTGTTTACGACTGTGTGCCTATGTACAGCCTAGTTTGCACAACCACTTTCCGGTGTAGGAGGTCACGAGCAAAGGTTCCTATTAGAACTTTCCGTGTTTAGATGTGGGATAGAAACCCTGGCGGCCGTCTGGCCGGTTACGATCAACATCTAGTGACGTTGATAACGGAATGTTATTGGCGATGTGTTCCTTTCAGAAGGCAAAGGGTTAGTCACGTTATGTACCATCATTTTAATAGCAGTAACCGGTCGGGCTGGCCCTCTGCTTTATGTAGTAATGTTATTTTCCACCCCAAACCACTTTTCCCGACTTTCCGAAGATGATGTTAGTATACTACCTTAGTCACAAAGTATCGCTGGTCTCATACAATCACCAACTGTACTATAATACCTTTTTTTTTTTAGGGTTTTAGGGGGGTTTCCCCCCAAATATATAGTTTCGCAGCTGATTCGTAAATAAGAAATGTATATGTAGTTGTTAGTTTGGTCAGGGATTATAAGAAAACACAGTGATGGGGGGGGGCGTTTCTACGAGGACTGACAGATCAACACGGGCTCCTCCTTTCTCTGGTTGGTGATGATGGTGCCCAGGATAAACGGGTACACGTTTTATTTCGGCTGGCAACTTTGAGCCGAGCTCTGGCAGGGTGCTGCGGGGATCCGCTTGATTAATAACCTCGTCTGTCGCTTCTTTCCTCCGCGCGTCCGGAGCTGGTTGTTTTCCAGCGACTTCTCGGACGTGTTGGCCAGTGTAGCGCATGGTAAGAGACAGACAGGCTGCGTGGGCCCGCACCTTTAAGGTCGCGGACTTCTTTCGCCTTCCTACTAGCGTTGCAGACTAGACGATCACGCCACACCGTGTCACGTGACACGACACGTGACCGAGCAGTTTTTGTAATGTTTATAGCCAAGTGTACTTTCTCAAATGACCAGGTGATGTATAAATAATATTCTTTCTTATACCTCCATTATTATTGTTGTTGTTATTACTAGACTCAGTGGAACCAGAACAACGGATTATGCGGAATTTGCGGAGACCCTTATAACGGTACCCGAAACAATGAGCCCCCTTCTGGAAAGTTCGCCCAAGGGATCGTGATCCGCACCTACTCCGCTGGGCAGACGGTGAACGTTCTTTTACAGATAACCGCCAATCATGGCGGCTGGTTCGAGTTCCGCCTGTGTCCTCACGAAGATCCATCGACGACCGTACCCCGAGAATGTCTGGATAAACACCTACTGGCGAACGACAGGGGAACGATCAGGTTTCGGTTGGAGAGAACGAGAACAGTACAGAAGAAGCTTAGCTTCGACCTGCGGCTTCCCGAGGGTGTTACCTGCGCTTATTGCGTTTTACAGTGGAAGTGGAATGCAGGTAATAATCACTTCTCGTTTGATTTCCCCCCTTTTTTCTCTCTCTCTGTCAAGATATATATATATATATATATATAAGAACGATTGCAGGACAAACACAAATTGACAAAAGTAAACATCCGGCCCACGGACATTACTCTGATAGAAAGGCAGTTTCTTCTACTTTCGATTGACACGTAGATCGACGTGATCGGCGGTCGATATTTCACGAGCTCGATTTTCTTACATCATGACTGAATTTCCTGGCGACAAAAATTTAAAGACGAACCAACCAATTTCGAAATTGCTTCACAAAACCACAATTTCTAGAGATTCCGTGAGATGAACAGATCAAGGAAATGTTAGTATTTGGTCGGGCAGCCATTGACACCGGAGTCGCTACACCTTTCTATGCAAATATTGGCTCGAGTCGATTGAATAATTTAAAACTTCTGATCCACATTCCTGGCCTTTTCCCATCTTAATCACGAAGCCGCCTATGAGCGGTTCTCGCGGAGATAGGTAGGTCCTTCGAATCTCTTAAAGTGCCACGAAGTTCATGTGCTGGTCCATTTCAGAGAGACCCCTGGTTTCATTTCTTGACCAAGGAAGATAATTCATATTATTATATTATACATAATATCTTCATTTTCATTTGGGTTATGATGAATTACACAATAAAAAACGATTTTGTTATTATAAACGCTTGGTTAACAATACTCAGTAATTGTCTCTGATTTGTAAGCATTAAAACTAAGCAATTTTTTCTAAACACACCTGTAGTAGCTTTGAAATTGCTTTACTAATTCATTATCATCAGAAAAGAACAAAGGAAAATACAGATACTTCAATTATTCCTTTTAAATTTTGGTTCTCTCTCTCTCTCTCTCTTTCTCTCTCTCTCTCTCTCTCTCTCTCTCTCTCTCTTAAAGCAAGACCAATCTGTTTATTAACTATTATTTTACATACCATTTATCTATTTATTTATTTAGCACAGCATTTTGGGATTGCAGCAAATGGAACTGGCTGTCTGGGCTGTGGAAAACAAGAGCAATATTTCAATTGTGCAGACATTGCCATTGTAAATACAAACTCTACAAAGAAAACGCAATCAACTTCATATATTCCAACAAATAAACCCTGGTCAAGTACAGCACCACCATCAGCAACCACAGAGAGCAAGCTACTTTCAATTTTCACAAAGCGAACCACCACTGTAGCCAGAGGCATCAACAACACTGGTATAAGGATTGTAAAGCCGGGTGATACTTGCCCTGGGATGGAGAATCCTGTGCCTACATGCAAGGCTCTACCTATCAGAAAAGATAAAGTTCACCTGGACCTTTTGTCTTGGTGTCAAAAAAATTGCAATAACATTCCCCAGTTTTGTCCAGAATTGTATTGCTACTGTTTCTGTGGTTCTGAGAATCTTTGATTCTGCTTTGACATCTTCTATATGTTACTATACATTCATACTTATTTTTTGGTATTTAAACACATACTGGCCATGTTGAAATGTGTAGAAAAACTTATAAAGTTCCATTGGTTACATAACATGTTTTCTCTGATTCATAATGCATCTCTTGTCAAGCAAGATAACTTTAAATATCAAAACAGATTAATTTGCTTTATTTTGTCATTTAGTTAATAATGTTTCACTTAATACTGCAGAAAACAACTGTATGTAAGCTAAAATTTCCTGTTTAATATTATTTAGTTTAGAATTTATTATAAATAATTTATTTCTGATTTTAAAATATTTGTATATTTTCAGCTGATATAGTGTTTCTTAATTATTATAAGAGGATGCACCTGGCATGGATAAATGATTACATTCTAATTAAACTTTTTTTTCTGTACTCATCAGATAAATATGTTCACTTTAGTAGTACAAGAAGGTAGGAAACCATTATGGCTTATACAAGTCTTCCAAGGTTAAGAAATATTTAGTAACACAGTTTTAAAATAAATTGGCACTTTTGGTCATAACCAATTCTGACGATCTACTCTGACTTACACTTTAACAAAAGAAGTTATTTCGAAGATGCTGCTGCTAATTCGTGACTATCTTCCCCAGGGCTTGCAATTGCTGATGTTGTCTTTGCTGGTGATGTCATCTTTCATCTTTAATGGCTGACAAATGGTATTTACCTGAAACTTCCTGTCTCTGATATATAAGGATGATGTTTTTTAATTCTTTATTCCAGCTATTAAAGGAAGTAAAAGGGTTTTTATTCAGTATTTAAAAAAAGAAATGTTAGCATTCACGCAAATGAAACCTACAATAGCTTTGAATAAACCTATCAGATTGCTTAGACATGATTAACTAGACTGAAGTTAAAGATAACTGAAAAAGTAGGCTATGTAATTAATTTACTAGTGGTTAAATGTAAATTATGAAGGAAAACTATATAAATAACAAAGAAGCAGAACTATAAGGAAAGTTCAAAGGAAACCTGGCTGGATACGATTACTGCGATTATATTTGCAGCTGGTTTTCATGTGAATGTCTCTAGTTCTAACTGCACTCTGTCTGTTTTGGGTTTGTAGTTGTACCTGTGCAAGTATATAAATCTGTACGAGCTTTTTTCTTTTAATGTCAGGTATTTGTGAAAATGTAGCTGCATGTTAGATTTTTTTAGCAATTAAAATATAAATAATAATAAAAATAATAGTTATTATTATTATTATTATTATTATTATATTATTATTATTATTATTATTATTATTATTATTATTAAATTAAATTAAAGGTTAAAGATTTGTTGTTGTTTTTTACATTTTTCTTTATTTTTAAAGAAAAGCGTTTTATATGTTAGAAAATATGTACTTATTGTATTAAAAGTACGGACAGTCAATTTCGGTAATTTTTTTTGTCTGTCTTCGATTCATGTGATATAAGACGCGGCTTTTAACATGGTAGTTAGTCTAAGGGAAATAATCCTTGGGTGATCATCTGCTGAAAAGAGAAAGTAAAATTAACTTTGTAGTGATTTGTATTCTTTGAGAGAGAAAAAACAAAACACATGCATTACTTTAGGAGGAGGAGGTTTTAAAAATTCCAGTCCTTTATTCTCATTAGAAGTATTTAATAATTAGTCAGCTACGCATATAGGGAACAAACAAAAAAGAACTGGACTAGCAGAATCCCCAACGTTATTATTAA
This sequence comes from Nautilus pompilius, assembly GCA_018389105.1. Classification (NCBI taxonomy): domain Eukaryota; kingdom Metazoa; phylum Mollusca; class Cephalopoda; order Nautilida; family Nautilidae; genus Nautilus; species Nautilus pompilius. The sequence goes on from JACATO010000340.1 coordinate 452,409, forward strand.
TCAAAACGTATTTCTCCCTCGTTTTCAGATCTTTGTATTTAGCCAATTTTATTATTATTTTCCCAACGGAGTTCATCCATCTCTCTTTCGGCAGAACATCCTAATAGAGAGCTTAGGCCTGTCCTTTTCTATTTTAGCCCTTACGGCGGAAACAAAACCCCGCTGTTCCCAAAGTCAATCTTGATTTTTCCTAAATATAGTCCAGGTAGTTGGGCAATTTAACGGGATGGATGAAGAAAAGCCGGGAAACATTTCGCCGAGTTAGAAGCGCTTAAAAACAGGTGTGTGTACCTATTTACCTGATTATACTGACTGCTAATACTTTGATATTTTACCTTTGTTTGTATAATCGATAACATTGATTACACCCCTTTACGACAGAAGTTTACCGAGTTCACTCAACCACATCAAATCGATTTTAACTGCTCATAAATGATCTGATTTTTATTGTTTAATTGCCTTATTATTTTTTATTTATTTTCTATTATTTCCGTATTTACTTTATTATTGAATTTGTTTCCCATGTGAACAAACTCTTAAGAAAATGTGTTCTGTGCTTGTTTTAGTCTAAGGGAGACCACTCTCTCTATTCCTTTGCTAAATTTATGACAGAAAATCGTGTAAAATATTTAAATTCTCGATAAATATTTTAAAAGATCAAACACATAGAAAGAAAATTCTAGCCATATCATAAGAATGCATGAAACTAAATACTAAAATAAATAAAATTGGTATACTACCTATTGTAACTTAAAGGGGACAACTCCTCTTGAAAATGAAAATTTTACAATAAGATGAATGGTTAAAATATTTTTTTAAATTAAATAAATTTTAAGTAAAAACGGAAAAATAATTGGTGTATTAGATGAATTTTAAAAAATGCAGCACGTCTATACTTATTTTAATAACAGTGCGGAAATCAAAAGAAAACATTTAGTTGATCCAGTTTCTTCACAGTAAGTTCAGTACCTTGTCATATGTACTGCAGCTCTGTCATATACCCACATCTCCGACTTTCCTTCGACCGCCAACTGTCCAGCGTCGGAACCATCATCGCCGAAGAACCAAGCAATTCTATCTAACGTAAGGATGGTGATAACTGGAAAGATCAGTAGACAGATAAGATATAGTTTCTCTGATAATAGGATACATCTCTTCTAATTATAAAACATTTTTTTTTTTTTATTTAAAAAAATCTCTTATCCCGTGCTTTTCTGTTTTACGAGCATGACTCCTATAAAGGGTGGCGTAGCCTATTTTCTTTGTTTAAGGTAATTAGACCGCCTTAAAAGGGTTAAACTTATCTTTCAAATAAAACCAATACTAAAAAGAATTTGTCCATTTTGGATAAAATGACTATAAAAAGAGAAGAGCTGATGGAAAGATCTTCGCACATGTTAAACACTACAGTGGTTTGGTAATAGGTATTCGGTTGGAGGCGCTTCAACGTTTGATAATTTTTCTCCACTATTTTTGGAGTAAATCTCTTTAATTCATAAAACAACGAGAATAGGTAACAGGAGAAGACCTCAAATTAAATGGTCTCGCAGACGTACATCTCTGTAGTACTACCTTTTGCTCTATGACGGATGCTCGCTTCGCTGGGTAAGTTATCCAATTTTCTTTTAAGGTTGAGTTTAATGACAGAGAATAATATGAATGTTCGATGTATGCACTGACAACTTATTCTTTCTAGCATTTATAAAATCAAAGTTTTTTTCGAATAATAATTACAATGCAAAAGCACTGAGTAATAAAAGAGCCAAATATGACAATTACTTTCTAAATCGTAAAAAACAAACAAACAATCTTATTGCATATGAATAATAAAAGTTTAATAAAATTATTTACCAAATAAAAACACAATGCAAATTTGATTCGAAATTAAATATATCAGATCAGAAAGGCTGGCATTTTTGTAATACCATTTCGATTATCTCATATATATCAAATAATAAACCACGATAAGTAAAAAAAAATTAACACATAATCAAGAGGAACAATAGTTTTGTTACTTGTATTATTTAGTACGTTAATTCACTTGGGGGGGTTGTCAGATAATCTGAGAAAATATGCTAACTATGAGTAGAATTTTCGCCTTTATAAATATCTACTATTAAAGGGAAATAAAACCTAATTTCAGTAATTGACATAAAGTTATTTCCCTTGTCTTGCTTATTAAGAAATCGGGTTTTAATCCATTTCAAATAAAAAAAATATGCGCAGGAAAATTCCAAAGGAAAACAAACATTATAAATAAAACTGCGGTTAAGTAACCGACATATGTGAGCTAGAAATAAAACAATTTAAAATAATGAAATACGTAACAAAAAGAAAACAACCGTGAACGAGAGTGTGAGTTAATATCAACCAATCCATTTGGCTAAAATAAATACCTTTACAGGTGGCTCACACTAGACAGTGACGTAAATACTATAAACGGATTAAACAGGAAAAGGATGTAATAATAATAATGATGATGATGAAATTATTATCACGTGGAACAACGAATAAATAGTTACGGTTGCAGTATAAAATTTAATACTCAAATCAAAACGTTATGGAAATTAATATTAAATGGCTGCAGCTAGTTATCTCCCTTATGTTGTATTTTATACTTTCTTTTCGTAACCTTCAATAACAGGAAGACTTGAGTAACAAATGCTATATCTCAGTATTAATCAGACTAACCACGACATAAGAGAGCTCCAGTAATCACCAAATATCGGTAATACTCACTAAATATCGCAAACGCTCAACATTTTATGTGAATAAACCAGGTTGTATTAAATAAGCCAAATGAAAGAGAAAAATACCGACTAAATGAATCAGATTATAAACCATATTTTTGACCAGATAAACTTGATTTATAGCTCTATGGCAAATGTAAACCATACCATTTTCAGCAACAAAACTTTTCCCCCGAATATAATGACGTCATGGACTGCAGGTTCATATTTATTAAGGTGACTTATAAACAACTGAATATGAGTCACGTGGAGTAAGGAAAACTACAACCGACATCAAAGGCAGCGCGAAAACGAAAGTAACTGCACATCCTAAAATGTATGTATCAGCCACAAACAGATGTCAATTAAACTTTTATCTTAAGAGAAACACACGAAAACTATTCGGAATTGTTGGGTTTTTATTGCTTTTTTTTCTTTTAAAACAACAACAACAACAACAAAAACCATTTTCCTTTGATTTGTTGTTGCCGTTTCTTAGTCACAAAGATAAAATTTCGTCCCCCTTTTTTGCCTAAAGTTTTCAATTAAAAATTTTTTAAAAGGCAACCGTAATGTTATCTAATTTCAAAAAAAAAATATCCCAGTCACTCGAAGTGGGCCCACGTGTAGTGTAATACTTTGTTCACTCTGGTTTAGAAGCCTGTATGTACCCAGTGGCCCGTGTTCCAAGTTAGCTCCAAATACTGCACTTGCTTTTACTCGCACACAAGAGATAAAAATCTACTAAAAGTACGGGCGGGTCAAATGAGCGGATCCAGGCAGCCATAACAAAACGCGTATTAGCATATATTAAATTATATACGCTACCTTCTGGGCACCAAAGTTCTCTATTGTATACGAGGTTAGATTTTACGATAACGCACCTTTTTTAAAAAAAATGAACAAATAAACTTATTATTACTGTGAAACTATTATATCTAGAGGGGGGGTGTTCTCACCGGGTGGCGAAATCAAAACTAATAAAAAGATCTCGTTTTCAACCAACGTACGACCGATAACCCGGAGGTCGTACATGTATAAACATACAGACTCTGATCAAAACGATAAATACGATATTTGAATTTCTTATTGCTTGTGAATAATAATATGCTAGGCTCATAGTCTTTTCCTTGTTCCAACGAAAAATTGAAAATTGGGCAAACCGATGATATATCCAAATCTCGTGGTGCCAGTCAGACCATACACGAAGGAATTGCTACCCTCGCGTATCTTATTCGTATTATGGTTGTTATAATCACACCACTGGATCGGTGGAGTTTTGGTCAATTAGATCTGAAATGAGGTTATAGTCAGTTGCAGATATTAAATTACACATAGTTATATATGTAAAGCAAAATCAGAGTAGTAATAGTAATAATTGATTGCACGCATGATGGTTCCCTTTCTAATTCAGTTCTTTCTGCCAGCAGCAGTTGTGCCTCGAGACCTGATTCAAAAGGAAACTCATAAAAAAGAATCCTGATCTTCTACCAAAATGGCTCGATCGTTTTAGGGTAAGACACGAGTTAGCGTTCTTTAATATATATTTCGACGGGCTGCACGATGGAAACAAAATTAAAATTCACCGAGACAAAGAGATTGAACACTAAAGAAAAATTATTTAAACCGTTCTAAAACGTCCAAACTACGGAGTTTATTATTCTTGACGTACTTTTAATCTTTTTTAGCTCGAAAAATATATAAAATATATTTAAAAAATACAAGAAAACAGCTGATAGTAGAATTACAAATCATGGTTTTAAAGGCTTTTAAATAGCGGGGTACTTTATTAAAACAATAACGTATAATATTTCGGCTCCACGGAGTTCGTACTGTAATTCATTGCCCTGTGTTTAGTAATTTCTGGCCAGTATTTACTGCTTCCAAAGAAGGATCGCATAAGAACGTGGAAGTAGAGTTCCACCTTTATAGTGTTGACTGACATTAGGCAGACATCACCTACCAAACCGTTATCCACCAAAAGTCCTATTTATTTATTTATTTATTTTAAAGAGTCGATTTCTTTGCTAGGCATTAAAGATCGAGCATCTTTCATTTTTCGAACATAGCCATCATATATTTTTTTAAAAAAACAGAATTAAAAATAAGGAAATTGTTACATGTATCTAATTCCAACCATTGTAAGTCCTGGAAAAAATTATCTTTGATTCGAAATTACATTTTTGTGCTACCGACCCTGTGAGTTAGGGTTTTTATCGAAACTTCTAGTCTAAGAGTCTAACTGAACTACAAAGAAGGCCGCTCCAATGTGCGAGATTGTTCGCGTGTAAATTGTCTTCATAGCTGAAATTTTAAATTAAATTTCGCACCTTGTTGCATCGTCTCATCTTTAGCACTTAATAGTATTCGTTCACTCCAAGAACCGTGTTCCTCTCCACCACAGATGACGAGCTTTCTGCATTTCAGTGTCGATCGGGTCAGGCCGCCTCGTGGACAAGACGCTCTCTGGCGTCCACGAGAGGTCGTCGTCACGTGTCAGGCAGAAAGACCGTTTCTGGCATTTTGAATCATATTTCTCTTAGTCTAAATCACAATTTTGTTTCTTTAGACGGTGTTAAGATACTGGCCACATCCGGTTCAGATTTCAAACAGAAACTCGAAGCTATCTGTCTTGAATGACAATAAAACTTCTGTTTCCTATGTCCCTTTTCCCTTAACTATGAATTTTCATTTGTTTTACTCTCTCTCTGTGCACTGACGTAATCTCTCTCTGCGCAGTGACGTCATGTCTCTCTGTGCTGACGTCATCTCTCTGCGTAGCGACGTCATATATCTCTGTGTACTGATGTCATCTCTCTCTCTCTCTCTCTCTCCTCTCTCTCTCTCTCTCTCTCTCTCTCCTCTCTCTCTCTCTCTGATGCAAGCAGTGTTTTCCGTTTCCGAGGTAACATACTAATGAAAACAGTTAGGTATGCGAAATAAAAACTGAAAATTGCATGATAATAAGAAATCATCTTATAGTGGAAAGTAAAATGCAAAAGGATGAAATTTCTCCATTAATTTATTTTTAATGCAAAATTACGTAAATATTCAAGTTATTACTGCATGAAGTTTATTCTACACTAAAAGGTTTTTTTTTTCAAAATTGCTTTCTAGATGTGAATGATGGGACTGCGCAAAGGATTTAACGAAATGCGTACTACGATAACACCCAGTGATGAAATGTGTTGACGTCATCGTCGAGAACTCATGAGCACCAGAAAGAGGGAAGAAAATTCTGGAAAACAAATGCAGATAGATGGAAAGAAAGGATCATATCAGATACTTCGTTTTTACTTATTTTATCACACATGTAGTCTTATTTGTTTTTTTTTAATATTTTTCTTATCTCTTCCTGACTGTTGGTTTATCAAAAGGTGTTTAGTAGTCCAAGAGAGGCAATTCCTATTTGATTTATTGACCCACGTTGATTTTTCGGTAAAATTTTATTGAAAACTTCACTTCGGATAAGAAAAATGCTCCCTTTCACCATATACAAAGCGTCAGGAATAATTTAACCGTGTACTATTACTATTATTATCATTAAAGATTTTATTATTTGAATCAAGCTACTTATATAATAAAAAACTTACTTATAGACGCATTCTTACTATTTATTCCGAAATGGCGAAAGAAAACTGTATTATAGATGCAAATACATCCATAAGACTGTCGCTTTCTCTCTCTCTCTCTCCACCTCTCACTTGCTCGTCAGGCATCCTACGGTTTGGTTAAGAATGAGAAGGATCGTGATTGATGGATAAACACGTGCGTGGACCAAACTCACTGGGCGCTCGAATAACCGTTTTCCGGCGCGCAGAGATCAGATGGGAGAGTTGTACGATAGGTGTCGCTGTTGGGCTGTTCTCGTGTAGGGAGTAGCGGGCGAGCTGGCTTCTCGCTACCTGGTCGGGAATTTAATCAAAGTATTCCAGGTGTAAGTTTCGAAGGGTCGCGGGCGCCGATTAATCAACCAGAAGTGGGGTGGATGTCAAGATTTGGGAGCGCACATGTTGCTGGGGAGGGGGTGGCACGTGTGAGAAAAGAAAGAAAGTGACTGTGCGTTCATTGGTTCCGTTTGCGTTCTTTACACTTATTGACCTTCGAGAGATCAGAGTCCAGGACGGAGCTTTACGGTTACGGGCGGTCAAGCCCAGAGACCAGCTTGCGATTCTAAAGCCGCTACTGCCGCGGAGAGTCTGTGAGCACACGGACACGAAATAAACAAGTATGTACTCCAACTACGGTCCCGCTTCCTACCACCCCCCCCAAAGTGGCAATTATGGGTGATGTCAAAACACCCAGCCTGACAGGAAGACCAGTTTGTAACAAATAGAAAGTGTCGTGATTATAGTAAGTGCTGCTTTAACCGTTAATAGCATCTCCACGAAGCATCTAACGTAGCCATTAAATGGGTAATAACGCGTGACGAGGCTATAGTCGACGTCACGTGATTTGACCTCTTTTGGGGGAGGTCGGACCAGAGTTTGTGACGTCAACTATAGCCTCGTCCGTGCGTCTAGTCAGGGATTACTGAAGCTGCAACAACCGAAGTGTCAGCACATAAAAGGTTGAAATGCAATTTAAAATATCCTTTTAAAATACTATAAACAGAGTTCTGCGATTTTAGATTCTGAAAATACACGCGTGTTTAAATTATAAGCCATCCCGGATCCGATGGATTTTCCCATAGTTGCAAATAGAAATTGGAGAAGAAAGAAGAGGGAGGGAAAGGCACGTAGGACAACAACAAATATCTACTCAGCCATCTCTTAATTAATTACCTCAGCAGTCTCGTTACTTTTCGGACCCCTTGCAATTCGGTTACGTCGCACATCTGTAAAGGGGAAGTATTCCGTGGCAAATGCTGCAACAGTCAACAAAATAATGAAACATATTAGATATACCTGCCGGTATTTCTCAAATACACATCTGATCCTTGTACAGTTTATTTTACTTTAAATATGCGTTTTAACTTAGGAATTATGGTTTAGTGGGGTCTGTGCCCTTAGCCAACTTTCCGAAGAGCAGCCTTCGCTCGTCCTCAGCTGACAAATTCTTGTTACTGATTTATATAGTTAGTGGCTCGTGCGCTGCTCAGCGGTTAATTTAGAACTTGAATAATTTCAAGAAATTTTAAAGGGGATTTAACAACTCCACTGACACCAACTACACTATTTACAGTAATCAATCAGTATGTTTGCGATCTTATTCCCAGGGGAACATTGCGTAGAGTTATCACAAATTCCTCACACCTTCAATTAGAGGTGTGTCTAACTGAGTCACAGATGTCTTCAATTCGGCCGAATTACTGCTGTCTGTAATCCAATTAATGGTATCTCTGGTTCGACGAAGAAATATGAAAACTGCATTCCACACAACTAATGATTGCATCATTCGAATGTTACTAGCGATGTTTCGCGAACATTCTATTTATTCCGGGGAGCGAGTATCCAGCCCGCCAGTCTGTGCACCAAGAAATTCCTGCAGTCACACACCTTAGGCGCTCGGTGCTCCCTCCACACCTATAAATACCTGGTTTATACTCGTCCGTCCAAATCAGAACCCGGTGTTACGCAGCAACACCGGGCCACGTTCCAACGGAATACTGGCAGCGAAGGTTAACACACTCACAGCAGCGCGTAGTTAGGGGCCTGCAACCGCTGACGTTGCGAAAAAAGGGGTCTCTCTCTCCCTCTCTCTCTCTCTCCCTCCATCTCTTCATCCCTCTCTCTCTCTCTCTCTCTCCATCTCTTCATCTCTCTCTCTCTCTCCCTCCATCTCTTCATCCTCTCTCTCTCTCTCTCCCTCTCTCCCTCTCTCTCTCTCCCTCCATCTCTCTCTCTCAACTGGTTTTAAAAACTGCAGATTAAAAAAAAAAAGGATTAGATTTATTTAACACGTGTGTTTAGGACAGCCAGTTATTATTATTATTATTATTATTATTATATTATTATTATTATTATTATTATTATTATTATTATATTATTATTATTATCCGTAGCATCTATTAGTTGTTGGTCAGTAGTATGGATATAGTCCCCGTACTGCCGTGTTTTTCACGTCTGACTTCTCCAAGGCCAGTAAACACGCAGATGCTAATAAATGCTGTCAGTTAAATGTCCTAGGGGGCTGGCAGGGGCAACGTTTTGTAGACCCTCTGGACGGGCCGCCAAGAAATGATCAGAATTGCAGGCGAGTGGAATAAACTGACAGGGTCGCTGTGGGTGATAACTCTATTAACTGCTAAACCCCCCCCCCGTAAAAACAACAACAACGCACCGGTAAATACTTCTTCCTCCCCGACGTCTTGCACGAACTCTGGCTTCCTGTTTCCTGAATTAACTAAACCAAACCGCGTTCTTCCCGATTACAGCTTCTACCAGAAAACAACAAAATCGACCAACGCTGAACATCTTAACCCCTCCCCTCCCGCTGGGGGGGTCAAGAAGAGCTGCTATATTAGTTTTAGTTTGTCCAGAACTTTTTATCTAAGTATCCATATCCATATAGGGAACGACCTTGTGCAAGCGGAATGAGCGTACAGCGGTTAGTCCTCTTTAGGATGGAAGAATGTATCTTTAATGTTTGGTAGTAGCTAAAGGGTTAAGGGAGGGTGTAAATCCGTGATGGGATTTTCCTTCCATTGACGTATTACAAGGTTTGAGGGGTGAAGAAACCAAGAAACAGAAACATATAAATAAGGCAAAAAGAGGAATGATTTTGTGGCGTGAATGGTGGCTGGTGATCGTTGTCGAGAGGAATGTCGGACGCGACGTAGATTCTACAGGCGGTTAACGGTGGAATATGGATGATTCGACTCCTCTCGATGGTTTTGTGATCGAGTGCCGCACCCAGCGACATTTACTCTGCAGTGACCCCGGAAAGAAGCCATTTTAAAAAAAAAAAAATGCCATCGGAAAAGAATCATCTAACCAAGCAATTTAAATTCTTCTCGCTAATTTCCCCCTTTAATTAGCGAGTTTCGCTTCGCGGAAAGATCTTTTTAAAAATTTATCTCGTCAGACCAAATTTGTCTTAGGATAATTGCATCAAATAAGGTTCCCACAGCCTCTAGATAAGCGTCATTATTCAGAATTCAAGGGAAATACTTTAATTAGCTCCAATACTCCGAATGAATTATACTAATTGTCGTATTTTGAGTATTTTTATTCCTAATTTTCTGCGATTGGCTTCAGCAATTACATGATGACATATTCCCTTTGATCTTAAATTACCACCACATCATTATACGCTTTCGCTCTCTCTCTCCATCTCTCTCTCTGAAACGTTCTTTATCTGGCGTTGAATTTCCCTTTCTGCTCTTTGAGGGTATATTTCAATGCCTGCGATCCCAACAGCTGAATCTACAAACGTTCTGTTTGTTTTAATATATCAGCTATAATCGAATAACGCTGAACTGGTCTAAAAGAAATATTTTGCCTTTTTGACGAAAAGGTTCGTGATTTGAATTCACGAATCGGTGTTTTAAACATTTTAAAGTGCACCTGTAAGTTAGATAAGATTGAATCGTTATATTTCGTTCAGTAGAAAGATTCATTCTGTCGAGCGCACAGCGCAAAAATAAGCGAAGAAACAGAGAACCCAGACAAGAATAAATGGGTTTTAAATTTAAAAGCAAACCAATCGAAACAACATTTAAATGACTACGTCATATTTAGTTTAATAACTTACGTCTTCAAAATGAAGAGTTACATATATAGAGAAACGTTTCAAAACGACACCAGAATACGCTATTTTATGCTAATTAAATTGGCTGTATGTAGGAGCAGCGCCGACTTTCTTGTTGCAGCAGGTGGTTTTTTTTTAATGATACTTATGCAGATGATTTAAAACAAAGTCTAGAAATAGTAGCGACATGAGGTGTACTCTTGTGATCGCACCAATGACACGGTGAAGTGCAGCTTGAATCGAATACGGTTTTCGATTCTTCATGCAAATACAAACAAACAAACAAAAAAACTTTCACATAACAGATATGAAATTGCTATTCATCTAGAAACCGAATTAATGAAATAAAATGAAATTCTTTATAAGTAATCAACTTAATTTGTCATAGCATTTATTAGGACAGTAGTGTGTCGCTTGAAGGATTTTACTGTTAATAATTAACAGCTGACACAATATCCAACTATGAGCCTACATAACTTTGTTTTTCTTTCCCATCATAATTGGCGGCTTTGAATGAAAATTCAGCTATTAGCCGCACCCAAAACTGGGCAATTCAAGTTAATTTCGTTGGCTGTGGTGTCAACCGTTGCTAGACATTTGCTCATCAACATGGATGGATGTAAAGCTGTTGATTATTCGCGTAAGAAAGATTTTGTTAGGTTGGTAGCCAACCTGGATCCAAAATGAAAGTAGGACGTTAAAGTCCGCCTGCGGTTATAATAATGGTAATGACAAAAAATCTTTTGGCAAATCGTGACGTCCAAAACAATGTTGTGGTATGACGCCATAATGACAAGCACCACACAAAGGGTATATATATATTTTTTACTTTCAGAGCCAAATGTGGAAATCATGTTTTAAAAGTTGTAAGAAATGCCATCAGTCTCACCCTGCTTTATTTATTTAGTAGCATTAATTCTTTTGCAATTTACGTAATAAGTGTACATTCTGGAAAGCTAGAATACGTGGTAGATAACGTGGCGAATCTAGAACGAGCGGCGATCTGTTTGATGAGCAATTTCTCTGCGGACTACGAAACTTTGGCATTTTCCTATCAGCTCCAAACGAGGCATTCGGAGCTCTTAATTTTCGCCTGTATTTTATCCTGTAACGTAACTCTCAGTTAAGAGTTATTAAAAAATTAGCTGGCAGTAAATCTTTCCTAACATTCTATCTCTCCAAAACTTCAACAAAAAAAACACAAAACAAACTATTTTCTAGTTCTTTAAATCAGAAACGACAAATTTATTCTATTTGGTATATCAGAGTCTTCGAGAATTTACCTTCTGAATCAATGGCTGTGTCGGTTTTTTCTATATTTACCAATAAATTGTCCGTGACGCTCATGAAAAGAAAGAAAATGGGGATTTTCAATCCTCAATTTCCTGCGAATTTGATGTTCCGAGCACCGATCTAATTCCTGGCGGTGTAACACGGAATAGTGTGCCTCATTCAATTTGACCGCAATCATCGCGTTGCGCAACATTAGGCATCCCGTAGCACGTTGTTCGGTATTCCCTTAGCTCAGCGGCGGACTTTACAACATCAGCAATCGCATCCAATCTAATTACCACACTTAATTAAACTGATGTGTTACGGTGAGTCAATGCTATCCGGGCGAAAATATATTTCAAAAGCAGCGCTCCAAAATAACTCGGTTATTGTGATGTCTGCGAAGCAGTAGTTGTGATTATGTAGGCCTAACGCCAGATAATGGTGGGCCCGTTTGGGTGTTAGTTGCTAAGATACAGAAAGTTTCTTTTATCAGTCTCGCCATCCTCCAGTTAGTTTCTGATAACGAGAAATCAATAGAATAGGAAAAAACACACAGAAAGTAATCACTTTCCTTTTGCATATACGAATGTATTATTTGTGGCTTACAACAACAACAACAACAACAACAACAATAATAATAATAATAATAATAATAATAATAATAATAATAATAATAATAATAATAATAATAATAATGAGGGTAAAAAACTCAGCAAAGATCTTATGTTAAGCTACTGTTTTTAAATAGTTGTAGTTATTGTTCATTATGAATTTTATTCAATAGTACTAATTCCAAAAAAAGGTTTTTTTCATATTTGTTTTTAAATCTGATTTTTAAAATTTTTTTTAGTTGTGTTCAGAAGAAAATACTCTTAAACTTGAGAATTTCCGATCCATATGTATTTGTTTATCTCGTCGATAATTTTATTTCCACTACTGCTCGAAATTGATCGATTTAATAGTTACTAGAGCCGTATTAGGATTAGGGTCGTATCTTTACGTCTGATCGTCTCTGGAGATTTTACAAATTTAATTAATGCAACTCTTTGTCTACGAAGTTATTAAGATAGTTCTTATTCAGATTTTACCAATGGTGTACGTAATAAAAAAATATAAATAAAAACTCAGCTTCTGGAAATAAACTTGCTTTTATGTTTCTCCTTTCTTCTCTTTTTAATGCATCCATCAAACGGATAAAGGCGTATAAAAGAATAGGGTGAAAAAAGATGGGGGGGATGATCAGGATTTTCTCAAGTTTATTGCTACGTCAACGTCCGGTAAGAGACCCGGTGATTCCAGCCGCTCGCACCTGGTGCCTATAATTCACCAGGTATAAACGTTCCACCCCGTTCGTTAATTCAGGCTTTGAGTACCCGCAATGAAAGTAGCGTTAGCGAGGCTGCAATAAAAATGAGAATAGTGAAAGCAAAAGTAAAAGAGGACAAAAATACTGTCGATGTCACACAATATCCACACAATGGACATTCAGAGTCGCTGACACCAGCGGTCGGTCCGCGGAGTCTTTCAGCCTCCCCTCCCTCCCTACATCGTTTTTAGCTTTTAATGCCCATCTTGACGGATTTTAGGATACGCTTTTTCGGGCGGCTTTCTGTGGGAGAAATCTAGCTGGGGGCCAGAACAAAGCGTCGAAAGTCCTATGACCGAGCTGATGCAATTAAACCCTAATCTGTAGGGAAGAAATCCAGTGACGTGTAAACATTTTTTTTCCCCCTCATTCAAACATCTTTATATACAGGAGACACTTTAGCGAAAAATCCGCGTTCCAAATGCTTGAATAAATTGGTCGTGCACTTCTGTAGAAGCCTCCGTTTAACAGCCATCACATCAAAGGCGCTGGGAATCGTCACTAAAACGCCGTGAATGTGTGACAAGTCAAAACCAGACCTTTACATCTGAAAGCCTCTTTGAACAAAAGCCCTCCCCCCACTTCCAGCTGAAAGGAACCTATTGGAAGTGGCAAACTTTTGGTTCATCCGTTTTTGTGTTTAGCTAATGTGTCCTCAAAGACGGCTGATAATGCAGGCGAGGTGCGATAAACGACGACCCAATCTTTATGCTTAACTCGATCATGGACGTGACATTACGATTACACCCCTGCCGGAAGTACAGGTGTTAGCTGGCAAATAATAATGAGAGAGAGGGGGTTTTGGTTAATACGAACAGATCCGCTCATTACCAGATCTCCTGTAGTCGGTACGCTATCAGGACATCGCTACAGAGAATGTAACCAATGGTAATTCCTCAACGAAACTCTGCTCAGGGTCGTTTGATTAACCATCAGCCGGCTTCAGAAACGATGGCTGATAAAACAGAGAGTACCAGGGGCTTGCATTCACCAACAAAATGCTGGAAAATTGTTTAATTTACTAAGTCGATGCATTCCGGCGCTTGTCGTCTGCTCGAGAGTAGCAGCTGTCAGAACAGAAACATAGAGCAAACATATAGCCATCTTAGCGAATTGCATCGTAGCTGCTAACTATTGTTTTTTTTATAGATATGCTCCCTATAAAATATCACATAGAACATTTTTTAAAAAATGTAACATTTATCATGAAACTTCACGATGGACTTTTCAACAAAATAGATAATATTTAAAATAAATATCCGTATAATAAATCGAAGTCCATGGCGATGCTTCTAAGATCAGATTTAGATATAATCATGAGAATTCCGTCACCCACGCACAGGCCGCCCTGACTGTAAACTGACCAACGACTTATTCCATTTCTTATACATAAACAAACAACTCATCAGCGCATATATTTACGTGAGCCTGTGAGTGTTAGAAAATCCATACATATTTTAAAATTACTTTCTAAAATAACTTCTTTTATTCTTAATGAATCATTTTACTGGTGAGTCCACAGCTCTAACTGCTGATGTGTATATACTGGGCACATTTATCATCAAACTGTTTTCTCACAGGTGTGATTAAATAGATCGGAAGTAATAGAAAGCAATGTCCACTGAACGATTTGACTTATGGATCGAAGTACAGTGTGCTCACGAAGGAATGACGTCATGATTTGTATGAGCAGCCTACAGAGAAACACTTATGCGCATACGTTAAATTAATGTCTGGTCAACTCATCTGATATGAAGGCCTAACCCTTCCAAGTGTAGTTTCTGACGAGGAAATAATTTTTGAGCGTCACATTACATTTCTATCAGGGTCATCCCAGAGATACTTATTGATTTGAAAGATCTAGGAGCATAGCTTGGCTTTTAGGAACGCACTGACGACTGTTTTCGACCACATGGGTCGGCAATCCCGGTGCCAGTTGTTGATAAAGAAGCCGAATTATCGGTCTCATCATCGCGTCCAGGTGTAACTCTGACTAGTCAGACAACCTCGAACAACGACCACCTGCCAGGTACAATCCCCTCTCACAACATAACGATTGTGCTCGAAATCCTTTCGGAAAGGTCCAAATTGGATCAAATCCATCGGAAAACATCACTTGCTGACATCGTTGTCCGCCGATGAAGACAGCCTGTTCAAGCTAGTCAATTAAATAGGGCCCTCTGACGGAGACCAACAAATAAACGTCTGGCGCGTAATCCTTCATGATGAAGTCGGTTTCTGACCGACAAAACCCCTCCGGTTTGCTAGGGGACGTTCGTTGCTGGACACCAGTTTAAAAATAATTGTGAAACACGAAACCCTTTTTTTTTTTTTTAGGCAGCTTTTACCTGGCCAGCTCTTCCGACTCGCGCAGCATTCATCTTCCCACCACTATTCTATAGCTCAGCTGATCGCGTCACGTGATCTAAAAATCTCGTGACGTCACTCGCATGATCTTCATGTCTTCCCTACGCTAGATTTTCCATACCCGAGTGGTTGGTCGGTATCTGATGGTAGTTAGACTCATCCCTAATAGTTTTTATTGAATGCACCCTAAACTCCAAGATCTCCAGATTTCTCTGTCCCTATTCCTACAGAGTAGTTTCACTGATTTTTTCTTTTAAATTACATGAATAACTTTTAATGTTTCTCTAGTTGTGTAGTACATCATTAATATACTTTTAAAACTCTCCCTTATTTAAATGTTGTTTTTTTCCAAATTAGTAAATATAAAACAGAACATTTTTTTTAAAAAATCAAATTAAAAAATTTCTTTAGATTTGATTTTTTTACAAATGTCTTAAGTCTTGTGTCGATGGAAAAAAAACAACAGGAAAGTGCCTTGGAGTTTCTCCACTACAGGTTCTGAAGTGGATAGAAATTATTATCAAAAATTATAATTATATCTAAAATCTTATAGTCGATTTTGAACTTTACTAGGAATAATCAAATTACAAAACTTTTAAAGTTTCCTTTCTTTATAGAACGTTACTGCTTCTTTTATTAGTTGGCAATAATTTGGCAGTGGTAAGCAAGTGCCCGCCTCATCTCTCTGTAAATAATACATCGCCAAGAACTTTTCGTTCTTGTCGAATAATGTTACTTTGAGAAACAAAGTTTACTTACAATTTTTGTTTTCTAATGCACTTAATCCTCTACTTTTGTTCGTAACTTGTTATTTTAAATTCTTTAGCATTAATTAGCTAAGGAGATGATGAAGATTAAGGGATAATAAATAGTTCCGCCATCCCGGAGACTCTTCCGGTGTCACGGCCGAAAACAAACCAGATGAACATAAAGTCCCGGCAAGTTCGCTACAACTCGGGGAAGATAAAGTATAGTTTTTTTCTATTACAAACCCAAGTCTACGATACCGGATTAATGTATCTAGCGGTACTGAAGCTCGGTGTTTCGAAAAGCTTTGAATATCAGAAAAGTATTGATTTTGAATTAGTTTCTGAGGCTTTAAATAGTCTCCATAAATAATCCAATCGAACACGACGTAAAACAGCGATTGAGGGGGCCAGCCCCGAACAGTTTCCTGGGCCAGGATTTTAAAAACATGTCAGAATCTACTAGCGTTATTGTTCACTAATGTGACAATACAAAAAAGTGATTGGGCTAGTTTATCTAAATGCGGAAGGTACAAGCGCGTTGACTTAGCGCGGATTTGAGACGCCTACCGGTGCCAAACAGCCCCACAATATCCTAAATCTTCCTGAGCGCCTGTCACTGCCGCTGCCGCGCACCCGTCTCTGCTGCACTCACCTGGAAATGTTTCGCTGCACCACGAACTCCTGTCAGTTCTGCTCACAACAACCAATTCAGAACGAGAGCCCCTCCACTCTCTCCCTCTTTCCTGGCTCCTCTATGAAACAATACCTAGAAACTAGATTAATTCACCAGCTATCAGCCGACGCTGGGCGAGCTGTCGTGTTCTCAGAATCAGCCAAGACGCGTAAAGCGCGTCTTTACACGGCGACGGATCGCATTTACCGATCACGATCGAACTTTACATGACGTTTACTGATTGTTCCGTGTAAAACTGCAGGCTGAAAGGCCTCTGCTTCTAAACTCGGCCATTGTTTTCTTTACATAGCCGGAGCAAGTTTATTTCTAAAGCCCTGTTTACAGATCGTTTACCGCTGTGTGATGTTGTTAGTAGGGTTCATCCTGCAGAACCCCATCCAGCTAGTTTTCGACCCTCGGTATCACAAATACAGTAATACAGTCAGGTCAGATAATAACATCTAAATAAACTAAAATAAACGTAACTGATACAAATTTCGTATTTGGGGGCTGAGATATTGTATAAATCACGACGAGTTTCTGCTTCTTTCTTGTTGTAATTAAATTAAATTAAACTTAATTAATTATTAGTTAACGCTTCTGTAATTCTCCACATGAAGACTGCAGAATCATGGAATGGTCCTAATGCTCGTGGAAAGAAAGGCGTATTTTTGAAAACCATAGCTCGCACTTCCGGGGCACATTGCTTGCTGGGAAGCAGATGCTTCACATCGACGTTTTTAGTTAAAGATATCTGGCAGGTACATTAAGTCAGTAGATCGTATCACTGTATTAAGAATTAGAAGCAATCACCCGATATTAATATATATAGAGTGAGGCTGTGGATGAGACGATGCGTGGTTAGTAGCGCGCAGTCTTCGACGCACGAACCAACTCATCATGGCAGCCAGCGTTCAACAATATTTCTGTAAAATGTAGTGTACAAGCAGGTGTATATAATCAGGTAAGTTAATAATGTTGATTAGTAATAAGTTTGAAAGATATTTGCCTCATCTGTAAATAATTATTTTCACAAAATGGCGGTGATATCATCCCATTTACTGATCCTAAAGCCAAGATAATTAAGTCATTTTCCTTTCTTGCCAATCGTCTATCGGTTTTATTAAAGTTAGAACTAACCTAACAGGCTAAAACTATACGTACTAACTACCCACCTTACTATATCATGAAAAATTACTGAGGCTAATCAGAGAATTCGTTAGCAGGTTTCATTGTATAATATATAATACAAATTTATGAAACGAGAAAGACTGCTTTCAAGTTATTCCTCGTATTGGTCAGTCAGAGTGAAAGCATCTAAGTTTGTATAGACATTCTCTTGTTTCTCGTGTGTGCTTGTGATTTTTTTAGCATCTCATTCCCCTACACGATCAAACAACTTTAATAGCCTTTTATTCCTTATATCAAGATTTTAAATTTTATAGATGAAGGTCGATGTCTGAGTCTACAAAGAAATTAACGTATTTACTAGTTAACTGACTTACAATAATTAGTTTTTCTCACAGCCACTTGCTGCAAATCCAGAGAAATTTCTAACCAGTGATGGCAATTCAGATTTACAAGACTTAGTTTAAATACTACACTCTTCTTTGAACTCCTGCCTCTCCAAGAATCGTGAATTTAAAATTGTCGTTCATGCGTTAGAACGAAGTTCGAGAGGACCGCGGTATGTCTACACCTCACTTTTTATTTAAAAGCAAACGAGGGGATTTCTTACTGACGAACTGCCTGTATCTGTTGCTCCCGCTAGGAAGATGCATGCTCCGCGACGAATTGAAGTGGCCTGAGGAGTGAGAATAGGCAGTGGACCAAGGTTGCCAAGAGTAACAGAGACTGGCGGTGTAACCAGACAGAGACGTCTCAACTCCGGTGGTCGGTGGTCCACTCGAGCCGTAATGGCTTTTCGAATCCGCTCGGTCTTCACCACACATTATCAAACGCGCGAGACCGCGAATATCAATATGTTAAATGCATTTTTTTTTTCTTTCTTCGTACTGGATCTGTATTAATAAATTATACACTTTTCAGTAATGTGACGGATCGCGTTTCAAACGACGGGCACCGAGATTGAAGCGTGGGTTTATCTGCGGCTCTGCGTGAGTTTTCGCTCCTGTCCCGTCATGGCCGCGGTGGCAGACTCATGAATTATGCAGGCCGTACGGTCGCCTGTAACAAATACAAAAGACGCCGTGACCTCCTCGATCGGTTAAAAAAAACACGCTGAATCGACGATACATTCAGCAAAAGAGTAGACCACGAACTCTTATACATACGGCGACAGTGACGTCCATTGCAAATGTTCTTTATAAGATCTCGAGCGCAAGGCTTAAGTTAGAATAATCACGTGTTTTCATAGCCACTTTGTAACTATTTCATCTAATGCAATGTCACACCACTTCACAGTACCGGACACTGGCCGAACAATCATCTAAATGGCTGGCATAAAAGACCATCTTTACATGGTGCTTACGTCACACTTACTGATTTTTCTCGTCTAGTATCGCGTAAATGATACGTAAAGATGATATTTATGTCGGGCATTTAAAACAACAACAACAACAAAAAATTTTCGTTGCGGTGATTCTACCCCACGCAGACACCGTAAGTCGCCGTCGGTTGCTCTCGGTGCCCGTGGATGTTCGTTAGAAATATAGTTTAGGCTCTGATTTCTTTTCGTGGCACACCCACTGAAAGCAAACAGGCGTCACGCTTAAGGAGAGAGACAGGATGACAACTAAAGATGCGCCTGTGGCGTTTATCACAATAAGTCATAAATAGTTCTTATAAAAGAAGGAAAAAATAAGCCGACTGAGAGCGACGAGAATATTAGAAACTGTAGCTGCGTAGCCCTTTAATTAAACATTTATCGCCAGTCCACACAGTCCGCAACATCGTTCGGGTTATTTCCTGGTTATTAAGGGTCCACAGGTGCCGATAAGTCCTGATGGACCTTAAAACGTTGCGAACAGCCGTGTGTTGGTGAGGGGAGTAAATGTTTAAAAAAAAAGGAAAAAGATGTTAAGGCTTGGAGAAGCGTCGCAGAAAGTATGGCTTCCACCAAGTGGGAAACTTTGCGGAAAGTTAACAAATTCTGCTTTCAGAAGAGTTCGCATGACGGGCATTTCGGGTGATTCCGAGTTTCCGTTAACAGAACTTTAATATATCACATGGTCGATCGATTAGCGGCACCGTCTAAAAGATGCGGGTCAGATGATTTTCGTACAGAAATCAGTCTGTCTATGCGGTACTCACGGAAGTAACAAGACGAGGGTGTGTGTAGCTAACTGTTTCAAAGCAATTTAACGAGAAGATGAGGGAAAAGTTTGATTATTTACGAGTGTCGGATTCGGGCGAGTAATTACTGAGCGTAAAGTTCTGGAGACAATGTGAATTTTTCCTCTCTTTTTTTTTTTTTTTTGTTTATTGGGTAGAGTTGTGAATATCCGTGATACAGCTAGATTGGTCTCACTCACGGTTTATCCCACACTTATGAGAGCAGGGTTAGGTCACGAGGTAGCCAGCCGGCCACCTAGATCTTTCCTGGCGGGCGGAGTTTTCTCTTCTCCTCGTATATTCCCTGTAGGCTGAAAATCGAGATGTTGACGAGACGACAGAGATAATCCTCGGTCTCCTCCTTCTCCATTTGAGGTTATTTGGCAACTAATGCCAAATCAGACTGCTGATGAGAAGAAGTTGACTGACCACGGGTTCGGCGCTCGAGCCGGCTAGTCGTGTAGAATTAAGTCCTGACTGTTCCGGCGGCCCATGGTGTCGTCGATTAGTTCTGGCTGTCTGCAAAGACCCTTCTGTCACTCCGATCGGAACTGCTAGTCGTATGTAGTCTGCATAACCCTAAACCTTAAACGATTTCCTAAGTTTAATTAGACTGGAGCAGATCCGCCATCTTTAAAGCCCCCGTGACTACTCCACGAGTGTTTATCCCTGTCGTCTTGCCTTTCGCAAACAAAAAGGCATTTTCAGGAAATCTAGCAATTTCCATATGAACTTATATTCCCTGGTAGGAAGTAAGTACTTGCTGAGGATTTTCTGGTGAATGTCGGGAGGAAAAAATTGTACTAAACGACAGTTTTACGCATATTTTCAAAGGTTACGCCACGGAAGCGCGGCTATCTATATCCCTGCCAGACCTGGTGATGGGGCCTAGAAGCCCGGACCGTAGTTTAGTGATTGATAAATTTCACCGAGTTCCTGATCAGGGTTATTTTGCTATAAAGTATCTTTATGGTATTTACAACATTTTAAATTAATTATCTGGTAGATTTTCGGTTGATTACGTTAGGACATCTATTCTGCCATCTGTATTAAATGTTTTAGCTCTCTGCTACGCGAAGAATACTGTACATTTTGCCGGTTCCACAATATGTCCGCTCCTACAGGTTCTATTTCTCGAGCCTTTCGCTACGTTTACTAGGTTTAAACCCTCCTTGTACTGGTGAAGTCGTTGGACTCTTTGTCGGTTTTCTGGCGTCCGTACCATAGAAAGTCTATTACCCGTTATTCTATGATGAAAGTGCGCACTCATTCTGGCATCGCTACCACTCTCCTCTCCTACTCTCCTATACCATAACTTATCTACGTCTACGTTTCTATCTAAAGAAGAGAAGAAAACAAGCCAAAGTTGTTTTTTTTCATCTTGTTCTTAACCTACCTAACTAATTCCATGGCTTTCGGCGGTGGTGTCGACTTCTCCAGAGAGTTCCCGACCACACTTCTTCCGTCTTGGAGTGTAATCCGGCCCCCAGAATGCGTTCTCGAACACCTTCTCCGCAGAAAAAACAGTCGCGCGCTTTTACATTCAAGCAGTACGATCGCGGTGTTGTTTGTATACTGTAGTATTTTAGTTTCTAAAGTATCGGTTAAGATACTAGTACATAAAGTATGGCGTTCATAGAGCAGCCCTGTCGTATTCCCTTGGCAAGTTTAAAGTCAGCTGATGCATAGCCGTTCTGAATAATAAGCAGTCTGGATATCTGTGTAACAGTCTAATCCATAGGGTAAAGTTTTCTCCGATAGTGTCCCGAACAGAAAACTCCATTCTATCCTATCGAAAGCTCCAGGCTGTTCAACGGCTAGCAGAACTGCTTCGGAGTTTCCTGTGCCTACCTTATGCAGTATTTATTCTGTTCAACTGGAGAGAGTGTGAAATAGATCTGCTTCGAGCCTACATTTATAATCAAGTAGCCACAACTTTAGCCAGTCTGGTCGCTAACGCTTTAGTTAATTGTTTTATAATCGTAGTTTAAAATAACAGTGGGTCTCCAGTTATCCAGATAGTCGCGGCCATCTTATATAGTAGGCTGACCCGAACGCACTATTAACTACCGCATCAGATCGCTGGCTGTGAGGTGCCCGGCCACTTATAAAACTCCGGCCAAAGGCCCACCTGTGGCATCCTTTATTTCATCAATTTTCAGTGGTCCTTCATAGAACTCAGCACTTGGGGGAGCTAGTTTACTTTCTAAACTCCCCCAAAGGGGGGAGGTGTCCTTAGTACACGGACGTCTGTCTATACACTGCTAAACGTCTGTTCCGAGTATATCATCTACGCTGGTGACGGCCCGGGGACAGTGCTACCGTGCACGACGAGTCCGCTGGATATCGTCAGTTGTCGTTAAACTCCGTTAACCCTACGCACTGTCAACGCGCTCTGGCTGACATTAAAACAACGTCCACATCTCAGATGTGACCCTTAAATAACCTAATCACGTTAATAATGCGCAATTTTTTTTTTTAAAGGAATACATCGATAGAAAAAAGCAACTAAATTAGTTTTCAGTGCCTTTACTTCACTCGATATTTTCGCTTCATTTGCTAGTTGAATATAACCGTTACGACATCGCTGTATTTGGTGGACTTTGGTGTAACTTTATACCAGGAAATTTCCTCTCTTTGCCTTTACTTTTTTATTTTTACCATTATGGAGAGCGTTAAGCAGCTTCAGCTTCTCAGGGTGGTGGGTTAGGGTTAGCAACAGGCAAGATCTCTCTCCCTCTCTCTATACTGACGTCGTCTTTCTTTCTCTCTCTCTCTCTCTGTACTGACGTCATCTCTCTCTCTGTACTGACGTCATCTATCTCTCTCTGTCTCCCTCTCTCTGTACTGACGTCATCTCTCTCTCTCTGTCCTCCCTCTCTCTATACTGACGTCATCTCTCTCTCTCTCTCCTCTCCCTCTCTCTCTGTACTGACGTCATCTCTCTCTCTCTCTCTCCCTCTCTCTCTGTACTGACGTCATCTCTCTCTCTCTGTCCTCCCTCTCTCTGTACTGACGTCATCTCTCTCTCTCTATGTACTGACGTCATCTCTCTCTCTCTCTCTCTCTCTCTCTCTCTTTCCCCGGGATTTGACGTTATGACGATGAACTTCAGCAACAGTTTTACCAACACAGTAAACACAGCCAAGTAGTAGGAAGGAAGCCTGTGTGAAATGACGCGAGACGAATTAATTTTGGTTTATAGAGAAGCACAGCGCGTCAGTGCGAGAGTGTGACTGAATTTTGCAGATCATCAGAAAATACCACCGACTTCCTTCCACACAGGCAGGATGTGTTGTGCGACAGCTACGTGATGGCTTCAATTTCTTCCACAGTCTCTCCCCCATCCACATCTTTCTCTCGTCCAAACAGCTGTGCCACAGGTGGTTTTTACAGCGCCGCTTCCTTTCGGCCGGGTCAGCTCCCTAATTACTCTTTTGACGGGACTGATTAAAAGGCTTCAACAAGCCGTTGTTTCCTGTCTGTTGTTTATTTGGTGCCACTAGCGCGCTCTGGTGGCCCTCACGTTCCAGTTCTCTCTCGCTCTCTCGCTCTCTCTCCTCCCATCGTGCACAATGGTCATTAAGGCCTGCTTTTGTTTTATCTCCCTTATTTGTTTATTTTCCCAGTTATTATCAGACAAAATGTGAAGAAAGCCCGAGTACAAGGTCAGCCTGAGCTTTTAATCAGACTTTTTTTTTTAGTACGTAAACAGACCGCATTTCCCGACCAGCGCTGGCCTGCCAGTTCTGCTGCTCGGTCGGTCCGTCGTGCTCTCTGACTCACGTAGTGGTGCTGGGTTCAGGCTGGAGAAATAATTCCCATTAGAAGAAGCAAGATGTCCCTCAGCTCATTAAAAAATAGTGGCAGCTTGCAAATGGAAGGGGATTCTTTACAGCGGCTGGAGAAATTGGGAGTGTCACTTTGTCCGATTATTTCAGAAAGCGAACAAACCTCTCTACACTTCCGTACAGAAACATTGTAAGCTGCCGGGCCGTGAGCATCCCTCGGATGGTCGGAGTGCGAAGACGGAACGAATGGTGGGTATGAGAGTTCGTCACCCAGTTGCTCGTTTGTTCTCCTCGCTCTCATGAAACTGTTGCCCAAAGCTCCTCAAATCAGCCCCAATTAAATTACAACTTGTAAAACTGGTATTTAAATTTCCAATGCAATTTAACAACCAGTATACGGATGAGGAGAATAGTTCTGCTCATCTGTTTCTAATCTTCGTGTTTCGCCCGACCTGACTGTCACAACCTTGTCAACTACCGGAGAACAATTAAACATTTAAAAAATAATAATAATAAGGTCTTCGTCTTCCTTTAAACACGGGGGTTGTTTTAATGATGGCCCTATAGATTATTGTATCCTTTATAGTTTGCTGCTGGAAGTGCCGGAGGCTGGAGCGAGGAAGAGGAGGAGAAAGACGGCAGCAATTTGTCAGCTGCTGGACTCTAGCAAATTGATCCATCTTGTGACCGCCGTAATGCTGAGAAATATTAAAGGACAGCAGACTGACTGTCCAGCCGGCCAGACAGGGGACGAAGCGCTAACCGATGCCAGGCGGACAGCCGAGCGATCTATGACTGACGAAGTATATCAGTGAATTGCTTTTCTCGTTGCCAGTCCGTGTAACGGCTGGCAGTCGTGGGAACCGGTTGAAAGACTGCGGCCTTCTTCATCTTCTTCATCATCATCTTCTTCTTTTTAAAACTAAACGTTTTCAGTTTGTTTTTTTTTTTTTTTTCTTTCCAAATTTCGGATCTGAAGAATTTCGAATACGGTCGCTGCCGGCTCGGTGGCACCACGACGAGGAACCAGCTCTCTGCTGAAGGTCTGATTGGGTGTTGGCGCGATGTCCACCCCGGAAAGCTGCCGACGATATATTAAAACGATACGGGAACAGGTCAACTCGAAGGTTTTCCTTGTTTCAACTACTGCGTCGTCAGAAAGCAGGAATGGTCCACACGTTTCGAAAAAGACCGACACGAGCGAGATCTTCGGTCCGTGAATCCATCCATCCCTGCTTCCAGCGGCCCCGCCTGGGATGAGAGCTTGTTTGGCGGCGCGGAAGGCAACGTGGATACTGCATCTGTTGCCAAATGCTGGAAGCATCCAGACACGTTCTTTCCAAGAGCAAGATAAAAGAAATACAGGCAAATATGGGCGGTAATGAAAAATGCGTAAAGAACACACTTCCGTACCATCTGAAACCGGATGATGTGGTGTAGGTCACAGTACTGCTTCCCTCGTTTATCAGCTGCTATTTAAAAAAAAAAAAACAAAACAAGGTAAACGCGGCGTTTTGGCAAATTTTATTACCTTTCAGATGGAATTTACAAATGGTACGACAACGATCGGTGTTCATTTCCAACAGAGAGAAATGCTGGCGCTTTTTTAAAATAATTTTCTTTTTCTTATCATCAGCTTTTTTGGGGGTCTGTTTTCTCATTTCTTCGCTATCTGACACAAGTTAGCTATACATTTCTTTTTTTTTCCGACTAATTAAACAAAAATCATTTAGACCAGCGATTTTCTATTCTAAAGGATTTTCAGAGAGAGAGAGAGAGAGAGAGAGAGAGAGAGGAGAGAGAGAGGAGAGAGAGAGAGAGAGAGAGATGGGAGGGAGGGAGAGAGAGATGACGTTATTACAGAGAGAGAGAGATGGGAGGGAGGGAGGAGAGAGAGAGAGAGAGAGATGACGTTATTACAGAGAGAGAGAGGGAGAGATCTGTGTGTGTGTTGTGTGTGTGTGTGTGTGTGTGTTCATTTGCGATAGACATTTAAGCAGATGTAAAATGTCACCATGTCAACACTTCGATAAAGTCAGCCACACAACTTGACAACCAGCGCCCGGAACCCATTAATATAAGACATGCACAAATATTATAAACGACATGAGCGCTGTGAAGGCGAGATATCGCGTGACGATAGGGACGCAATTAAAAATTTGTAAACATACGTTTTTGATTTCCAGTTTAACCGCAGAATTAACCCTGAAAAGTAAGGAAAGGTAGAACAGCAAAACAACTCCTTAAAAAACTGTGATGGCGTTTCCGCCGAAGCTAGCGATTATAATGCTAATCATATGTAAATCATCGCTTTATCACGTGTGGAAATGAATCATTTCTATGCTGACAGCTTCTCAAACGACTGTGCACGCCGTCTAAAGACGCTCGAAGTTATTTGTCTAATAAAGAAATCAAAGATCTCATAACACTAACGTGGTTGGCACAGACTGAGTCAAAGTTCTTTGTCGTGAGAGAAAGAAGTTCTGGCTACGGGCGCGAGAAACAAATCCGCCATTACCCCAGGATAGTTTGTCTGAGTACCGGAGATAAAGAACTTCGTGGCCGCGTGATTTCGAGTAAATACATATTATCCATTCGTGTCCAACTCTCTGGATACCAGACTTTATTTACTCCGTAACTAAAAGCAATTCCTGCAATAATGGACTCATGGAAATGTCAGTAAATTCAAACTCTCGATACTTTTAAAGCATGCATAAACGTTGCCCAAACTCTCCTGTTAAGAAGATCACAAACAACTTCGTGCACGTCAGAGATGTGTGCACGATGTATCGCGTTCGCTTCTGCCTCGTGGTTTTGCAGGGCGCTGCAATTTGTGGCGATCGTGTGAGTTCTGACGCATCTCTTCAAGAAGAGCTGAAAACGGAACGATGCTTTTCGAATTAAAAATACTAAAAAATATTCAACGCTTTCTTAAATGCATTTATACTCTGTGGTTAAATAATTTAGCATTAAAACCAATCGAATAATAGTGATGTTTTTTGTTTTTTTTTAATTATGGAATTCAATGTTTCTTTAAGTTAAAAAAAAAAGATTCTTCATGCAATCGTTCTGTAGCATACAGTAATAAAGGGAGATAATCTGGAAACTTTTCTGTTTTTTGTAAATCAGTTTTCAATGTTTTAATCGCTGTTAAAACCAAAAAAAAAAAATCTTTTGGAAACTTCTTCAGATATTTTTTTTAAAAATGCACTTAGTCTGAGTTTGTTTGTGTATTTTTTTAGTTTCTTTTTTTACAAATGTAGTGATGACAATTCTAATAAAGGACACCTTTAAAGTTATTTTTCTTCAGTCGAAGCACAATGCTGTCTAATAGCCGGAAGAAAATACTTTCGCTTTTGCTCGTTCAGTCTTGGAGGAGCTTCGATTAATAGCAGGTGTTCGATACAACAAATGAAAGACTCCAGTGTTCCATTAAGCACAACGAGCCGGGGTACCTCTGCTTCGGACTGATAGCAGGGCGGAAATGCGTATTTGTTTGGCGTAATAGCTGTTATGAAAATTCTCGCATCTATTGACTTTTTTTCAGTAAAACCGAAGCACTTAGCGGACACATTGTTCCATAACTATAAAATTGTAGTACGCTGAGAAAATTACCATTTCTATCTTAGCCTACTTAAGAAAATCTAGG
Source organism: Nautilus pompilius (assembly GCA_018389105.1). Lineage (NCBI taxonomy): Eukaryota > Metazoa > Mollusca > Cephalopoda > Nautilida > Nautilidae > Nautilus > Nautilus pompilius. The sequence goes on from JACATO010000340.1 coordinate 479,994, forward strand.
ATGGCTGGCGAATTAAGTAAATGGAGTGGCTCTTTTATGCGGAGCTACCATCGATGATGTTCTGAGTTTGTTTTTATTCTGTCCTGTTAACTTTTCGTACTTTAATCCTGCGCAATAAATAAAGATTTATAACTGTAGTTCTCTTTCCAGTTTTTATTTTACATAAGGATGAAAGGGTTTTATAATTTAAAAAAAAAAAATTCGAAACAAAAATGAATAACACTTTCAGAAAGAAACCTAACAGAGTAAAATAAGAAAAGGAATTGTAATGAAGAATTAAAAATCCAAAGGAAAAATCTTAAAGATGACCTATTTCATGTTAACAAAGGGGAGACTTTAAAAATACTGACAATGTTATTATTATCTTATTACGCAGTAGGAGAAAGAAAAAAAAATTGCATATTAATCATCACTGAGAAATGTGGGCACTTTGTTGTTTATCATGGTTTTCGGGATACAAAAACATTCCGTCAGACATTTTGGATAATCTATCAATGCGGTTTAAAACAGATCAAACGTGATGACGTCTGGTTGTTTTCGAGATTTGCTGATAAGCTGATTCCACATTTGTCAAAGTTCAAGTAGTAGGACAGATAATTACAAAATTCTGCCTGAACATTTGCACCATTACATCTACAATAGAAGTTTACTTTTTTAAAATTAAATCGATTATTTGTCAAAAAGCTAAAAAAAAAACAAACATTAACGAACATGTGATAAATATTATTGATTAATGAACACCGATGCACACGATCAATAGCTTTAATGTGGTTGTCTGGGTTTAAGGTAAAAGTATACTTTTGGAAGATGCAGAATAAAAGTTTTTCCTGTTTTCATCCCTATAGTTGTGGAGCAGTCCTGGAAATTCTCAACCGTGTATTTTGAGAAAAGGATGTAAAGTAAAGAAGTTTCCTGTATTTTTCTGCGTTAATCGCCTGTCTTTTAAACCGGCAGATTTAGGGAATTTTAAATGAAACGATAAAGTCCTTATCTTTACGTTAGTGGACGAGTAACACCTTTAGGGAAGGGCGAGGGCTTTGTTAGAAGGTACCCAGGTGTACAAAACTACCCGAGTGCTTCTTCCCTCGCTTATGCACTACGTAAATCGGACACTTCCGGTCTTGGAAAGGATCATACCACCTAATAAAAACCGGAGTATTCAGGGCAAAGCGGGAAGGGTCTACAACAACGGCCAGTCGCTGGACTGGAATAATATAAAAGGCAATCGTCAACGGCTCTCCGCTGTTACCACTATCGCTTAATTTCGGGCTTTACATTGGAAGTAAATCATCAGTTCGATCAAACTAGTAAAGCTTTCGTTAAATACTCTGTCTGCATCTGTAGACGATACCATCTTCTTTTCTTTAGCCGTTACGTACCATATGGTTTTTTTTTTAAAAAAAAACAACAAAAAAACAGAAAGTATCGCTTTAGTGTAGCTGTACTGTAGATACACGTTCCTGCCAAAGAACGTCTGTCCCCGCCCTGATATGGAAGCTGAATAAAAGAAGAAGAGGAGGAGGTCGCTGTGTCGTTACAAAAGCGGCCCCCGCTGAATACTTTACTTCTGTCCGTTTTGCCAGCGTGGGACTCCTTTACCCATCCGTGAGAAAAGGTAACTTTATCGGGCCAATTTCAGAGGCTTAGAACTTTTTGAAGATTTTCTTTTTCCCCGTCGAGCCGCAGTTACCTTTTGCTTGTTGGGGGGGGGGATCAAGAGATGTGTTTGCCAACTCGAAGCTCCAAACAATACCACCGTTCATGGCCGTCCGGAAGAAATTTATGAAGCGGCAAGACTTATGCGGCGAGAACAAAGACACACGAGGATTCTAAATCGGCTCCGTTTGAAAGAGGGAACGTTTGGGAGCGATGAAGCGGGTAATATGGCCGTGAAACCTTTTGGTCACTTTTCAATGTGGATCGAGCTGACCTATTTATTTCTGGCGAGCAGTCTATGAAAACGGCGGTGACTGACCGACCGGTGTTGGGACAGGTGTGAAGCTTCGCCCTGGTCACCTGACTGCTTCTGCTGCTGTTGTTGTTTTTGTTGTTGAGCGAGTTGGACTTCCGAACAAGGCTCTGCCAATGGCATGGCATCCCGTAAAGACGAGTGGCCTGTTCTCTGTCCAGTCCTCTTCGTTACTGAGAGATGTTCGTCGAGCCGACAAGCGGTCCGGTCCACCCGACACCGGGGGCCCCAAGGACCCGGGAGGTCTCTCTCGCGTCGGGCTGCTGCTGCTGCTGTTCTCTCTGGCCAGGTGGGTCTGTCATCCTTCTCTATGGACGGCCCTTGAGCGAGTGAGATTGTTAGGGTTATTTCAGGCCTATAAATTCGTTCACTCGAACACAACAGACGGAAATCTTGAGGAATGTTTTTTTCGAAAAGTTGTTAATTATGGAAAAATCTGAAGAAAAAAAAACAAAACAACAGAGCTAGAAGATATAGTTTCCTTCGAGGCTACGGGGTCTTTATAAAGTTATCTTTTCAGCCTCCCTTTTTACCTTCTTTCTGCTATATGCAGCCATAGCCAAAGCATCACCCTCGAAAAAACGATAATAGATATCTGTCTTAAAATCCTGCCCGTGAGTTAACATTGTACTCTCGACCACTTCTAAAATGTTCAGCCACATTTGCACTCATGATTTATAAGGTATTTTCGGAAATCTTGCATTTGCATGTTAGATTTTAAATTGTCACGTTTTCCGATTTTAGTCCTTTCCCACTAAGTCCGTGGAAAACTGCGGGCTTAATTCGACTCTATGAAGCAAAATTATAAAATTCTAGAATAATCCAAAACTTTTGGCTACAGATGTACGTGGGCAGTTGAGGAATATATGTAAGCAGCAGTTTTCTAATCTTTGTAGGTTTTTTTGTTTCGTACTATGTCAGTCTTGAAAGATGTTTTAAGAGGAAACTTGTTAAAATAAATCAGATTCAGAGTGGCTGAAGACACTAAAAAAGATCATGGAGTCTAAATTTGACTTCCATCTGTCAGTCATTTAGAGTCTTCCCACAATGCAAATTTACGAAAACTTACGATTGTCAACGAGTGGAAGTCGGTAAAATGTCCGCCATTTTTTTTGAAAATCAGATTCAAGACAAATTCCTTCTGATGCTGTGCTTTTTTTGGCTACAATTTATATCGCTATTTCTGCTGTTTATTTTCATGTCTTCGAGCGTTTTACTTCATTTGCCACAATATCGATTTGATAGCTAAACGTTCGTTGGCAATCGACTGCGATCAAAAGCTTATTGCGAGTTTTGGCAGCGTTCAGATAAAAACCAGATGGCTTACCCAGCTAAACTAGTTTTATCCTGTTATCCATCTGTCACTGATTCTCGAGCTTTCACATCTTTCATAAATCCTTGGTCTGAATCCAGCTGTAACCATGGCTATTAAACTGTGAATAAAGCTAATACGCACCAAAAAACTATTTCATAATTCTTGTTTTTTCTGCTTCGAGTTAAAGTCAATTCATTTTGTGTATTTAATAAAAAATTATCAGTTTTTCTTGATTCTTGATCAGCAAATTGTTTTTCAAAAGGTTTTCCTTTCGTTTCTCTCTAACATATTAGATTCCTTTTTACCTTCAACTCCAATGGAAAAAACATCAAGCGGGCATGTTTAAAATAATGAAAAGAAAGCAGAATTTTTAATCTTTTTTTTAGTTACCGGAACTGTTTATCGGCCAGCCTTGCTAAAGGGCAGCAGCATGCAGGGCAATCACAGGACTCGGGAATCTCCATTTTACAGTCTTTTGCAGCTGGGTCGTCGTCTGCTCAGACACGACGGCAGAAGGAAGATGATTGGGTTATACCCAAACCTAAAAACAGCTTTCGATTCGTTGGAACGAAAAACCTTCTAGACGGAAACTAATGGGCACACCCACACACACACACACACACACACACACACACATACACAGCCACACAGACAGACCGACACACACACACATACACAGCCACACAGACAGACTAGCACACACACACACACACACACACACACGCACATACACAGCCACACAGACAGACCGACACACACACATACACAGCCACACAGACAGACTAGCACACACACACACACACATACACAGCCACACAGACAGACCGACACACACACATACACAGCCACACAGACAGACTAGCACACACACACACACACGCACATACACAGCCACATAGAGAGACCGACACACACACATACACAGCCACACAGACAGACTAGCACACACACACACACACGCACATACACAGCCACATAGACAGACCGACACACACATACACAGCCACACAGACAGACTAGCACACACACACACACATACACAGCCACACAGACAGACTAGCACACACATACACAGCCACACAGACAGACCGACACAAACACATACACAGCCACACAGACAGACTGACACACACACACGACAAGAAAACTGTGGAGTAGTTAATTTTGTCGGTCGTCACGAACAGACGGCCCACCGCGTCTATGATATCCGTGCAATTATCTCGAGCCAGACGTAGATCTATTGTCTGCGCCAGTTTTCCTTGCTGATATCTTCTGTTTGATCTCCAGACGCTAAACACGGGTGTTAGAAGCTGCTTCAAGCGATGGTATGACTACAAGGAAAAAAAGAAATTGCTTCAGGAAAGATTAGATAAGTTATACACACACACATATATATATAATAAATATATGTGATATGAATAAATTACAGAGTAAAATTGTTGTAATAGAGAATTCGACGACCTTTCTTTTGTAGTTTTTTTTAAAAATAATGTGCAATTGTATTATTTATCTTTTTTAATTTTTTTCTGGCACCATTCTGTCTAGAACTGCAGCATTCTCCTTCAGATATCTTATTAACCCTTTAAAAATAATAAAAGGTAAACAATACATTTTACGCCTTTTAAGCTCTTGTCATCTTGAATAATTTTTAGATAAAACCCATTATTCATTTCAGTGTTAAAACAGGTATCCCTAATTTTTACGAATTCACTGTAGATAAACAGCCGTTTTTGATAAGATAAAACGAAGTGAAATTAACCCTTCCTAACTTTTCAGAAAGTTATGGGCAAATAGATGTAACCGTGCGTACACCAGAGGAGAAAATGTTCATGACCAGATCGAAACGTATCATCTTAACACCCCGCATTTGCTTCGGAAATTCGCCGAGAAAGTAACGAATGTCATTCATTGGACACCAAGTGGCTGCTAGCACCGGCCCGGCTCAAAACCATCACGTGGCCGTGAAAACGAACATGTCAGAATAGATCCTCATTCTTTTTAATAAAACCGATAAACTATGCTTCAAAAAATAGAAATTTGCACACACACCCCAAAAAAAGATGTTGATAATCTAAGGATTCTTGTTTTTTATAAAATTTGGTTTGATAAAAGTGTGTTTTTGCTGTTTTTGTCGTCATTACTGGGTTATTATTAATAGTAATAAAGGTACTCCTCGACTTACGACCGGGTTCCGTGACGTAACCGGAAGACCTATACCTATTTGACCTTTCTTGGGGGTATTTTATATGCATTACTAGTATGTACTGTACTATGTAATACATTTTATTTTATCTTTTTTATGCATTATTATATGCAGTTACCAATATCTTTTACTTTTTTCTTTATTTAATTTGCTTAGCTGCTGCTCCTGTTACTCGGACATTATGCAGATTGCATCTTTTTTTGAAGCAATTGAACCATCCATTGCTTGCTTGAAAGTTCTCCTTGTAGTCATCTCTCCTATTGGTTCCTTCATAGTCTCGAAAACACTTCTAGCCTCAGCTTGAATTGTTAGTAGGCTTATGGGTACACGTTTTTGTATCTGGCCTTCCATCCAGAGCAACAACAATTTCTCCATTTCGTGGATAGGTCCTTGTCGCTTCTTTGTTACTATCGTCGACCGCATGGCGGCCGAACCTTTTACTGCTTCCAAGACCCTTTCCTTGTCTTTGGGAATAGTGGGGATCGTTGAATGGGACAATTGTAGATCATGTGCGATAGCATTTACTTTTTTCCCTCCATGTTGGCTAATTATTTTCACTTTAACTTCCAAATCAAGTGTGACTTCCTCTGTTTCTTGCCTGGTGTATTGGTAGATGGAGAAATCTTCCTTTTGCACGACATCTTTGGAGGTGGTAAGTCCGTAGAAGCTAAGCGAGATACTTGCGATGTGACTGCTGAAGTATAGCTGATGCCGAGAAAAAACACGATGCTGCTGCTGGGAGATACGCGTCGCCATAGTGACTCTCGTACGGCGCGCAGGAATATTTGAATTTTTTTTTACACATGGTCGTCACTGGTTGGTCGTAACTGCGGGTGTCGTAAGTCGCATAGGTCGTAAGTCGGGCAGTATCTGTATTAGTAGTGTGTGTGTGTGTGGGTGGGTGGATGCTTGGCAGGGCCGGTAACTAGTGCTCAGTTCGGGGATTAGCAGTTCAATACTCCGCGATCTTTTCCGCTCTATTCTCTTGCATGTTAGCATCATTGGAACAGGCGGTATCAGTCACTTGTACTTTTTAAATTCTTTGCTCTAAATGACAATGTCTGGCCTGTTGTGGTGGACTCTTCTGTTCGAAGGTTTCGGGAAGGTGATGACACGATTTGCTCTGATGTGTGCTAAAGGACTATAAATGTCAATGGACATATTTGGGAAGGTGTTTTGACGGTCACGCAGATATCTGGTTTCTTGCCAAGGCTCCGTATCATGTTTAAAAGAGGTCGATGGTTTCTAGGTGTCTATGGAAGATTCTGCGGCCGGAGTCGTTTTTCTCCTTATAAATAGGGTTGATCCAGTATCGAGACTGTTCGAACTTGTATGCATAACTAACAATCATCGTTTCTTCCTCGGCTACTGGATGACCTACAGACAACCACCTGTCTGTCGCACATCTACATCTCAGAGCCTTCTTTTACCCGATCTTTTACGGTGTCGTCATGGTTTTTGTTTCCAACTTCCGTACGGTTTTATTTTTGGTCTGATCTTATACGAGCGAGGTAATGTTCCGGCGACTTCCGGCACCCTGGCCTCACCTTGTCCTGATGATCCCTCTTTAAAGATCTAACCAACAACCGCTGTCATTTCCCTGGATGTGTTTCTCAAAGAAGGATTTTTTCCATCTGCTTGCTCCTTAACCGATTCTACCTCCCTTGAAACTCACCGAACCTTTTCGGTAGTAACATCAGGAGGGTGCAATTGGTAGCCACGAAATTCCTTTGAAAAAAGCATTTTGTTTGTTTGGTGGCGAATCTTTCATTAAAACGGCCATCTGCTCTTGTAGTGTACAATCTTGTGATCTCAAATTTAAAACAATCTGTCAGTTAAAGAACTTCTAAATAACTGCTTTGAGCGTATTCCAGTTATATATATGTATATCTTATTTATGTACTGTAAAGTCGTATCCTTCGTGTTGTTTTATTGTCGATAGATAAAGAAATCTATTGTATCGGAGATTTTAGATCCGCCATCATCTATTAGCTGAACTAGAAAATCCCAATTCTAAAAAAAAAAAAAACGGTTCTAAATAATTAAAAATCTAAAGTTTCTCAACGCAAACAAAACACTCAGAGTTATTTTCGTTATGTTAACTAATTAGGTTCATCTAGAAAGAAAAAAAGTATATGAAAATAAAGAACACCTAATCAAGTCTACTCAAATCTACACAAAAAATAAGTCAGCTAACCCTGGCAGTTTTCTTCCCTTTTCCTCAAAAACTTCTTTCAAGTTCTTAATATATTAAAGAATTTTTTTCCTTGGACTCTGTGCCCATTTAAAAGCATTTAAAAAAATTTTTGTTGTTGTTGCTATCAGTTTTTCCTTTCTATCTTCATTGCAGTAGGCACAAAGAAGAGCCGAGCTGTCGGCTATACTAGCTCCACCACGGCACCAAGGTACTATCGAGTAGCGACATATGGAGGTTAGAAAATCACGGTCGGTTCAGTGGTGAGTGCCCGTAAACTCCAGTGTTCCTATCGCTAATATATTCCTATCATCTAACTATACTGGGCGATCTGATATGCCATTGTACCGGGTCTCCTTTTTTTTCATTTTCCATCTGATTTTTCTGAAGATCTGTCCAACCCGAAACTCGACGGTCTCTTTTCACACTTGTTAGATCTCGAGGGAGGGTGGGACGTCTGACAACAGAATCAACAAAGCGGAAAACAGTCGAGGTCAGTCGTCTGACCTCTGAAAGATGATATACAGGTGTCGTGCGCTGAGAACTTACACCGCAGCCAAAAAACCGTGAAATTATGGCAACTCAGATTTTAAAAGTTTTCTTTTCATTTATTTTCCTTTGTATCATTTAAACATTTATTATTATTATTATTATATTATTATTATTATTATTATTATTATTATTATTATTATTATTATTATTATTATATTATTATTAACAGTAATGTTAATAACACAATGAAAAAAATTACGTTTATTATAAATTAATTTAAAACCTCGTAATATTCAATGTCAGGTTCTTTTTCTTTTTTAAATGGACATGACAGCTGTCATAAATTTGAAATTATGTTTGTGTTCAGGCAAAACTCCCGTGTATTTTTATTCGGCAGGAAGAGTCAGTCGGCCAGCTGTCTCGAGTTTGGGCCAATGGGAGACTCTTCTTTTTGCACAAGTGCGCACGCAGACCACGCACTTCCGACTCTCCAGCGCCTGCGATGTCATGTATGTACCATAACTGGAGGAAAACCGACCAGCTGAAGTCCTTCTGAACCGAGCCGGAATTAGGACCAGGTGGGGGGGGGGTTCAGAGACTCCTGGAAGCACTATTCGTCTCCGCTTCTGAGCTGACCTGGAGGAACGAACAAAGAAGTAGCGAAACTACCCGATCTGTCCCAAGTCCGGACGAGGTCGTCCGGCGCGGCCCGACGATGAGAAGAGCATCATCGCAGAACGTAGTAAAATGAGAGCGAGAAGCGACAGACGGATTTTAAAGTGAGAGAGCACGCGTATCTCAAAATGCCCCTGTTTACTTAGCAGTGCGTAGGTACCTGGCTGCCAGCCGATTGGCGGATCCCTTTTCGGGCTACTGGTTCTGACACAGTGCGGGCGGTAAGTTACCTGATCTTATCGGATGTTCCTTGACGTCAGGTTACGCTGCTTGCTAGCCGGGAGCGCGGTTGCTGAGCGGGCGGCGTCCATACACTTCCGGGTGTTCGCGTCTGATGTGTGAACGGTCATCTTCAGTTACGAGAGGCAAACCGTTAATTGAAACATTTAGAAAACAAACAATTGCGAATTACTTGCCGAAGTCTCGCTAAAACACTTCATTTTAGCAATTTCTCAGGTCCTTGTTATGTTACAAATGTGGAGAATTCGTAAAGAACATTAGATTCCTGTAAAACAATATACACTGTGTATAATTTACACTGCTGTACTGATAACAGTCATAGAAACATCTGACATATGAACGGCCCGAACACAAGCGCATCTCGCGAAGCTTTTATTCGAGAAGTTATAGTTCTTAAAAATCTCTAATCCACAATATTTCTCTTCCAGAAATAGCATTCGGGGTCATTTTGAGTAGAAAGACTCTGACTATTCTGAGAGCAATTATTCTGATATACCGTCGACCCCCGCGTAATCGCGGTTCGGCATTCGCTGCCCCGGTTATTCGCGGAATTTTCCTTAGAACCCAACTAATAATTGTTCGTGGAAACCCCCGCATATTCGCGGAATCGCAAATATCTTCCGCGATTTTTTTATGGCTTTTTTCGTGGCAATATATATATATATATTTTTTTTCACGCTTTTTAACGCTAAATTATCAATAACAATATAATTTACTAGTTTTGTAATATAAACACTAACGTAAATTCAGCAAAATATCAATATAAAATAAACGCTATTGGCTGGAGGTTTGAAAGTAGCCAATCCGAGAGCGTTATTCATTTCTCCTTGCTGCTGATTGGCTGCTGCCCACGAGGCGCTGTCTCAGGCAGATGCAGCCCCGCATCATCCCAGTTTACCGCGTGTAGCTATCTCGAGTGTTTCGCTGAGTGTTGTATTTTTTATTAAATTATTATCATATATTTACTTATATTTTTTATTATATTTACGTTATATTTTGACGTTTATAGGCATTTTTATGGACCACGTCCAATATTCGCGGTTTTTCACTCTTCGCGGGTGCTCAAGGGACGTAACCCCCGCGAACACCGGGGGACAACTGTATTTCAAAATTGTGTGTGTGTGTGTGTGTGTGTGTGTGTGTGTGTGTGTGTCCCCCACGATGTTTTCACGGATAAAGTGACTTATCAAAACAAAGTCTGTTAAAAAGCTGAGATTAAAGAAGCCGGAACTCAAGCCAGTGTAACAAGAGTTTGCTCGACACCAGTAATGACTACATCCACACTACACTCGAAATGTGTCGTTGTCTGTAGCCAAATTATTAAGGAAATCCTGCTGTTGCAGGAAGGCTTCTGTATATAATTTACTCATTTATACTTTAGAACAGTGCATGAATTTCTCTTAATTCGTGAAGTTTTTTTCATTCGAGTAGGAAAAACAGTAACGTCTGATTAAAAATAGTATCGATTTATCGCCATTTATTTATACAACTGATTAATATGTTTATTTAAGTCTGATATCGGGAATTACATCGCCATATGGAATCCAAATATCAACCAAAAAATTGAATCAAGTGGTATTGGTCGTATAGCGCCTGCCTAACTACCAGGTATTTGTTCTTCCCAGCCCGGTCAGGGGAGGTAGGCGGCAATCGTTGGTTCCTGGGTGTGTTGGCGCGATACACCGCGTGTTATCAGGGGTTTGCTGTTCGAAGCGATCATGGATAAATCTGCTGAAAGGAACACCATAGGTCCTGTATACAACAGAGAAATACCAGTGTTTCTACAGCATTGCCAGATCTAGGCCGAAGTACTCGAGCTCAAATATACTGCAGCACTCAAAATCTCAGTAAGAAAACCATGAAAGAGTAGGAAATAGAATCTTCGCAGCTCATTTTCTAGCGGATAAAGAATATATATAAACACACTGTGGTTCAAAGGAACTCTTCGTTTAGAAAATCAGTCCGCGATTTTAAAAAGTTTCGTCTACAAGAATATTTCTGGTTAATCATATATATTATATATTTAATGCTGTGACTAATAATAATAATAATAATAATAATAATAATAATAATAATAATAATAATATAATAATAATAATAATAATAATAATAATAATTTGCAAAAGCGATATATTCACCTGGTTATATGTTAACGAAGACTAGTTATGATGTTATGAAATTTAGTTTCATATACTTCTCTACTTCTTTTTTTTAACTCTAAAGATTCCACAGTTTATCAAAAATCAAACTTAACGCGATCACCCGCGAAAAATTAAGGTACAATCCGATTATCTGAGTTGGTTTGTCTAGCGCGTGTAAAAGCAATTTTTACAGATTAGCGGGGAGATAACTTCATCCTGCGCACTCTGACGTCACTAATTTTGTTAGTGAACCTGTCGTGTTCACGTGTCGCAGTGAGAACCGTTGGAATTGAAGGCGGCAGGGAAGACAGACGTCTGTGAAGAAGACTCGCTAAAAGAATGAGGGTCTGATCGGGATGTATTAAAACGGTGATTGCAGGCTGTTGAATAATCAATAGTCATCCAGCAAGTGCGGTATAGGACAGAAACGTCAAAGCTGCCGTTTGTGTCGAGTCGCCTCCCCTATCTAGCGCGGAACATATCGCCGGCGGAAGGAGAGAGGACGACCCGGAAAATCTAGATTGAAAGTGGACCAAAAGAAATTCAAGCAATATTATTACCATCCGTATTCACTTCAGTTATGGTAATGGTAAAGAAAAAAAAACGTTAGTTTAATGGAAAAAAATTTGCATAAAAGATATAGGGATAGCAAAGAAGGGAAGAGAATGTGATGGCATGGATTATAAATGACGAGCGCTGACGTTTCCAAGAATGTGGTCGATTACAGGTGTAGTATCTTTATCATATAAGATGGCGATACAGAAGAGCAAATTTTTTAAAAACAATATATCAAATCAAGTTGTCGTGAGTAAAATAAAAATCTGAAAATTTAAAAAAGATGGATGGGGAACGGTCCACCAACCGTCGTTAGGATGACTTGATGCGAGGAACAGATAAACATCTCTCACCTGATTTGCTTGTAAAAGTCTATCTTCCTTGCAAAAACTACATCGCTCTACTTTGTGATACTCTGTTATATTCTACTCTACCGTACTACAATAAGACCGGTTGTCATCAGCGAAACAAAACTTAAATTGTTAGTTATAAATTATAAATAATCTTTTTATCAAACAAACAAAATTACAATTTTTTTTTTGAAATTTGAATAATTTAATTTTAATTCAGACAGTCAAAAATAATTCATACTGTTACATTTATATTAACGGATCGTTTATAATAACGTTGTTAGCATTTAATGATGTCATTAAAGCTTAAACAGACAGCTGGGTATGACACATAAGTAGTACAAAGTCTGGGATCTGACACGCCGACAAAGTAAACGTGATGTATGTGTTGTATACCTTCAGTTTGCCGACAGTTTTGTTGCAGTACTTTCCGTTGTTTACTAATGAATTTTAGGTAAACAGCAAAACGTCTAGGCTGCACTGCTGTTAGATGCATGGTGAAATAGTTTGTATGTAATCATAACGGAAGCTTTAGCATATTTTAAACATAATTTATTGCCAGGAATGATGATATCCTCTTAAAGTTTCTTTGAAAGAAACTAAAAATTGACAGCATTTGTTGTCTTTTATGAATGAACGACTATTCAAAAACAGCAAGTAAATCACGGCGATTGGAATGCATACCTGTATCGCTGCAAAAAGCTATTTCCATCACCCACGTCAGAAGTATTCCTTTCAACGCTCTGTTTACCTTAAAGGTGTGTAATCCAAGTTTTCATTACTTTACTGTTTACCTGTAATTTGCTTCAGTGCTGAAAACATTCGGTACAAACTAAGGAAATCCCCTTAAATAAACATTTTTGGTTGGGTTTCTTTCGGTGCTGAATATCATGAAGTCGATTAAGCGAAAGAGAATTAATTATTAACGTATTGTTTTTTGTGGCTCGAAAGAAACCAGTATCAGACATGTGAAAGATGCAGTTTTACACCTGAACATTTATAGATATAATGATATTTCGAAGAGTTCTTAACTTGGGACAGCTATACGGTTTAGTCAGAATTTCCGAAAGCCTCACCTGTAAAGTGTATCTCGATTCTGTGGCTTTACGATACACCTACTGAGATCTCGAAGGATCACGAGATCAGAGGCTAGCACTCCACGCATACCATTTTCTTGTACGATGGTGGAATCCCTGTTTAAGTTTGAAATACCAGCGCAGGTCCCGCTTAGCGCCACCGAAATACCGGCTAAAACCTTTTTGTTTATGATAAACTAACTCCTGGAAAAATGTCTGCTTAGTGAAATATCGAAATCGCATTGGCCAAAATATGTTAAACGTCAAGTCCGATTTGTTGTGACACCTCAGCTCTGTTAGCCATCGCTGTGATTCAATTAATAAGCGGACTGGTTTCAGCGCCTGATCCCTCGCAGCTTCGTCCGTTCCAATTAAATTAAAACAAGTTAATCCTTTTTTAAAGTTATAAATAGATATGCTATAAGACAGGTGTAAATAAATTCAGCTGATCGCAAACTAATAAAAAAAGAAGTAACACGAATCAGAATTGTCACATTCTTGCGCGCAGTTTGCCTGTGTATTTCCATTATGTCCAGGTAAGTGGGTACAGAGGCATTATTCAGGCAGGTGCATAAATAAACAAGTCATGTTCGGCTGCCTTGGCGCAGACCTCCCCTGTGGTCACAGCTCCGAACGCGCTGCTCTGCACGGAAACAACGTATTCAGCTTGCAGGAGCTGTACAAGACAAAGTGAAATTCGATCTGCGCGTGGTTGGCCTGGTTGACATTGAACACGGTTCAATTTCACCGCAGCTGACCCACGGCACCTGTCAGGGATACGATGGAAATATTAGAAGGTCTTATGACATACTGACGGCTTTTTTTTTAAAAAGGGAGTAGTAAAGTGCTTTCAGCTTGAAGGATATAACCGGACTCAAGCTGATTTGTCTTGTTTTCTTTTCATATCTGGCGAAAAAACAAACTGTTTGTGGGGGGGTTTGTTTTTAAAACAGTTTTATTAATATTAAATACATCGTAAGAAAACATCCGGGAAACAAACGAATCTGATGATTCTGACATTTTTTAAAAAATTGCACAAATTTAGATTTTTTTTCAGATTCAAAGCAGAACAAAAGGCAAATCGTATAAAATTAAGCACTTAACGACCGCCACAATTATCTTTATTCATTATCACGAGAAGAGGTGAAATAATTCAGAGTTATACCAATAAGTTTAGCGATGTTCTCTTCGCTTTTTCCGGACCTTTGTGGATGACCAGAAGTTACACTTCTGATAAGCTACTCACCTCTGTGTTACACTTATGATAAACCACTTACCATCGTGTTATACTCCATGAAAGCTACTCACTTCTGTGTTACACTACCGACAATCTATACATTTTTGTGTTGCCACCCCCCCCTGACAAAGCATTCTTCCCAGTGTAACACTCATGACAAACTACGTACCAATGTGTTATACTTATGGCAAGTTATTGCTCTTAGTGTTACACCCGAGAAACCACTCATCATTGTGTTACACAACTGGCACGATACTCGTCCTGTGTTACACTACAAAGTAATACTGTGTGTTACACTCATGGTGATCTATTCCTCTCCGTGTTACAATTCGACAACCACTCACCATTGTGTTACACTTCTGACAAGCTATTCGTCCCTGTGTTACACATGTGACAAGCTACTCACCCTTGTTACACTTCTGAAAAGCTACTCATCTCTTACTTTAATATATACTTTTCGCCTTTTTAAAATTAAGATTTAGATTTAGATACGACTTTTGAGCACCATTCGCACACGTCATTAAACTGGAAGTACTTTTGTGTCTTGTCTCTACCATGACGTTATCCCTCGAGTGTCTAGTAGAGAAACAAGTCTTCCAACCACGAGTTGTTGCCCAGAACATTAACAACAGCCTAGAATACACCACCAGAACGTGAAAATAACGAAGTAGCATAAATTATTTGACTATATGAGCCATGGGCGAAGAAATGAATTAGCGATGTAAAGAATAGTTCTAAAATATTAAATTATTGTATTGCGTCATTTATCATGAATCGAATCCCAGTTTATAATGGGTGAAATTCCTATTATTACGAAATTTGGTTAATGAAAACATGGAGTTCTTCATGTCGCACAACCGCCTTCCTTCAGACACCCATTGTCTGCCATATTTATTTTGGTCGCTTTTTTGTCTGAAAGTTCCTCTGCAAAATCTCTTCGTATAAAATTTGTTTTGATTCTTCGTGATGTCCATAATTCTTCGAAGGACAAAGTATTCTAGATAATAAGTCTGAATGAATGCTTAAGCGGCCAATAATGTAATAGATTCCGGTTCTCGTAAAGCACTTATCAGCGGTGTTACCCGTGATCGAATCTGAAGGAAAAGCTTCATTTGAAAATAAAAGTAGAAGAGAATTTCCGAGAGCAAAAGTCGCAGGTGCTTGTAACCGTATATCGTTGGAAGGTATTTAAATCGTCAGTCTCTGTTTGGCGGAAAGGAGACTAGGAAGAACAGTATTTTAGAGGCAAGCAGAAGCAACATGCTTTTCCGGAGAGCGGTATTTTCATTGTAAACAAAACAAAGCGCTTTTCAGATATAAATAACGGAGTTTGGGGCTTTTGTTTCTCTTAAATCACAGTCGATGGCCTAGAAAGAAAAACAAACAAAAGCCAAAAAAGCCCGTGTGAACGGTAATAAAATCAGGGGGCGGAAAGATCTGGTCACAGCGAGCGTAACAGAAAGTCTGAGAGATTTGGTCACGTGTTTTATTAGCTTCTAGCTCCAGGTATACTTAGGTCCGTCTCGCATTGAGATTAAAAGTTTAAAAAAAAGAAATAATATTTGCGCGGAATGCAAATAGGCTAAGTAACCTAACGGTTTAAGCTTATCAAAAATGTTTAAAGTTTTTCGTACATTACAATCGACCTAAAACTTGCGTATTTAAAGGTAAACATCTCAAATGCTGCGAGAAGCGTAGAGTACGTCTTATACTATATGATGATATCATCATATCGACATAAGTTCACCCTTAATTATCGCTGTTACAATTACTAATGTACAGAAATAGCATTGTCAACGCCAATAAATTCCACTTTAAAAGGTATGACTCCTGAAATCAAAGTATAAAGTTCTCAGGAACAAATCATGAACTAAATAATCGGCCAGGTTTATTCTGACGTCTGCTTTTTATTGTCTTCTGAACAACCTCGGCGTACTCAGCATCTGAAAACAATTTGGAAAAAAAAATAAAGTTTGAATGACAATAAAATCTTCATCGATTTATTCTTTCGATGGAAAGTACCCGAAGACCAAAAATACCTTGCTAAGTTTCCCAACCGTTTCCATTGGCAGAATTGCTCTTTATTCGAGGAAGCTAATGTCTGAAATTCGCAAGCAGAGTATTATAACTTTCAAATTATTCGCTTGTCTATATCTTTTTTTCTTCACAATTGCCAAAGTTGTGAGTCTTCCTTTGTCGCTATGCATTCCGCTGACCAACAGTAAGTAATATCAGGAAAACAAGTCTTTCTTTCACAGGGCCGATCAGCGACCGTGAACCACTGGCGAGATTTGTTTTTAAGTGACTGAAGCAGATTTATTTCTGGGCCAATCTTTTAGCACCGATCAGTGGCGCTAAATAAACAGCCAGATGCTGTGAATCTGAACACTCCCGTGGTTGCAGAAAACAATTCCTCGCGATTCACGACCCTAATCAATCAGATCAGAGAGAGAGAGAGATGGTGTAAGAAGAACAAGAAAACCGCAGCCGGCCGGTCAGGTCAGTATGACCGGGAGGATCTCCATGGAGATTTGCTCTACTTCTATTGTCCGCGTTATTATTCTCAAATTGATGGGTCGCCAGTCCACCCGTCCGGTCACTTCTCCGGGTTTTTGAGACGCAATTAGTCTTGGCCTCTTGTGGCTGTCAATCACAACGGCTGAAGTGTGAAATGGAGCGAAGTTCGGCCAAGTGATAGATCATGTGCTGCCGGTCAGCTTGTCCACAACAACTGTAGTCTGGTAGTTCTTTACGTGTCTGTGTAGGCCGGCCCGCAGGCAGCCAGCGTTTCAAATCCATTATCCCCCCCCCTTTCTTTTTCTTCCTCCTCCGCCCAAACATCGCCTGACCACAGATATTTTTGTGAGCGGACCGGCCGGCCCGGTCGGATCTTCGACCGCTAAGTGTAACCCCTAAACACCGGTTCGAGGTTCGCGTGACCGACCAACTCTCCCTCTTTGATATCAGATACAGGGACCGAAGTTGGCGCCAACGGATCGTTGTTTAGAGGCTACTTCACGCTTGAATACATCGCAGGCACGGTCGTCGCGAGCTCATCCCGACACTAAACTAATTTGCTCCCCTCTCCCACCACCGACACCACACTAACCCCGGATTTTCTACTAATTGAACTCCAGGGTTCTGTCTCTCTCTCACACACACACACACAGAGAAAACAAAGATAGAATAATTGAAGGGGAATATCGCGTTACGTCATCTTGTTTTCGTCAAGTCAGTTGATTAGCGTCAGCGAGGTCGGTCTGTTGTTTGACAGGTCTGGGGTCATATATTTATAGCGAGAGCTGGTTCGGTTTACAGCGATTGGACGAGACCCCGCACAGCGCGGACAGTTGCCGGTGACAGAGACGACAAGGACAGAGTGACCGCCGGTTCTATCGGCTAAGGCGAAGACAAACTTTGCTCATGGCGTCTTTTTGTTTGTTCCTCTCCGGCTCGCGGTCGTACGAAAAAGGAAAATAAAAAGAACACAGAGACCGCTTGAAAAATATTACGGTAGTTCAGCGAACGACTCTGTGTTTTTGTAGCTGGATGTTTTTTAAACTTCGTGGCATCTGAACCAAACATGGGTCGTCTGGCTGGGAAGACCTACAGCGGAAGTATCAGTCGCGCATGCGTGAAGCCAAGTAATTCAAACCTCCGCTGGCAGAGATAGCCTCTGCTCTATTGACCCATATTTGTATTGCTTTTATCTACCTTATATCTACACACCCCGCCAGCTGTCTATCTTGTTAGCGCATCAAAATTGTTAAGGTAGTCTGGTTTATTTCATCTTATATGTATAAAAGCTTTTTTTTCTTCCTCTCTCCTTTCTTTGCTGGAACAGACGTAAATATATCAACACTGAGCAAGACGAAAAACAACAACAACAAAAGCAACAAAAAAGCGAAACCTTTCTATGTAATACTTTGTAAACATTTTTTATCTTTGTACCCTTGCTGACAAATTTCTGCAATCGGAGTAGATCATCATCCATCTCCAGACGCAAGAAGATTAAAAAAAAAAAAAAGTCTATAAAACCATTTCTGATATGGAGGCAACAACGCCACTCCGAGTTTACAAATGGCGTCAATCCGTTACTTTCGTGATAAACCGAACGTCGGATATACATTAGACAACAGCATATTCTCTATTTTCCCCATCCTGCTACAATTTTATAAAAATTACGTGATGGCATCTACACGTTTATTTAGCTAAGGATTTAACGATTCATCTGCAAGTATTTGTATCGAAAAAATGTGTAGAAATTATTTGCGATAGTGATTCGGCAGCGCAAAAAGCAAAAGATATAAATGCTTCCTGACTATACTAGTCTATACTTGTGATGTCTTCTCTGCTACAAAGTACAATTTATTTCACTATTATTATGGTTCATTGGCAAGCTGCGATTTTCACTAAGATTCTCCAAATCTACTACATTAAATATCATCAAGATGTGTCCATATTATCCGCGCCTGCAGTTCGCGTAAACCCTTCTAATTTTGCCATCTCGAATGAATATAGGCCACGCGAATCTGTTGATTAGGTCTGTGCAACGGTGGTGTCAGGTGGAATAAAGGTGTGCGTGGTGTGTTCGTTCGCTCTAAAAGATAATTACAAAAGAACACGTCTCATCCTCAAAGAGGTGGAAGCGGACAAAGCCACTGACTACTTAGGAAAGAGAAGAAAGAAAGAAAGAAAGAGCCAAAATAAAAGTAAATTAATAAATAGCAAGAATAAAAACGCCCGATGGAATTCCTGTTCCCACTTTTTAAGACAAACAACGGTTGGATCCGCCGTCGAAGCTCCCGGTAAACAAGCCCTGGCTGTGGGTGAGACTCCATATTCGCTGCCTCGTCTTCGAACTGTAGCAAATTAATTGTAACCCTAGATACGACGCTTTCCCTCACAACCATCTGAATAAACACGCATACCGGCTGACAGATAGTCAGGTCGGTTCGGTTAAATAAACTTTGTGTGTATGGCCAGCGTTTCCACCGGCGCAGGCTGGATCAGAATTCTGTCTGTACCACATACAGGCCTCTGTTTCTGCTGTGGGCTTCTCTCTGTGGTAGAATGCATGGAAAATCCAGACGACGTATTTCGGCCGCTTATATCAAACACACTTTTTTTCATGGACCATATTGTTGTTGTTGTTGTTGTTGTTATAATTTTCTTTGTTGTGGTTGTTGCTGTTTATCCTTACTATTATTTTCATTAAATTAAAAGTATAGCAATAAAGGATTAGAATTTATCGCAGCATGGACGGAAGAAGAGCCCGGTTCAGTTTGTAGACGCCGTGATAAGAGAATAAGCACCCATATGTATACATTAGTGCAGAAAATATATGAAACGGTGAAATAATACAAATATCTATCATCCAATGGCAGCTTCCCGGGAAAGGTCGGAATAGTTAGCCAGGCTGCAGCTTTCGACCCTTCCTGGTGCTGTCACGTGTAGACCGGACCGGACCCGTCGTCAGGCTACTTACTGGACTGCTATAGTCTTGCGCTCGAGTTTGAACCCCGTCGACACCGACTCGGTTTAGCGTACGCATCTCCCCCCAGTAAAGTTCCTTCTTCGCCAGACGACCGCCTTTCATCGGGCTCTGCAGTTTCCTCCCACATCTAAACATTTTAAAATACGTTCGCGTGCAGGCTCCAGCGCGCTGGTGAAAGTGGTTTGAGAGAGCTGCTACTCGAAAATCGCTTGAATTCTTCAGGTGAGATGGCGTAAAGGTAAGCCCACTAACCATTCCAGAATTCTCTTGCGCTATGCAGCTTACCAACGAATATACCGACTTTTCTTCTTCTTAAAACCCTGCTTAGAATAAAGTGGTGAAGTCAGTGACGAGAATTTCACTTGATTTCTGGCAGAAGTCATAATCCGAAGACTACAAACAAACAGGCAATTCTCACGAGCGTGTGAAGACAACTGCAAAACTCTGGCACGGAATGTTTTCTGATAATATTTACTTGGTTCCGTTGGTTTTCTTTTCGTCTCCACGTGTTTCATTGGACAGTAAGACATCCTTCGCTAATTCTATCGGTGCGTTGTTATTTCCTGTCACTTTATTAGTAATTAAGCTAACTAAAGAACCTACATTTCGGTAACCTGCCACTGTTTTACATTATCTGGACTGTAGCAGTCAGACCGACAGTTCTGGCGTGAAATAGTGTCAATTAGCTCTAGATGGTGGGCTGAGCTGATCTTTAACGCACGGCCCGTTGATTGCTAAGCATTCTGGATGTAGTAACGGACCGACACTTTTAAAGGTGAAGAAATAAGGCCAGATTGAGTATTTAACGTGTTCTCAGTCATAGAGAAATGACAAGGTACTGATGATGATGCACCAGATGAGAACTCCCCTGTTTCAGCAAAATATCTGTTATGAACGGGAACAGATTTAAATGAACGTTCTTCTTCCTTAGTGATTTTTTCCCCTGGAAATTACAATAAAATTCATTTTTCAAAATTCTTTCAAGATTTCCCCTCTAGGCACTGCTCCAAGAAGGTTCCTGATTATTTCGTTTTCTCACATTGAACCTACAACTATTTAGAATATATATTTTTACTACTTAGATTCGTCAATGCTAAATCATTTTTCAGAATATGCTGCAGTCTGCAGGCAAGAACTGTTTAGCATTCTTTAATAAAATAGCATCCGTTCTTTCAGACTCCCCCCCAAATCAAACATTGATTTGGTTACCATTTATAGCACCAAACTATCATCTGTCAGCGAAAGCTGGTTATATTAAAACGTTATCTGAACTCCTCTATATCTTTTCGATGTATTTTGTGTTTAACAAGAAAACTCTAAAATGTGTGTGTGTGTGTGGCGCTGGTTGGTTCTTTGTGTGCGCGCGTTCTAATAATGGATTTTAATATTCTCCTTTTCAGGTAACAATGCGCTCTGTATTCAAGTAAATATAAATTATATCGCATGAGTGGATGTACTGGGAAGAAATTTTCCGAAATATAAAATATTATGAATATCCTAAAAATTGGCAATGATACATTTATTGTGAATCATTTTGGCACACGCGCAGTCACGTTATAATCTAAACAACAGAATCGATCTTGATCAAATCACTAATTTATTTTCCATTTTGTAGAAAAGAATCACTTCATATTATTACTAGTTCGATCACAGTTTCGCAGTAAAATATTCATTATATATATGCATGTATTTCAAAGAAGTGATAAACGATCACATAATACAAAGTCACGTATGATATAAATGTATTTATTTCAAAGAGTTATATATTTTAATGGAAAAGTCTGAAAGATGGTGAAACAAAACAAAGATTTGAATTATTTTGTTGTATTATGCCAACTTTTAATAAAATAAGCAATTACAAATTTTTATTTTAACAAAATAATTAGAAGTTCCATATAAGCAGCAATACGAAGTGGGACATAATATATTTAGAAAGAAGAGATTTCATTAAGATACTCGACATTTTTATGCTCAACGTAATGTAAATCACTTGTGACGTCATCAGCCAGCGATGACGTCACCCCCAAATCTTTTCATAGAAAGACGATGGTTTTTTGTTATTCAGTGTATTTCTGGACGATATATTTGGTTATTTTCGCCTGAGCTAAATTATAATTGAAGTAAAATAAAATTTTCTAACTAAACAATTCTAATGGCACATAGTAATATTATTTTTGTATATAATCAAAATTTGCATTTTAAAGTTTAGCATTACAATGTTTGCATGCGTACTTTTTATTGGTGAGACTGGCTTGTTAGCAGTTTCTAGTTGCCGATGGTGTAACAAGAATAAGAATTGGATGAGTTGGATTCACCACAGAGGAAGTCAGAGAGCATCCACAACAGCAATCACTTTAAAAGGCCGATGTCGTGATTTACACAAAGCCTCCTGGGTAAAGAAACACTTAGCAATGCGGTTTCTCACAAGTAATTTATCAACTAACTTTAAGTCATGCTGAAAGTTTAGCTAATCATTATATCTATTTTCCTCTTGTTGATATCAAAAATCTTTCACATCAAATCCAGCCAACACCACTGACGATTCTAAATATATCAGATGTGCGGCCGGTGGTTAAGTACTAAACTGCCATGTTTTGGGACCCGAGTTTGAATCCCCGGTTAGGATTGGTTCCGTTTCGGCGTATCTCCATGACATAGTTATTTTCTGGCTCTTTTTCAGCAGCCGGGTAGATTTCCTTCGGTTTCTCTCGCCTCCAAGAATGAAGAGCTCCGGTAAGGTTTAGCGGTTACATGTGGTGAAAGTTCCGCTGATGACTCTTGACCGGCTCGCAGCTTGAACTCCCCCGCTCGACTCGACAGACTCCAACCGTACCTAGATAACTTGCTTGATTACCAGGTTAATAACTCACCTCGACAGTCAAAGATTAAAAAACCCACCCTTTTATTAAGTGTCTTTTACCAAACATTGGTCGAGGAAGCGATTACGGAGTGTGGATAAATACACAGAAATTTCGAATCGTCTTAATAATTAAATATATTTTTGTTATTTATAAATAATTATAACTTAAAAATTTCTTGAAGATTAGACAGTTGTTGCTTGTGGGAAATATATTTTTTTTAAAAATCCATTAAATCAAAATTTTGAAACTTCTTCATTTCAACTTCTTGGTTAAATTTAAACTTTTTGCTTTCACACACTGCGCATGATTTTGAGTGATTTGTAGGTGAGTATCACTTGTACAAAAAGGTTTATTTTAGTTTATTACTACTATTAACAAAAGAAACAAATAGCTAAGATTAATTTTTAAAAAACTGTTTTACTTGACCTTACTCTGTCAATTTCAGAAGCGTCAGTTCATACTTGTGACGTCATAAACAGAGTAGGAGGTGGTGGTACGAACGTCACGTGTCTTTTACCACGTGTTCATGAAAAAAATTTTTTTTTTCATTAACTGTTTCCTTGTAGCTTTTATTAATAACTTATTTATTACTTTATGCACATAAATTAGACAAACAAAGGAGTTCACGCTTTAATTTATATTTTTATTTACTTAGGAGTTGCCTTTAATTAGAATTAACCACAAACACACGCGAATCTAGCAAGCGGAGAACAACCGCGGTTCGCCAGGTGAAGCCCGGTTCTGCGTGGTCACCATGAATCTGGGAGAGAGAATCAACAAAGTTCTTTTTTCCCCATTCAGTTTCTCAGAGGTTGTTAGCGTTAATTGTAGCCACGACCAGTTTGAACGAGCTCGGTTTCCATAGCGACGGGTGCACCTGATCTACCGTCAGTACAGCTAGGTAAACACAGTGTGACATACTTGTGTACGCAGTCTGTGCCAGGTTTCACACCTGGACCATATTATCTGGCTTGTCGTTGGAACACGTCAACAGAATATTTTCGATCTCCTTGCGATAGTCTGAAGTTTTTGCAGCTTGTTTATAACTGGAGAATTCTTAAATATTAAACAGTATATTGTACTAAGGTATAATTGTGTTGCCAGGTGCAAAGAGAGGGGGGAGCCAAATGAATTAAGCTTCTCTCAGTTTTCAAAACTATTTTATTCCACTTAGAGCGGAAATTAATCGTTCTGATTTTGCGAGTTTACAACCCGAAATATGATGCACCTCCAACTCTAACATATAACTCTATATTTCTGTTTAACGGAGAGTAGTTTACGGTCTTTCATGCAGAAGTTTCGTAAACTTGCATCCTGAGCAGCAGATCACAACAGTAATCCGACAAAGTCCTTCCGCCGATGCTGCGCAAAACATTCACAATTATTTATTTATTTTTCAAAAATTTTGACAAATACGCAAAACGTAAGGAATAACGTGGCTCGCTAAGCAAACGTCTTCTGTCCTTCCTTACTTGTGCATCCGTTGCTCAGCACGCGCTCACAAATATACGTTTATTTAAGTTAAAGAAATATATATGTGACAGCGTAATTTCCGGGTTCTCGTTGCTACGTAGTTGATTTTCTTGTTTATGTATCAGCCCCTGTCTACTAAGACCCGCTATGGTGGTGGTGATGATTCCTGATCAGCGTCTCTGAAATGTACGCCAATAAAACCATTGGTCATTACTTCGTTGTACAGGAGTGCAGTGGCGAAACGGAACTGGTCTGTCCATAAACAGCACGGCAGAGAGCCCCGCTACTCGACAGGAAGAAGATGACAACGTCGCTCTAGTGGCCATTTGATTAAAGCAGATCGATTTCTAGTATCCATCTGTTTTATGGTCTCTCTGGCGATTCAAATCGATAAATTGAAAAATGCTATTGCGCTTTAAGCTTTTTTGTAGTGATGGGGAAAAAAGGATAAAGGACTCATAAGAACGTCGTGAAGCGCACTATTTTGCACAACTATGACGCGCACGAAGTCGTTTGTGGTCTTTCCTTTACGGAAGTTCACGCATTGTTTGAAAATATCAATAGTTTACATTCACTTAAATTCCTTTGAAGGTAGTGACCGAATAGTGTTTTATTTACGGAATAAACAAAACGTATTTATTAAGAAAGCGAAAGTTCCTTTGAATCAGTTTAGTCGGGTAATATTAATCGAAAGCTGTTTTAAAAAGTGTCTATAAGAGTCTGTTTTTGGGTTAAGCCCTCCTGAAGGCGACAGCAATAGATCTTCGGAACGTTAGGTTCATTAGTTGATTCTGTTACTAAGGTGATGAGAAAGGGCCAAACTATTAATCTATTTCTTTCACAACAACTAATGTTACATCCTTATGGAATCAACAAGAAAAAATTCAAAAAAAAAAACTTGATTTTGAAAGCATTCCGAAATATACCGATTTTTTAAATTTTGTTTTCCATTTTCGGAGAAAAATTTTGAAAACAAAAGGATGTTTTCCTTTTTTTTTTTTTCATTAAAAAAGATCGAAACAACAACCAATGGCAGTCGTTCTCTCCGGGGCGACCTCCGAGCAGTCTGCAGTCACTGACCGTGAACCGACCACGAAAGTCGTAAAACGCAAATCTGAATTCTTTCGTTTGTTTATTTGTCTTTTCTTCATGTAGTCATGAACGCAGCAGCGTTTCCAAGAAATACAATACGTCAAAGAAATTACATATAGTGTCACTCGTAAAAAAAAAGAGTTTACAGAAGTCAATAGTTATTGGATAATGCAGAAAGACCAACATGAATATATCCATTTTCCCCCCCCGTATTTTGCGTGAAATGAGTATATTTAGGTCAAAAGCAGCTACAACCCCCAGCAGGTGGAAAATGTAAATGGTTGCCTATAAAAATCATCTTGTTTAAAGTTCTACCACAGACTTCTGTCCCAAAGCTTCAGGCAGAACACGAGAAAGGTCTCGACCTAGACAGCCCTGTGTTACATCAGAGCATCCAAACAGCTGCAGCTACGTCATCTAGGGAGACATCATTTAACAAAAACAGATTTCGCCAATGACTAGGAACAGGAGGTGCACCAGAGAATCCAGTTGCTGCCATCAAGAGGCAGAGATCAAAGGAGGGTAGATGGCTTACAGCCGCATCATTGCGCACGGAAACTGTTTGCTCAGATGTGAGCTCAACATCGCAGATTTGAGACTAATGCATTTTTCTCAGACAAGGCACGATTCGGTCTGCCATTTACTAATGGTAGGATCCGGGTCTACCGCCGTCAGGCACGAAACTACTATATCAGATTTAGTGGATGGTGTGGGCTATTGTGAACAGTAATTTTCGCCATCAGTTAGTGGTTCTGAACCCGAATTCGTCAGCCCGCTAACATGTGGATGATACTCCGCCCCGGACCTGTTCTACTCGGACAGCGCCAATGTCCTTGACTGGATCCCCGTCGAGCGCGTGTCGTCGTGTCAAAGTGGTTTGACGGAGTGGGGAACAACATTCCTGTAGCTGGAATACGACACGCACGCAGTGTCATATTAAGAGATTTAAGTCTTCCTCACCACACTTATGACCGGATGTATGTCATCTTAGCATTTTTCAAAAATACTCCCTCGCTGGCTGCTCACCGAACACCGTTTCGTAACCGAACGAGGGTAACGGATTAGCCCTGAGACCTAGCAATCTGTCGAGTAACGAACGTGACATTGTGAAGACGTTCACCACCCAGGCAATAAATAAGTTAACAAATTCCATCCGCGTGCGTTTCCATTGTATCCAAGCCAAACCGAGTCATTACATCGTCCGCCCCTCCAAAAAAAAAAAAAAAACAGGAGACAGGCGAAAGGAATCCCAGCCAGCTCCAGTATTCATCGGATAAAATATCAAAACCAGTAATCTCATTACAGAGACTTTCTAACCTGGCGGTTTGGCTACAGCGACAGCTATTTTAAACGCCATCCCTTTTTATCGTATTATTTATATTTTGGTTGTTGCACACGTACAACTTATTACTGCGTGAGTTTGTTTCTAAATTTAACGGAGAACAGATTAAGAGAGACAGTTTCAACGTTTCATTCTGCGCTATTCGGCGAGAAAAACAAATTGGCTTGCATCGATCAGGGAAGGTGGCGCCGACAATCGGCTTCTGTTTAACGAGTTTGTGTCGGACTTAACCGTGCCGCTGATAATGTTTCTGGAGAAGCATCGGAGAGGAAGGAAGGAACCTTTATCCCTGTGAAAACTCCAATCCCGGACGCTACTCCGTGCGGGAAGGATTGCCGGATAAGAGTGGATTGTAAGCAAGTCCGTGCAAAAATGAAGAAACTCGTTGTAAATTTCTTTAATGACTGACGTAGAAAACTACAAGGTGGTAGTTACATTACAATATAGAGGATGGCAAATGTCGTGTAAATGGGTGTAGAAGTGGTCTTCTTTTATACCGGTCGTCTACAGTGCTCCACCAACATCTGGATCCCCAGAAAATTGTAAGTCAGTGTTTCGGATTTATTTATTTTTTTTCACAAGAGGCGTACATCTGGGTGAAAGGTCACACGAGCTGGAATTTACAGAGATAAGCCAGATCCGATGGTCCTCGTGTTAAAGGGTAATGCCATGTCCCCCGGTACGGCACACCTCGCGGATGACAATATATTTCCTCCCCAGGCCCCGACCTGGCAGCGTCCGATTTCCGTCTTCCCGGATCGCTACAGAACGTTGTCTCTTCACTGGCCTCGTTCCACCGTCATGGGACCCACTCGGAGACGATTTACTCTCGTTGCGGAGGAGAAAGAAATAGTTTGGTTAATTAAAACGGACAAAAACAGGTTAATTAGCAACAAAACGTGTCTGGTCTTTTATTAGTGCCTCGCCTCTCATTAAGAAAGACAACTTAAAGCGGCCATGTGAATCTGGGTTCTATTGACCGATTAGAAAACTTTGCAACGTTACGAAAACTCACGATTAGGTTTCCGACATCGTTGGCTGCTTCCGGACGTTTAGCCATCAGATCGATATATGGCAAATGGCGTATAATGCCCGTATTTCACCAGCAAAATTAACCCTGGATTTTCTTTTAAAGAATGACAGATATTTTATCGACTGCTACCTGTGAGAAATCAAGAATTTTCGTATCGCTGTATTATAAGAATGTTTTCTGACTTATCGGCACACAGAAACCAGATACAGCTTGCATACACAGATATACTAAATAATTTGCCAATGCATTTTGATTTTGAATTGATTGAATAACGCTGTACAACTATTTTAATTAGTCTGCCACTCCACAGGCACCACGGATGTCCAATCCTTTCTGATATATATAATATTGAAAATATGGAAACACAGGCAAGCTCACGTATATAATACTAACACAATGTATTAGTATTTGGTGTGGTTATCACTGTATTACTGTGGAATGTTCCAAATATCTTGCTGCACTTTCCACAATTCATCCAAGATCTTTGTTTACCATTTGACTTTTTCAGTAGCTATATAAACCCATATAGTCCTATACCACTCCCCGGTCTGCCTTTGAACAAAATGCAGTTGATTATTGCCAGACAGCTTAAATTTGGACTCACCTGTAAAAAGCATCTTCTTTCAGGTTTGGTTATCTCACTTTCATTTCACTCTTGGTATTTGATTGCCTCTCTTAAGCAAAGGTTTTTCTGGCAGCTACACTTCCACCAATAGGTCTTAATATCCTTGAAGAAACTTTAACAACCTTACTTGCAGCTATGTCGTTTGCAAGCTCTTTACTGGCTCACTGACAACATACACTGAGCTAATTAACATCACTTTTGGAAAGTTTGGGTTTTTCTTTCTTGACTACAGCTCAATCTGAAACATGAAGTTGGCTGCAATCTGCCAATAAAGTAACTAACTAACCTTCACCAGCAAAGATTCTGATTTCTTCTATACACCTGTCATGGATCTCCTTCCCAGAAGTCAATAGTATTTATCACATTACAAAGGTATCAATGCTCATGCCTTTATAATCCTTCTGCAGATTTGGCACTTTCTAAATGCTTGCGCAACCACCAATCACAGTGTATTATATAAATGCATGACTGTATTATAAAGCA
Source organism: Nautilus pompilius (assembly GCA_018389105.1). Taxonomy (NCBI): domain Eukaryota; kingdom Metazoa; phylum Mollusca; class Cephalopoda; order Nautilida; family Nautilidae; genus Nautilus; species Nautilus pompilius. The sequence continues at coordinate 508,847 of JACATO010000340.1, forward strand.
TTTCAGATTTCACACATCAGACTTGATTTTACCTGGTGCTATTTCCATTTTTTACCCTTCCATAATTATTTCCAATGCATAAACATTTTTTTGTAAATAATCTAAGAGAATTGCGCCCAATCAACATAAAAATACTGTCGGTCTATACTTGCAGATGAGACCCAATTGAAAGTTTTTTCTCTCTCCATATTTAGCTGTGAAGAGCTGGTGATGTAAACCAAATGTTTAAGTTAAGACAGCCTGCACTAATCGCTGGGTTATTGACCTGCAGAATACAAAGATGAAGACTGTTCATTCTAGGGCTTCCCAGAGCCAGCAGAGAAGTATTTACCAGATAGGAGAGCTGATGGGAAGAATGTTAAAACTTTTCCTAACAATTCTAATTTTCTACTTTTATTTTGAAGTGAGAGAATATGGAATAGTATTCACCTGACATGTTTAGAGTGCATGATACACCAAAAATATCCTAAACACTCAACACCTTTTCTTTGTGGAAGTCATTGAGATATTGTGGACTGCACTGTTTATTATTTAGGCCATCAAATCTGACTTTTTTTGGTTGAAGATCCTGTAAATTACAACTAAAAGATAAGTCTGTTTAACTGGTGCGTGTGTGTGTATTACCATTTCTTAATTATCAGCAAATAGAAATTTAATAGAGATTTCTTTCAGCATGGTTAGTGCTAAAATTTAATGTTTCGGTACTTAACAGTCTCTAATTTTCTGTAATAGGACCTAAACCTGTTTTTATTTCTCTTTCTAAGTTTATTTAAATAAAAAAATTTACAGTAGATTAGGTGATTATATATTAATATATATGAGTTAAGGGTATAATAATTTAAAAGTATGCTTCATTCATTATTCTGATCTTGGTTTGGAAACAAATGTCAATCACTTTTCTTTATGTACCATCTTATAACTCAGCAAAGAGCTACAATCTCCATTCCTTCCCATTGAAGTCAGTCTTTTCTATTTCATCAGTGATTTACACTGCATTTATTAAAATAAATTTGAAAGCTTTCACCACATTTGCTTGTCTTGACACATTGTAACACCATACGAAGAACTTGTAATACTGAGAGTATACAGGTAAGAGAGATACTGTGTGCACAAATTTAAAGCAGATTGTTCGAAAACAGAAAACTTACTAACCTACACACGAAAAGATTATAACGCCAAAATGAAATAAGGCAGTGATGGCCTTTTAAAATGGCCATAAGAAGAAAAAACTTTTTCTGTACAATTTCTTAGAAGAATCTTTGACTTAATAGAGGTTTCTATAAATGCTCTGAGCTTGGGAACAAACTCTTTATTCCTGCTATTTACTCTTACTAACAGTAGGATTCAAAATACAAATTAGCTAACATTCTATGAATATCAGAGACTAATATTCTAGTAAAAGAATCATTAATGAATGGAATAAATTACCTGAGGGTGAAGCTATTGGTGATGGCAGTAAAAATCAATTTAAGAATCATAGTGATGGCCATTTCTCTTCATTGGACTCTTGCATAAGCCATGGTGTCTTCCTGTCTCCATGTAACATCTAAACTGAATCTTTACATGGATCTCATGCCAGTTCAAAGTTGTTTTGCTCACCAAATGGCCAGTCTAATTATTTTCAAAGATGGGAATGAAAAAAATTGTACATTTTACTTTAACAGGTAAAAAATACAAGGGCACCTTGTAGGAAAAGCATGGTAAAAATTCTGCTGTTGTGTATAGACAATACTTTTTTTTTCTTCCATAAATAACCAATCTAACAATGTAGGTTAAATGTCTGAATACAATGAGAAAAACAAAGTTATCAGTGAAAAGTAGAGGGATGGATTATTGCAAAATAATGTCACCATATTCCAATCCTTTGGTACTCAGATGATGGTGATGGAGACTTCCAAAACATTAGCTTAGTTACTATATCAGGGAGTCAAACTAACAACCATTTCAGTTTGGCTCCTTCTGCTTAAATATTTCAGCTTTACAGAAGACTATGGCTTTAGAAAGATAACTGATCCAATTCTTGGAAGTTTAGTTTGTAATGTTTGTGTTAATGCTGTAATACTAGGAAGAAAGTGTCAGATGTTGTTAGTGGCATTTGCCAATCCATTAACTGTTTCACTGCTGCAGGCCACACGTGAACTCGTTGTAAAATGGCCACTTTGATTAGTTAATAGCAACTTTTTATTAGATTACTTGACCTGTACCAAAACTTGATAATAGTAGTTTTACCAATCAAAAACAATCAGCAAAACAGTTAAAGACATGAATAGCAGTCTTTCTCTTAAGATTGACTGTGCTACACATGTAGATCACTTTTTTTTTTGGTATTAACATTCAGATTGTGAAAGACAGATTGCAAAGCATACCAAAACTATGAAAGTTAGCAAAAGGCATACCCACCATCTCAACAACATGCTTCTTGAAGTACTTACACATTATGATGATATCAGTATGCAGTGAATACACAGATACTTATGCAAACATGATAAAGTGCTTCCAACATATTGATGATGATAATGAACAGAGAAATAAAGTAAACTTGGTTGCTGGAGAAATACTTGATGTTCATCACAAAGAAACAGGTTCAGTCAGGTCAGATACATGTACTGGAATGCATAACACTGAATCTGTTACTGGTGTTGCAGTATAACAAGTGTCTGCTGCTCAGCCCAGTCTTTCCAGCTAGCAGTCGATAATGCACTTAAAGATGCTAAAGCTTGTTCCATCTACAAAACACACAACTCGGCTGTGCATGGTTATTGATATGCTGAAGCTTATGAGACCTATTTTAGACTGACCCACAAAATGGCACTCAAATTTTATATGCTTGAGCACCTGCTTTTGGGTCGAAAGAATTCTGCCAGGATATGGCAGCATCAAATTCTCAGCTTCACATTATAGATGCTGAGTAGAACATGATTAAACAAATAGTCATTTCTCTCAAAGCAGCTAACCAAAGGAGACTTTCAAGGTACATGTTTAAAATGTCAGCTTTAAATCTCAAGTGGCACCACTCTACTTTTGCTACAATCTTTCTTGATCCAAAGCACCAGCTGTTATCATCTGAGAAAGAAAGCGAGGCTAAAGCTAACCTTACACCAAGCTATGCACCAATGCTGAACTGTTGTCTGCTGGACCAAGCAGCAGCAGCAAGCAAGCAACCCATCAAGCAAAGCAGATAAAAAGGTAATAAATACCAGGGAGAAAGATGAAAAATTTGAGCTTCGTCTGCCAGAAATGTACCAATGTTAACTCATAAACCTTGATTAAGCAAAAATAAAAACTGAAATACTGGCAAATACTCTGCCTAAACTGCAGAAACTAGCTGTTCCATCAACACACATTGTGGCTGAATGCACCTTTCCTGGTCTGAAGTTTGTGTCATCATCCTGAAGAACGAACATGATGGGGGATGTCCTGGAAGAGATTTATGGTGATTTGCTGCAACAGTACTGTCAAAGGACGAGTGCGATTTTGTTTCGTTAGTTGGTTACAATTACCGTTCTGTAAATAATTAGCAATTTACACTGTGGAATAAGAATTTGTAATGTTTTGCACAACACTGATTAGAATGTTGTGTTTGTCGACTTGCTGCTCAACAATGGTAAAAAAATGTGGTCATGGCCACAGATCGGCTCAGGAAGTCTCACCTGGTCCAACACCCCCCCACCACCACCATTAACAGCAGTCAAATGATGGGCAATACTAAAAACTGGCAAGATCTTTAACATTATAATATTAAAAAATGCATGCCATGTTCGCTTAAAATAATAAAAAAAATTGGTTAATTCATTAATGACCACAAATAAATGGACAGCATGAAGGGGTCATAAAAGCCTCTTGTTCTTATCAGTCTCAAAATATCACTGATAAAAACAGAAGCCCAAACTGCATGCCATGTTACTAAGCTCAGCTGAAAACAGGTGTAAGGGGCTGTGAAGGCAGACCCTGAAGGAAGGGATAGATGGTAGAGATGAACAATGTATATTAAACAACAAGACAAATGAAAAAAAAAAAAACAACAACCCACAGTGTGGTTTCTTTTATTTTACAAATGTTGTGTGGGCTCCTATAATAACTTAAAGCCTAGTCGGTCTACAAGATTCACAAGAACTTCGGTCTGTACAGCATCCACTAACATGCTCACAGTTTTATTCACATTCACAAATGCCCTTTCAGATTCCGTGTAAACATATTTGCACACACAAAAAAAAAATATTATAAAACAAAACAATCAAACAAAAAAAAAAAATGGATTTCTTCTTAACAGGGAAATAATAATTGTTGTTTGATCTTTTAAAGTTTTTTTGAGAGAGAGAGATTTTTTCAGAATTACTGTAGTTCTGGCATGTTATAAACCCACTGAAAGACTTCTTTCTACCAGATTTACAGCATAATAAATTGTTAGACTGGTCGAAATGTTTTCACAATTCCAGATTGGATCATCAGTTAAACAATCAAACAGTTAGCTCTGTTGTTTGCGCCACAATAAGCCCAGTGGACTTTCATGACAAGAGACTATTTCATTTAACAAAAAAAACAAACAAACAAAAATTTTATTTAGAACATATCCCAAAAAATACAACATTAAACATGTACTAGAAGCATTCGAGTGAAACCCAGCCAGTTACCATTGGGGAAATGCTATTTCAGCCAGGTTTCATTTGAACGTCCCGAGTAGATCTTAATCTGAAGATATGCACTTACATTGCAAGGGCATATCTTTCTACAAATTATCCACATTTTTCCGACTACAGGAACCAGACAAGAAAATGTTGCCGGTACTTGAAAATATCTTCGGTGCTTACACTAAAAAAAAAGAGAAAAACTAGACTAAAAGGCAGGTATAAATTTACTCCCATTTAATTTATTAATCCATGGACTCCATAATTTTATGCTTAAACGGGGGCCCAAGTCTCGAGTTCAAAATCCTAAAATAGATGCCGTTTAACTCTGTTTACTGGCTCTTTTTGTGACAAAGCTTTTTTAAATGTTTCATTCCGATACAGCAGAACTCTGATAAAACCTTCTATGACTCATGCACATGTCTGACTAGAGTTTCTAAACCGCTGATTGTCTCTTTATAAAACATCCAGATTGCATGTCAGATTTTTCAGTTGTAAATTTGTCAAAGCTGACACAATCAATCTCTAGCAGATCAAGTGGGCTTCAGTTTATTAAATAGCTCCTTCGTTCGGTGAATGGAAAGCTCTCTCTTAAGGCATAATTCTACATGGTGGAAAATAAATTTATTTCCTCAAATTCTTCCGTTTTAATTCCGATGACAGCAAGCTGCCCCCCTTTTTTCTTCATTATTTATGTTCAAATAATCAAACTTTAATCCTATTTTTAAAAATGTATAGCCACAGGCAGCATAAGAGATCTTAGTCACATGAAATCAGACTTACGCAGTAGCACACTTCAAATTCCAAGATTCTGAATGACATCATTTTTCTGTATTTCAGAGATGTAAAAAGAATATTTGGAAAAATTTCATTTTTTTCCCTTTTGCTCCTATAAAAAAGCGTGAAGGTTTGGGTATATATTCCAGACAATATGGTAAATAACAAATCTTATTGTCCCAAGAATCAACCCAGTTTTTTTTTTTAAAAAAAAAAAATGGAAATAAAAAAATTTGTACTAATTTATCTAAGAATGAGTCAAATGTTTTCTCTACGGTGAACTCAGCTCTGTTACCTAACCATCTTCACAAGCAAGGAGTTATGCTTATTAGCATATTCAAGACACTGCCAGATGTGTATGTAAGGTAAATTTTCCAAAAGTTGCTCATATTTACCATCCTAGCTACTCCCTAATATCCTGTCAAATCTGACTAGCTGTGTAAAAAAATCTTTTCCTATTCCCCAGCTTTATAAAAAAAAGAGCATTTATCACAAAGAATTTTCAATAAATTGGAAATATCCATACGAGAGAGAGACATTTTTGAAGTAAAATAAACATTTTCAAACTACTTTATAAATTTTTTAGAATCTTTGACACAGTAATGAATAAAAGATAGCCAGACTGACCATTTTGTTAAATCATAAATAAAAGTTCTTTCAGGAAATACAGTTTCATTTAATTTTAGTCTAACTGTGAATGGGACTCCCTCGTAGATAAGTTGTTTTCAGTAGTCGTCTAAAAAAACTGACTTTTTTGTGTCATAGGTTTTCCGATAAACCACAAGGGCCATCCCGATCTCTCTGTTGTCTGGAAATACAGACAGGTAGATAAATAATTAAAGGGGCCGCAGATAGGGAAACATAACATTAAGTCTTGAATAAACAATACTGGATCAGGTAACACTTACAACCTGTTGCATGCATGCCGCTACATGTCCTTTGTTCATCAGTCTCCGGTTGCATTTTCTTTTATTAGCAGCTGTAGGCATGGGAATCAAAAATCCTAACCCCAGCTTCATGGTCTCCATCTGAACAGAGGTTTTGTTAGCGACAACAGGATGTGAGCTGTGCCTTGTGTGGTTTAACAGAAGGAAAAAAAACAACAAAAAATAGTATTTCTCACATAGCGCAGTTTAAAGGAATGAGTTCTGATAGATTAAGATAGCACTAAAATTGTTTGTAGATAAAAATTATTACTAATTAAAAAGGTCTGTTTGTGTGAATTAGTTAAATTATAACCTGCCAATTTAAACCAGGAGCCATTCTAATTTTTATTTGGGAAGATAGGGTGTAAATTCATTGCTCAGAGAAGTACATTAAGAATAGATATTATTAGATAAAAAAGTTTCTGAAATGACAAAAAAGAAAGAGCATCTCACCTTGCTAGTGTATATATGGAAAAAAAACAATTTTTTTTTGTGGGCTTCTTACACGTTAAGATAATCTACAAAAATGAAAGTTGGAGACTGTGGTTAGAAGAGAGTTAAAGCAGGTGTTTCTGAAGTTGTTAGAGAGAGGGGATCAAAACACTGGAGCTTTACAATGACCAACAGAATGAATGTGTATCATTCTAGGCAAAAGATGGCAAAATAAGAATTCTTTTTCTTTTAAAATAAGGAAACATGATGTTGGGGAACTGATTTCCAAATCAGAGGTTCTACAATTTTTCACTGAATTCTCCAGCTTTCTGACAGATCAGTCTTAAAACTGGAACACATACCAACTGAATACTATAAATACTTCTCCCAAGTAACTGACCTTTTCTCAGTTTTATTAATCTACTCTTTTCTAAGATATTAATGGCTTAATGTTAACTAATTTTCACAACCATTAATGAAATAATTACCTAAAATTACCAGGTTATACATAAATTTAAAAAAAAAAAAGATGCCATATTTGTTTATTTACTTTTACCTAAAGAATTAAAATAAACATTTAGAGAGAAGCTGCACTAGAAGAAATCAAGGGGTCCAGTCACAATTTATCGCATTAATAAAAATAAGCTTTTATTTTTTTCTTTATTTTAATTCTAAGAAATCACATATAAGGACCATTTTCAATTCTTCTGAAATTCATATCTCAGAAATAAAAGGGTTTTCCTAACCAAAACTTAAAAACAAAGCACTGAAAAATGCCCAAATACGAATATATTAAAAAAAATTATGATCATGGATTTAGGAAGTTTTATATTTACAAAAAGCTACCAACCAACCCTTCCCAACTAACAATAGAAAGAATGTCCAACAAAGGCAATAAACTTTGAAGTCAATAATGTATTGAACACAAATTGATTTGGAGCAGGAGCTCTATGGGTATAGGTTGAAATGTAACTTTGATGCCACCATTGAGATGCTGCAGCAGCAGAGTCAGGACAAGTTTTCCTTGATGGTGATGATGCAGCTCATAAACAAAGTAGAAACATTTACTGGGTAAAATGCCGCCAGCAACTTTTGTTCCATTTATTCACAAAATTATACTGGATAAATATTCGACCCAAGCAAAAACAACAACAAAGCAACAGCGGCTGAGCGTGACAGTTCATTTGTGGAGTAATTTTAATGCTGTTTGTAGTATTTAAGACAAATGTAGAATGAGGCTAAACTGGCACAAAAAAATACACAGTAGTACGAAAAATCTGACTATGTTAGATAAAGGAAAACTACTAAAAATACTGCTTTTATTTTTAATTGATTTGTCTGTGCATATTTATTTCCTTCTGCCACAACCAGAAGAGATTTTTTTCAATGCTTGGCACCATTGCTACATTATTTTTTACAATACAATTCGTTTTTTATTCTTGCATTAATTTGGATCTCAATATAAAAATTCTTGAAAAAAGTTGATCTATGGAAGATAGCAACAAATTTGAAATCATGCTATGGCAAAAGATCATTCAAGCAGTAACCGAGCCATGCATGCGTAAGGTTTTTAAAAATGCTGATACTTTTCCTCTTAAGTATGAATTAAGCTTTCTATTTTTTTAGAAAATAGGTACTAAATTGTCTCCAGTAAAACCTCAATGAAGGCTGAGGATGGCTAACAGCCGCTGCGGTAACTGAAAGTCTAACCACTTCTGCATCTGTTACTGCAGTTGTCAGTTCTTTCCAGTTTACCTCCATATGACATAAGTGTGTGGGAGCTGTGTAGCGGATTGTCACTGTTGAAATCCACCTGATGTCCGAGAAAAACATCAGTCCTTTGTCCTCATGGATAAAATGAAACAAAATTTTTTTTTGTCATTCAAACCATCATTGAAATTTTATTGGTTTTATTAAAAAATAGTTGCTGCTGACTACTGTAAAACATTTTAAATTTTCTATACAAATCTCATACCTGGTAAAATTCTCTCTTGATCTGAGATACACCTGATTAATTTATCATATCTAACTTTCAAATAAGAGTAAATATAAACATCTTGAAACAAATTGAGCAAACAGTTGTTATTTTATTAAAGATGGGTCCAGTGACATAAAATGAAAATTATCTGGTGTCGTATCGACAGCAGGACACAAATAATGGCCACCAAAGGAGTGTGGAATCTTCTATATACTACTAAAATGAACCTAATCCTTTTTAGTTACCATTATCAAGTAATTCTTATTTTATTAAATCCTGATTAATTTTGATTGCTGCATTCACTGATTGTTAGCACTAAATCTATTCAACCAAAAAAATTCCATAATTTATTTCTATTTACCTGGGATCTGAACTTTAAAATAAATAGTGTAGTTTAATAAATATGGTGTATTTGAAAAAAAAACAAACTAAAGACTTAACCCTTTTAATATAAGTGAAGATCCCTTATGAAATATAAATGAATAGTGGTATTTGTCTAAGAATTTTCATCAGATGCCCACATCAGTTAACTGTAACCATAGTAACTATAAAGATGCTGGGAATATATTTCTTTATCTAGATTAGGTAAAAACTGTTAGAAATTAATTTGAATGTAAAGTTTCTTTTTGGCATCTCTAGATTAACACACACACACAAACCCAAAAAATACAGTAATTATATATTTAGAAAAAAGAAATTGTTTAATTTAAATTCTTAAAACAATCTTTCTTCATTTATAAATGAAATTCTAAAGCACTTAAAATTAAATTGAACTAAAATTACCAAATCCATGATCAAGGGAGATAATTCCATTATTGATATTATCGCTTTACCTTGAGAATACATTTATAGAATAAACAGCAACAAAATTTAGTTGTTTAAAGATAAGTGGTAAGAAACTTTAATTTTCTTAATCCTTTAAAGTTTCTGTAAAAAGTATTTAATATTAAAAGTTTTTAAAAAATTAATATTATCTCAATAAATTCTACTCAGAGAAGATTAGCATTCTAGATTTTAAATCAAGTCTATGAATTCAGTGTTGGCTGAGAGATATTTAGTTTAAAGCCTCACAAGAGCAATAAACATTGATATGCCTGAATAAAAGCTAAATGAAAAGCAAAATATAGTAGCAACTTGTATTGAAAATAAAATTGAATGCTGTTTAAATCTGGCTACTATCAACGAAAATATCTTAATATTATGATTTACTCTTTAAATGTTCAACTGTTACACAAGTTTACACCTAGAGTAATATATATCACCAGGTGATTTTCACTCTTTGGACTCCATATTAAGAGGTAAAGTTGTAGATCACAGTGGAGGAAACAATGTGAATGTAAGACAGAATGAAACAAGCTTGCTTTTTCTGAGGGAAGATAATCTTAAACTAAATGAGAGTCCCTCCAGGAGCAGCAAGGGTTTGAATGAATGAAATAAGATTAAGAGAAAGTTCTAATGTTCTGGAGGCCTAAAATTTTAAAGAAACTATTTATTCAAATTCTAATCTCTTTAATTCGAACCTTTTCTGTTCTGCAGCATTATATTCATTCAAAGAAGTGTGCATGTAAAAATAGCTGATTTGGATTAGACATTTGCAGGTTATGAGTAAGAATTATGCCAAGTGTTACACTAGAGCTACACAACAATAACAACAATGTGTCTCTGATGTTTAATTTTAAATTAGTAGGTAGAATAGGTAAACTGATATTTATTTTAATTATTTTAAAGAAAATATGAGCTGCCATGAGAGAAAAATTTTTGTTGCCCATCTTCTCTACTATACATCTGACTGCTTTGTCTTGTCTTTTGAAATGACAAGAACAAAATTAAAACAAAAACAAGATTTTAACTAAAGGACAAATGATATCAATTTTTTTTTTTCATTCACAAGGGAAAATAAGAGAGATTCCCCCCCACCCCCACCTTCATCTTTCCATCATCCATGATACAGCACTTCTGTTCATCTTGGGACAGTACATAACAGATAGACAGGCATCATCTACCTGGTTATATTTACACACAAATGTACACCTTTTCTGACACAACGTATTTCCATGCCAACAAATATATACACAGATAGGGAACATCATAAAATATGCTGTGTCACGCGTTCTTCTCGTCTGTCTCTATACAGAAATATACACCACGTAGAATAATAATGTTAGTTTATCTTATAACAGATAGGAACTGAAAATTATACATACGAATGTGATAAATATAGTAGTCCTTGATCTTGTGGCGTCCGAATATTGCTCGTCGTACTTTTTCAGAGTCGTCCGGTTCTGGTTAGTTCTCGCGAGCTCCGGTGTCAGCTTGAGGAGGTCTTGGAGAGCCGTGTCTGCAGCCTTGGTGAAGTTGTTGTCCCCCGTCGTCATCAGGTCGAACACGCACGAGTCGAAGTAGAAATCCACGAGCTGGGCGTCCCGGCAGAGGGACTCCGCGTCGTCCCTGCTCATGGCCAGCTTGTTCCGGCTCTTGTACTCCCTCAGCTGGTCGTCCTTCTGCGCCAGGAACTCCTTGTAGTCTATCTGCTCGGTTTTCGGGCACCCCTTCACGCACAGCTCCGGCACGTCCTCCTCGCGAGCGCTCCGCCGGTTCACGATTTCCTCCGGCATCCGGATGGCGAAGGTGAAGTAGCGTCCGATCTGCCGCACCAGGATCGTGGTGTCGATGTACTTTATGTAGATCTGCACGTGTTTTCCGGGATCCACCTCGATCAGCTCCACGCTCCTGCCCGGCCCGTACTCTGTGCGCCCGTCGTAGAAGGAACCCGGTAAATTGTCTGCCTGGGCCTCGAACGTCACGAAATGGTCCGACGCGCACTCCTCGTTTTTCTTTATCATCACCGTCAGCTGAAACGGGAAGGAGGAAATTAATTAAGCTAAGCATAGGAACCATTAGGTAAGGGTGGGGGGTGGGACGTCACCGTCCTCCCGCCAGAGCCCCTATCTCGGCCGCTGGATTATGCGTTATGAACGCCAGGATCGCACCTCAACCGCCATATTGAATTCGTACTCTCCAATACTCCAACCTCGCAAATGCGGAAAACAGCTCAGCCCCAAGACGGACCCCAGCGATATACCCTCCCTATTATCAAACGACGGCACCCCACCCCCACCCAAAGGAGAGAGAGAGACACAGACACTACTATCTGCGCCGACAAGGTAAACAAGGAGAGAGAGAGAGAGTTCCGAAATCCGTGCATTGTTTACTCCTCCTATTCTCCTCCCAATGTCGCGCGGGTTCTGGTTCCGTCCAGTTTTCGCTCCGCTGTAACTTATCGGACGGATGGCGATGCCACCGATCACCGCCTCCCCCCCCCGGGGGGGGGGGGGACGGGACAGCGCAGACTTACGTAAGGCGAATATGATTAAGCTAATTAATTCCGATTTCTTTTCATTCGCATCCGAGCCCTGACCACGGGACGAAAGTTACGGCAGACGAGGAAGTGTAAATGTATGCGTGTAGCTAATTAACGGAACATAGATAACTAATATAATAATAATAATAATAATAATAATCTAGGAACGAGGAGGAGGGAGGGAGGCACGTGCTCCAGTTTCTACAAAAAAAAAAAAATTTTTTTATTATTTTAATTTATACCAGAGGTTATAAAGGGTTAAATGTAAACATTCGAATTTTTTGAGATTTTCAAATGTATGGATTAAAAGACTATAGGGAAAAAGAGAGAGGGAGGAAGGGGAAGAAATGAACGGACGAGTGGTAGGGGCAGCAGTTAGTTCTTACTTACCATGCTGGTCGCAGTGGCGCTTCCATCTGTTATCACCGGGTTGTTGGTCACCTGTACCGTCAGATGTTCGTTGTGAACCAGAGGCCATGCCCCCCGAATCTTGCACGTCTGAAACTCGTGGTTGAACGTCCTCAGGTGCGGATCTCCGAATAATCCACAGTGTTTGTACACGGATTTGCCTTTGAAAGCGCACACGGAGTCCGTAGGTATGGGAGGCTGCTGCCGCCCACCGCCATTTGCCGCCCCCGTGAAGATGTCACCCTTGGCCGCACACTTCCGCTGGGTCATTTTGCTCTCTATCGTGTTTTTAATGCTGTGATATTTAATGTTGCCAAAACATCCTCGGCGCACGTTGCTGATACAGTTCAGGTAAGTCCGTAAAGCTATGCACCTCGCTTCGGTCGATCCAGGGTCCTCCGAGTGGGCAGACTCCATCGCGCTGCCGACCAGCGATTCCAAGGCCGTCTGGTATTTTCTCAGACACGAATCAACTTTGCACTCTCCCGCTGAAAGAAAACGAACGAAAACGGATAGCAAAGAACTAGAAGCCGGCCACCGGTACCGAAAGTACCGCACGGCATTAGAAGAAATCAAATAGCTGCTACCTACGGCGAGCCGGCTTAGTCAGAGCAGAACTCGTGCTCCATCTCTCGCTCGCTCGCTTCCATATTTAAATGCCTCCCGTGCGGCGGCGGCGTACGTACGTACGACCATTTCTTCTGGCCGTGCAGCAGCAGCAGCAGAATAAAGATTCTACTCACCTACTCCTGAAAATCCGGCCAGTAGTGTCAGCACGACCAGCAGCGGGGCGGGTCGGGTCAGGCGATAGAGACCGAGCTCCCCTAACCCCATTCCCTTCCATGTAGCGACAGTAACTGGTGTGGAGCTGCCGGTAGTAGTAGTGGTGGTGGTGGTAGTAGCCTTTCTTCGACGATTCGCTCTGCGAACATGAAAATTATTAAACATAGTCAGCCGGCAATCATCGTGGCACATGCTCAGCGCGCAGACGAACACAGTCCCCCCCTCTATCACATCGCCCCTACGAGACGAGCGAGCCCGCGCCTGGCATAGGAAGAAATAATAGAGCGAGGCAGTACTCCCGACTGCCCCAGCCAGCAGCCATACTCGACAAGACAGACCGACCCACACCGCGAAGGAACAAATTCCGAATCCGCCGAACAGAAAAATAGGCCAGTGGGCGGAGCCTCGGCCTGTCACATAACACCGTTATTGCCTTATCTCCGCCCCCCTCCCCGGGAGAGAGAGAGAGAGAGAGTTCATTATCGAATATCAACAGTCAGCTGTCAAATTCGATAGGAAATAAACACCTCAGCCCCGACAACGATTGGTCCGTCCACCGAAGGCGATCACACTTTGTTGGGGTAAATCCTTCCCTACACACCGCGGCGGCTAAAAATAAACACGGCAGATACACCGCAGTCACCACCACCCACCCCCCTCCCCTCCCCTCGCCTCGCCCGCGAAACGTAGCGTGCGCGCGCGCTCGCGTTCGCGACTAAAAAAGCACGTGTCGAAAATGAGAAACGAAAACAAAACCGGTCCCGTGTTTCACAAACTTTAGGTGAGGGGGGGGGGGATTTACGCAGAGATCGTTTACATACCTAATTATATTACCAATTAGCGAAATTAATAAACATTAATCTGATGACACGGAAGAGAAAGTTTCAACAGTGGAGGCGCTGTTCGGAGTCCTGTCTCGCCTCTCTGTTTGCTTTTGAAGCGGAAATAGAAAAGAAATTTCGCTGGGTTTATCTTTTGTGTCGCTCGTCCGCACCGGGAAACGGCTGTGCGAGGAGGGTCTGAGACACCAGCGGCGGGCCGGGCGTGGTGGTAACCAACGGGGGAGTGAGATCGTGAGGAATTTCAGGTAGCGCTCTCTCTCTCTCTCTCTCTCTGGGTACTCGCACTTTTCCGGCTGACATTTGCTGATTTACAGAGCGATAGCGACAACAGAGGGGACGGTAGCGATAACTACTAAAGGTGATTAAGAAATAGGGTTGAAATCTGCTAAATTAGCTGAGAAGAGTGTTCATAAATTCACAATTTCATCACAAGGCCCACGACCGCTGCTGATATCTCGGGGCTGTCCACTGAAGTGTGACTCAACCCTGCAGAGACGTATAATAGCCGGCTTAAGGGAGAAGAACCAGGTATGTGATCAGCTGTGGATATAACGCGGGAAAGTCGCGAATTGGCGGGAGCGTTCATTATTTGTTATCGTCTTTATACACCAAACTGAAGTTGCTCTGTGAATGCTTCAGTCCATGTACACTAATCATGAATATAAATATCACAGTAATCACTATAATTCGTTAAACAAATACTAATATAATGCAAACAAGGGTTCTCTTTAAAGATATTTACAATTTTCTTTTTAAATTTTTTTACATGTTTTCGTTACTTAAATCTATCTGTCCCTAGGTTGGAATTGAACCAATGCTAACTAAAGGTTACCATTAGAAAAAAATGATTAAATACTTCAAGAACATTATAAAAATAAATCGCGCACAGTAGTTTGTAGAATTGTTCTAGCTCCACCCATTATGCGTCTAACTAGGAATGTAAATCTACTATGAACAAAAAACCCATTTTAACGAAGCACCCAATGCCGAAATTAAAATGACATAATACTATGTCTAGAATGCTTCCCGCCAAACAAAACAAGACAACTGAAATAGTTTTATTGCTTAGTTTTTCAACGCTGGACGTCAGAGATGAACGTTTAATTCTCAGCTCATCATCCCTTTTTCGGATGATGGCGCCACTAAGACTTTTTCATTACGGTACTCTTGTCATACACTTCTCATGGCGGCTAAATTCTCTTCAGTTAATGATGTGATAACACGACACCGCAAAAACTTAATGTTGCGGTATGGTTGGTTAAAAGATATATATATAATTAATAACACTAAATTCATCTATTTCATAGCAGCCATTTTGTTGCAAAGGTACGTCACACACCGGATATTCGGTGTTAGCTTTTAATGAAACCCCACTTTTTTTAAAAAAAAAAGGTACTTAGAACACGTTTTTCATATCCCGTGTAGTGTATATATATTTGTATTGTGGATGTATTTAAGTAGAATAAAAGAGTTATGGCAAAACGTTGCACATAAACAAAAATCTGAAGCTCCATTTATCAATAATTGTATCTATTGGCAGGAAATAATTAAAATGTACACACACATCTTTTCAGCTCGGTATTCCAAGGTTTTTTAAACAGCAAAACTGCAACAATTGTCTGGGTACTACGGCTGGCATTCGGTTCGTACGAAGAGATTTGCGACGACAAAGGTTCAGTTGTTGTCAGGGGTGCACTTGCCATTCAAGGGCAGCACACCTGCGGTGAGTCAGTCAAGAAAACTACACAAGATCCACGAATTAACGGGCATCGAAATAAAATGAAAACAGAAATAGACGAACTCCCCTGTCCCACTTATCATGCAAAGCTGATTCTGATGCGTTCACTGTTACCTCACGTGTTAGAACGTAACTGAAAGCACGGCTAGTCCTGTTCGATGCAGTCTGTATGGTGTTTTGATAATCTTCTCTCGTGTTTGGACATTCTAAAGATACTTCCTGTTTGCATAACATTAAAATTAACCAAACGAAGACGAAACAGAAAGCAGGAATTATCAAAGAAAAAAAAAAAAAACAAAATACGTTTTTCTTTCTCTTTTAGATTTTCATGGTCTTGGGCTGGGAAAGGCGAGGAGAGAAAGTATGTAGCTCGATCTAATGGGGAATTTCTAGGAAAGTGAGGTTGTGGAGAATACGTTTTTTTTTTTGATATTCCCATAAAGGTGTAATGGATTAAAGAGTATGGATTGAGAGATGCTTATTCAGAATTAATCTAAGCTTATTAATTTAGTATGAAAGTTATTTAAACAGTGAAAAAAAAATGAACGCCCATAAATCATTCTTTAGTAACAGGTTCTTTACCTTGACACACTGTTGAGTGCACTTCAATAAGCAGGTGTTTAAATATGCTGAAATCAAATTACTTGACTTGATGAGCTTCATTTTCTGAAGAATCAAACAACTCATTTACTTTGCTCAAAAGAAATGAAGTCATTACTAAAAGTGCCGATTGTGATAAGGCCCATAGTACTTCACGATAGGCTCTCAAATTCTTTAAATTACAGAATCCAAACTAGACTATACAAAAATCTCTGGTTTCTTGTGACGCCTGCGAAATTAGCTCAAGGAAGTAAAGACCTGGCATCTTCTGGTCGGTACAGCTCCAAGGGAAAAATCGAGCCAGTGATTTAAAAAGTAATAGGCTAGGCAAGTCAACAGCATTATCATCTTCCTTGGGGGATCTTTGAGGGCTTTTTAAATGGTGCAATGTCTAAAATAGTTGTTAATAAATTCTTCCTGGCTAGCTGGCACCCTGACAAACAGACGGAAATTTCATTTTTTCCATCCTAAAGTTATGATAACAATAAAGTTGTTTTTTTTTTTTGTATAGTGAAATGGTTTTCGGAAGAGGTGATTAATGTCTATCGTATTCATCGAGTTAACCGATGGGTTGGTTCGCTTTCTTTGAGGTTTAGGAATCCTCGACTGGAGAGGGTTACGATGTTTTCTTCTGGAGTCTTTCCCCCTTTGTCTTCATTACATAGAGTGAAAGGATGGGATAAAACGTATCGTCTTGGAACAGCAAGCAGCAGTCCGACAGTAATAAAGTTCCTGCCGCAGCGCGGCACCAGGAAGGAGACCGTATAAAGTATCTATTTCTGTTTCTAAACTTTAGGGTTCTGTCCTGAAAATACCTTACAACGAAACTTATTATTATCATCATCATCCCCAACACTATAAACACGTGTGAAAGAATTATTAAAAGTCTCATTGACAATTATTTAATGAAAAAAAAATCATTATTACTTTTCTTAAGAAGTTTAAAGTCGTTATTGATCTAGCAAAACTCTGTCATTGATTTAGATGTCTGAAAAAAGTCTGCATGTTAGTTAAAGGGCAACAAGGAAATTAATGGAACGTTATTACAGACACCTAGAATTAGAACAACAATACAGGTATAGAAAGATAGAGACAAGAGCTAACGCTATAATACCGCTGTACTCACCCCCTTAACGAAAGCATTGAAAAGCTCTATCATAACTAATATTTCTGTTTGTCTTACACCAAAATTCGGTGATTGACCACAAAGTTGCGGAGAAAATCCCTTCTGTGCATTTTCCGCGTCAAACCTATCTTTTCTAGACCAGGTTCTGTAAACAACCCGCTATTCGACCTGTTCATTTATCCAACGATAAGCCAAGATCGGTTCATTTCGGATATCCAACCTTTGTAGTTAATTAGGTGGTCACCAGGGGAGCTGTATCCGTTTTTCTGCGCCTTCTCAGATCGCTTCTTGTCAAATGGTCAGCATCCTTTTTACACTTCTCGCTTGCTGATCAGTTGTATTTACTCTTGCTAGCGATAATAATTGTGATCTTTGTAATATATTGTCTAATAATGCTAATAGTAGTCCGGCAAGCGATCCAAAGAAAAGAAAGCGTGTAGTTCTTACCACTGAGCAGAAGTAAAGACGGAGAAAGAATATGTTGGAAAAGCAGCAACTCTTGTTTAAGAATCACCAGCAAAGTAGTGCAGTGTGTGTGGTTTATTCTTTGCATTTCCCCGAAACGCTAGGCCGGTGGGTTGACATCCAAATTTTAAACCAAAAGCAGGAAGGAGGGAATTCACGTGGATACATCGAAAGATTACACTCAGCATCAAAACAGAAAAACTGTTTCTCAGGGGGAAGGGAGACAGGGCGCGGATCTCTGACCTCAGAGCTCGCAATCTGATTTTATAATCAGTTGGCCAACGACTTTGTTCTGCTTTAGTAGGATGAGTTATATCTTTTTTAGCAAAAATAATTTAAAAGTGATTTCTTGCAGTAGGTCGTTTACTCCTGGGCCATCAAGACAGACATGGCGATAATTTAGTACTTCCGCCATGGGGTCAGGTAGGTAACAGGCATACTTAATGGTCGGATTGTGGATTTCGAACCTAACTATAAGCGAATATGGACATTTTAACGTTCCGTTGTTTTGAGTATTCTAGAAGTCATGCGCGATCTGTTAATAACCGGAGACACGCGCATGTCGACGAACTACTGGCATCTTTCCCATTCATTAGCAGCGGTGGTTCTGATCTGGCTGATACTAAGTAGCCGTCCAATTTCATTCGTGACCTATTAAACATGGAGGAACTCTTTATTACGCGTGTCTCTAGTTTCTCCTGGCATTTTTGGGATACATTTTCACCAAGAAATAATAAAAGAACTTCAATTTTTAATGCTGCACCAGCTTCGTTACCAAATTAACCCGACCCTAGCTGGCAGCAAACTCAGACCATCAACAAACCAACTTTGCGCTTCAAGCACTAAAATATTTATTCCTTATTTTTATAAAGTTATCTCCCCTTTCTCCGTTCTTTAATTTTGAAGTTCTTTTTCTTTTTCAAATTATATATATATATATAAAAATTCCGCGATACAAATACTGATCAAAATAACCCGACTGGCATTTTAAAACAAAGAAAACGGGTTTAAAGTAATACAGCATCTCGTCGGAAAACAAGATCTAACATCAGCCTATGCCGTCACGCACAACCACGTGTAAAGATCAGGAGACATCTGCCTTATTTTATTTAAGGATTATCCCATCCGATCCTCTCATTACGGGAATCAAGTCCCAACCACCTAATATTAACCCCCAACGTCCATCGACACTCTGTTATTTCACGCTTATCAGGCTTCGTGCATTCAAAAGTCATTTTTTAAAGGATCACGTGGTTATTTAAAGGCTGTCAATGCGTTTTCTTTTCTAGATTCTAATTTTAATAAACCAAAAGGCATAATGCTTCTATTAAAATAAGTTTATTTCTACTCCACGTATAAAACACTTTAAACTATCACCTATAACTTAAAAGACGGCCACAAACCAATAAAACCTATTATCCTTACCAGGTCGCACGTTTGCTTCCCCGCTTCTTTAATTATGCAAACGAATATCGCTTTCAAGTGATGAGATTTAGCAGACTCGTAAAAGAATAAAATCTGCCAAAGACCCCACTGGTCAGAGACGGAAGGAAACCCAACCGAGCGAGACAGAGCAGATAAAGCGGGTATTCGCCGACGCGACCAAGTGGATTTTCGATTCCTCACCATGTCAAGCGCAGCGTGCAACCGCTAAGTCTCATCCTAAATACACAATTAAGTAAATAAATACAAGCATTGAGTTAGTTGCCAACGTTTGAGTTGTACCTATAAACTGTGATTTGGTTTATTAGTCTGACTGACTACGTCATAGGATGGATGAAAGTACAGGCGAAGTCAGTGCACTAGTTATATTAGTTCTCCTTTTAGTGCCCATTAGACGCTCTGTCGGAAACCGACCAAAGACAATTATACGATGTTGGGGGAATCTATTCGGCCACGCCACGAGTTCGCATCAATTACTATTGTCCTCGTGGTAATTCAGCTTTTAGAGTACAAACGCTGCCTAAGTAACGTAAAGATGCTTCTACTGCTATTACTGCCACGAACAATAAACACCTGTAAAGTTTACTTTGTATAAGTGATCCAATCATGGACTTTAAGTAGTTTAGAAAAAAAAAAACAATTTCAATAAATAAAATCGGGAGATTTTTACGTCATCGGCGATAAACGGTCTGTCCCGTTTAACTCGAGTAGATGGCATCCAATTATCAGCGACGTTTTACCGTAGACAAACCTGAAGAAAACTTCCTGATTCAGAGCGGAAAAACAAATACAACAACACTCAGGTAAAAAAAAAAAAAAAAGATAAAAGATCAGCTTTAATGCAGAATATTTGGATATTTTCTAACGGTAATGGCTGGGTTACCGTTCTTGACTTTATTGGGTTCTCAGCCAGGGTAGTAAGCAAACACTCGTTCATATGCTGGTATAGAAAGGTCTGGCTTAAGAAGTAAACCAGCCAGCGCCGGTCTGCGAGAAAACAGCAGCAATATGTAAAAGGGCAGCCAGGGTCTTATTCGGTTATTCGCACTACTACTGCAACCGACAAAAGGAGCGACGTCTTAGCAAAACAAAATAATTTATAGTTTGGCCACGGGTACATTAAAGAAAAAGATGTCTAATCAAGCAGGCGATAATTGTCCATATTTTATATGGAAAGCTTTAAAATAGAAGGAAGAAAAAACCCCGCTGAAACCTCAAAATTCTATAGATAAAAACTGTTTCATGCGATGTCTAGATTCCACAAATCGAACCTTTAAATATACACTAAAGAACAAAACTCCTGTGTCCTGGCACCAATCAGACGGCTTTTCATCACAATGGTACTTTCAATAGAAAGTGTGTACACACGACCCACCTTGTTCCGTTGAAAACGCGCGGTTGGTGTTTTTTTTTTTTTTATTTTAAAAAAACAGCCCATGGTGTATAACCTCATCAGTATATAACATCTAGACATGAGGGACCAGAAAGAGGAGAGTTGGGTATTGATTTCTTCAACATCTAAGCAAAAATTTGGCCGACTTAACGGCAAAGATTTGTCCTGTTATGGTATTTTTCCTAAAATTCAGAGAGAGAGAAAGAGAGAGAGAGAGGGAGAGAGATGTGACGTCAGTACAGAGAGAGAGAGAGAGAGAGATGTGACGTCAGTACACAGAGAGAGGGACAGAGAGAGAGAGAGATGTAACGTCAGTACAGAGAGAGAGGGACAGAGAGAGAGAGAGGTGGGGGGAGAGAGATGTGACGTCAGTACAGAGAGAGAGGGACAGAGAGAGAGGAGAGAGAGAGGAGAGAGAGAGATGTGGGGGGAGAGAGATGTGACGTCAGTACAGAGAGAGAGGGACAGAGAGAGAGAGGGAGAGAGAGAGAGAGGGGGGGCAGAGAGAGACTTTGTATAAAAATTTAAACAATAATATATTAAAAGACGAGATAATATTTTACAAAATTGTAACATTACATTACAGTTCGTTCTATGAAATAAAAACACGTATAAATCACTCAAAACTGTGCATACTAAACGGCGTTCAACAATCAAGGTCCGTTGTTGCATCTGTTCTGCGAACTTGCCATAAATAGCGTTATTGTTGAAGGTTGATGTAGAGCGCTGCTGATTTTAGCTCTATCCTACTAGTTTTCGTAGAGATATAAATTGACAGATTGTAGTCACGTACGCGTTACCTCCCCTAGAGAAAAGGAAATTGGCGGTTAATTGGTTATTTAAACATTAATATCTCAATCAAGGCTTGTAATTACTGCAAGCAATCTTCTCTGCCACTCGCCTTTTTTCCAAAATAACCACGACCCTCGTGTTTAGGCAAACCATGTGGCGAGATATAATTATAAACAACATCGGCAGAAAATAAACCATTTTCGTAGAACGGCTTTAAAACCTGGCATTAGAATGATTTACGAGCTTATATGCTTATCGAAAGATATAAATATTCAGATAAGGCAATGGCGTGTTATCTGCAGAAAGGAAAGATTATTATTCCTTTCAATGACATATTTCACAAGCAGTTAGTTAGCCCTGTGGCCTGATAGATTTGGTCCAAATCTCGTCAGGGTCGGACGCCTGTCTTTTGTAGTCCACCCCAAGTTCGATTCCCGGTCGGTGTCGTACCTTTCGCTCTTCACCACCACGGGTGTTTTCTTCCACATCTGAAAACAAAAAGTTCGATCGGGATTTTCCCTAACGAAGTCGAAAGAGCCGGGCTGCTCACATAACTGCGGCATTATGCTTCCCTGACCGCCGGAGTTGTCTACCTTCCTTGTAGACATTAGTCCACGAAAAAAGAAACTCATAAGAAATGTTTTTTTTTTTTTTCGAGTTATTTGTTTTGGTATAGAATACCGCACAAAAGTTTGGAAATAAAGGTACATTTGGAACGAAAATAATTTAACAATCTTCAATTAATTTCTGCGTGAAACATGGTAAAAAAATTAATTGCGTCACGTTCATGTCCGCAACACCCGACAGGTGAACGAACTGACCAATCAGGTGGTTCGAAGCAGTTGGCAACGGAAAGTGATTTTCCAGAATTTTCACCATTCAAAGGAAGCGGTACCAAATGTGGTTAGAACAAAGCAAACCAGCCTTGAAACATGGTTTTCTATGTACTCTGCGTGTTGGAAATGACCGAGAAAGAACTAATAAACGACTTGGCATCGATATAGATATCTAACAAAGACGTCCATTAAGTAGTGCAATGAAGGATGATCACTGGGATGAATTGTGAGGGAATACAAACAAAGTCGAGTACAGGTGACCAATGTTATATTAGTTAAAGACGGACGGACGGATTAGATATAACGTACAGCCCCGGAAATCACAGCATAGCTAAATGGCAAAATAAAAATTTATTATCTGGTTCTGTAATTTATAAAAAAAAAAAAAAAGAAGTTCTTTAGATCTGCGGGGCTAAGTGGCTGTGTAACTGTAAAACACCACGGTAAAAGACTGCAATAAAGCAAACTTATAGATGATGATAATAAAAAAAAGATTCTGCGGTCAGATAAATCGAAGTCTGATGTGTGTGTGTGTGTGTGTGTGTGTGTGTGTGTAATCGGCTTATTCATGTTACAACTTCGAAGCCTTGGAAACGTATATTTGTGGGATTACTCTGTCAGGGTCAGTATCCAGTGCTGGAAATATATGGGCGTACTCCTCGAAGAGTAGAAACACACACACATTATAGGGTTAACCAATAAAATCAAATAAAAACCGCTTTAATTTATTATAGCTCTTACAACGGAAACATAACTCGCATGGGTCTTATTCCATTTAACGCGTATTAATTACAGGTTCGGCTTATGTGAGATCACCAATCTCAACACAGAAAGTACCTGCATGCCATTCTGTTCGCTCATTTACCTCCCTTCCTTTTTAATGGAATAAACATAACCCTGATAATGAAACAGTTTGGCTAAAAATTCCATTTTACTTACTGTTCCTTGTCTCTTTAACAAGTTTGGTTTGTTTCTGATTAAATAGGGAGGTTTTAGAAATATAGACACAACTACTTTTTAATTTTTAAAATACAAAAATATCTAAAATGGATTTTAATAATAATGTTGATAGTGACAAAAATAGAACCTGAACGGATATAGTATGATCAAAGAACATGGAATTATATAACTTAACAGACAAATCGTTTTCCATTACACATTTTTAGTCAAAAGATTAATTTAAATATCGAAAGGTTCATGCCATCGAGGAAATGTTCAATTACGTGTATATATAGTTTACTTTGTGCACTAAATTAACAACAACAAAGAAAATTACTATCCAGCTAAAAATTCTAATTTTTATTTTATAAACATAAACTGGATATCTTTCTTTTTAAAAGGAATACTTTGAACAACAACAACAACAACAACAACAACAACAACAATAATAATAATAATAATAATAATAATAATAATAATAATAATAATAATAATAATAATAATAATAATAATAATAATAATAATAATAATAATAATAATAATAATAATAAATGCAAGGAAAGCAAATGACAAACTGTTTAATGTTTAGTTTGTACGATAATTATTAAGGATGGGAGCAATTTTCTAAAGTGTCTAAAATACATAACTAACTAAATAAATGACGAGAAAAAAGAAACAACAGTTGAGTAATTTTAAACAGGGAACAATTAAAAAGAAATAAAACTTAAATGCTAAAAAAGACCTGAGAGAGCAGGAAGATGAGCAGGCATCTTCTCCCGTGCACGGACGCTAACCGTGTTTTGCACTGGCTAAGCTAAATGTTGAACTTAGTGTGATGGAGTGGAATGTATATTTGCAAGGCAGAACAGCGGTTTACTTGAGGGATGTACAGAACCAAATGGTCAGTTTTCAGTTGTCGCGGATATCCATTTAATACAGGCATGAAGAAATGGTTTAACAGGAAAAGTTTTTACATTCACGTGTGAACCGGCAGCTGAGGAGAACTATTTCATTAATAATAAGATTGGTTATAAAGTTAATGGCGTTCGCTGGCTCGCACTGGACAGACTTAAGGTGGAGCGGAAGTCAGTCTGCTGGGCTGTAAACCAGGATCTCGTTGATATTCAATTATTTTAAGTGAATAAACGAATTCTTATGACTGATCTTGATTAATGTACGCGTGACAGACAGTAAGGTGCTGTAAAGAAGCGAATATTTTTTGAATAGTAACATAAAAAAAGCGAGGACGAAGTCGAGTTTTGCCAACAGGAGGAGGAAGCTGTGGTGGCCTGAGAGGTAGGAAAGAAGAGAAAAGAACTGGGCACCACGAGGAAGTTATACCTGCGGACGGAAGAGGGTGTGGGCAGGCGAAAGGAGCAACACTTACAGTCGAGAGCGAGACCAGCGATATGTCTAACGTAAAGTCCATTACGCAGGTTTCGAACAGAGTCCAGGAAGTCGTCGTCAGGCCGCCTGTCCAGACGGTAACATGGCTCAGCTGTCGGCGCCCTAAACCGGTCACTTCTCGCACTGCGCCCTGTGCTGACGGCGGGAGCGGATTCTGACACGACCCACCCCCCACACTCGCTATCAGGACACGACTACGCCCCCTGGTAGCAGCCGCTCTCCTCCGCCCGTAGGCCGAGCGAGGGCTCTCGTCGCCAAAACCCGCGAAATCCGCATCCACCCTTTCCCTTCTAATTTGCATCAGTGAAAGTCGCACACCTTGTTAACCCAGTCAGTCGAGTTACCCGAGCCACGGAGAGCGTTCTAAAGTCATTAGCAGGTACATACACCTCTTTCGGTGGCGATCTGTCGATGCGCGGCTACTTAATTCCGAACATGGCCGGCCAGCTATACACCGGTGGTTATATCGGGAGAGACATGAAAGCCGGGCTACGTTTCAGGCAATAATACTTTGCAGGCGAATGACAGGAACATTTGTCGAACTCCACAAGATTACAGATTCCCTCCACTTTGGCAAATCGACCCGCGCGACACAACAGGGTATATATATATATTTTTTTTTATTTCGCACTCTTCTGACGTGGAGATTCGTTTAGCATGCAACGAAGCAGACGACGCTGGTGAGCGGATGATCGGATGCTAAAGCGATTTCCAGACCCGACAAATGGGAGTCGTGTGTTGTTGTTTCTCTAAAAATTGCCTAAAGTCAAAGAAGAAAAGCGAAAAGAGGAGGAATAATTAAGCGTTTTTGGTGGTTATATGCTTCGTGCCGTCTCGAGACTCCAGTAATTTGTTAGTTAATATCATTAAAATGAGATTTCTTAATCGATCCTGTCCTGTCAGCGATCGGGATTCGAACCAGTTCAGATCTCGGGAACCCACAGCGCTGCCCAGATCTGGCCGAGCAGGTATAAAAATTCAGACTAGTCGTGTGCAGACGGACCTTTTAATTAAGACGGCTGGTTCTGATTATACAAATAAGTATCTGAAATCCCACTTTCTATAAAAATCAGGATTGGAAACTTTTACTTCTTGGAGAAGATAAAACTGTTGCGATTTTTTTTCATCACCAGCGGACTGAACTAATGAAGACGACCTTTAGTGACTGACTGAAATGTCGAGGAATCTCAACTGTCGAACGGCTCACCTCCCTTTGACGGTTCTCTGTGAAAGGAAGGCGAGCAGCTTCAGAGAAAAGGTGTTACCTATGGTGGGTTAGTAGTGATCCTTATTGAGAGGAAAAGGAAAAGAAACGGTATTTAAACAATTAAAAGCAGATCAATGGCTTCGACAGCATAACTGCTAAGCCTCAGTAACAGCTAAACAGTTTTACACATATACACGTGCATACATACCCCCGCTATATTTGCCAGGATATAGAACTGCCGATGTGATAAATGGCCTCGACATGAAGCGGGAGCTGACTTTCAGGTGACGCGGCTTCCGTCAGAAGATCATCAATGTACCATAGCAGCAGACCACCGTTGTCACCAGTAAGGGTGAAAAAAATACGTAGATGACCCGAAGCTGGGGCTCGGACATTTGGTGGTGTCACGTGACGAGGCATCTGCCGCAGTGGAGCCGTCGGTCTGTACGAGGAACGACGACAGACGGACGGTTACGGCTCCAGTTTGAAACTGCCCGCCAGACAAGTCATCCCGGCCGGAGATAGGATCTGGGGACACGAGGCGCGTGCGCTCCCCGGTAATAAAGAATCGCTATCAGCCATAAACTCAATGGTTGTTTTATTATTATCGTCCCTAAACACACGGGGGGGGGGGGAGAGGACATTTCGTGTAGAAGACCCGGGGGGTGGGGGTGCGCGCGTGAGGTGGAAACCAGGAAATCAGTGAAGCCGAACACGACGCACAAATCGAGGATTGTTCGGTTTCAGACCCCTCTGAACTCGTCTGATGCGGGCCCCCTCCTCCTCTCACATCCACACAGGTGAGTAATACGATACCTTTAAATACGGCGGCAATCAAGCGGGATGGAGAGAGAGAGAGAGAGAGAGAGCGGTACGAAAGTAATCGGCCGGCTCGAGAGATATAAACCAGTTCGTTTGTACTCCATCAGATGGAGGAGCGGAAGAAAACGAAAACAAGTTACAAATAAATGGAAAGAAGAATAGAATAAAAAAGAAGCGAGTATATAACAGCTGAAGGAGCAAGAAATCTAAAATATTCTGTTTAACATTAAGGTCTGGAACGCCACAAAAGAAAGCTACCAAAAAAATTCTTCCTCTTTTTATTCCCCTCCATCTCTTTTTCAACAGCGCGCAAACACAGGTGCGCTGTTTTTCTCATTTTCCATCTCTCTCTCTCTCTCCATCTGTCTTCATCTCTCTCTCTCTCTCTCTTTCTATCTCCTTCTGTCTTCATCTCTCTCTCTCATCTGTCTTCATCTCTCTCTCTCTCTCTCTTTCTATCTCCATCTGTCTTCATCTCTCTCTCTCATCTCTCTCTCTCCATCTGTCTTCATCTCTCTCTCTCTCTTTCTATCTCCATCTGTCTTCATCTCTCTCTCTCCATCTGTCTTCATCTCTCTCTCTCTCTTTCTATCTCCTTCTGTCTTCATCTCTCTCTCTCCATCTGTCTTCATCTCTCTCTCTCTCTTTCTATCTCCTTCTGTCTTCATCTCTCTCTCTCTCTAGCAATATTTCCCCTTAATTACTGAATACATTCAGTTACCCCGAACGGATAAATACAGAGTTCCAGGAGGGTATCTTGGAACGCGTTCGCGTTCAAACGACGCATGAAGTAAAGTTAATAAAAGTAAGAAAAACCTTTTTTTTTTTTAAAAAAAGAAAACAAAAATAAAACTTGCATCTACAAATGTGAACGATACCCGGAAAGTGTGTGTGTGTGTGTGTGTGTGTGTGTGTCTCACAGAAGATTATTGGAGCGGAAAACAGTTTGAAAAAACAACACTCCCATTCCATCCGAAGATTTAGAAACAATTTCTCTCTGAAAGTTGCGCCTTACCTTTCTGTCCCAGCTCTCATGTGTTTTCAGGTGTGGGAGCCATGAACCAGATGGAACGGCCGACAGGTAGGTAAAGTGTCAAAAAAAAAAAAAATCTGCCCAATCCGTTAATCCGACTTAGGTCGCGATTGGGACTGTAATCTACACCGACCAGATCTTATATAGCTGTCGCTGGACTATTATAATCCTGTCTTTTGTACGGTACGATAGTGACACCTGAGCCGTCAGAAGTGTGCAAACAATCAAGGCTGCTCCATCGCCACAACGTAGTCCCGTATCAATGGTTACTGTGGACAAAATAAAACAGACCGGTTCGCTTCAAGTGCTTCTATTAAGCTGGCTGCCAAGGCACTCATTGGAATCCAGATTCATATTCGCTGACAATAACTTTTCAAATGCCAACGAAGACGTCATGGAACATCCGGGACAGAAGCAATAGGAAAGCCTTGAGAGGGGAAATCTCAAACTGAGGAAGTTGATTTAGAAATTTGTATTTTAAGAAACCTCTAATTTATGTATACGCTGCATTAAAAAAAGAAAAACCACATTGGTAAAATAATGGTGTGTTAAAAATAAAGCGAAGATATAGAAATGAAATGTAGCGCTGCCATAAAAAAGATAGCCGGTGATGATGTAGCTACGTATATCCATAAAAGACAGCCGAGTAAATTTGATGTGTGTGCATAAATACATACATACATATATATATATGCGATCGATAGCCACCTCAACAAAACGATACCTGTAGCAACATCTAACGGCTGATGACACAACTGGCCCCAGACGAAGCAAGTCCGGCGTTCACATTGATTTAAATGGCACTGGGGCATTTTGGCAGGAGATTATTGACAGAAAAGTCGGGAGTGCCAATGCCATTTTAATAAGTGTCGGTAAGAGATAGTAAAAGGGATTAATCCAACATCAATCCGAGCCGATATTTAAGTACGTAACTTATATAAACAGGGCAGTAGGATGCTTTTACGACAGGATCTTGTATTTAACTTTCACAGGTCTCTCTCTCCATCTCTCTCTCTCTCTCTCCATCTCTCTTTCTATCTCCATCTGTCTTCATCTCTCTCTCTCTCTCTCTCTCTCAAGAAGTTAATTACATTCTAGTACTCGAGCAAAAAATGAAAATAATTTTAAATTGCATTTTTTTTAACATAGCCATCCTACAGGTAACTAGTATACTCTTTACTTAAGCCAAAAATTAATTTCACACCATAGCAAGCATAAAAGCCGTTATTGTCACAGGAGATCGATAGAGATTGGCTAGGCTTCCTGATAATCCAGCAGCAATCAAATGAAACGGCATCATGGGATGGCTGCTATAAACTCGACAACACAGCTTGCGCCCATGCAAAAAAAGAAGAGAAAGAAACGTGGCGTAAGAACTGTTAAAATCAGTAAAATACTGAAATCATTTTAGTGCCCTCCACCTTGTAGATTAATCCAGGTACGAGTTTCTGATCCGTTAGTTCCGAGTGGATTTTTTTTGGAGCGAGTGGCAGCACGAGTTACGGCGCCTTGCCTCCCGATACTGCAGAGTACTTAGAAAGGGGAGAATACATTATGCCGCTTAGATCTTAAAAAAAAAAATGATATATATATATATATATATATATATATATATATATATATAAAGAGCTTTTAGTCAGAAGTAAGAATACAACTTTTGGATTTAGGAAATAACCTTTTCGTCGCTCTCTTTCATTTCTTGCACCGAATAATGGCGTCAACCGACAGAAGTCTTTAGAGAAAGCGCGGCCTATGTCCAGGGATCATTTCTCTCCCCCCCCCCAGTAGTCCTCCAGACGGCGCTGACCCGAATAAAACAAGAACAACAACAAAAACCTATGTGGCTAGCCAGGTACCAATACTTATCTGCAATAATAATATGTGATAAACTTTCTCAGCGTTGTAAGTACATACATAGGCTTTGGTGTGGCTACAACAATTTACAGTGCAACCTAAGAACCGCCAGCAATCGGAGAATTGGACTTATTTTATTTGTTCATCATTAACGATTTTACCTTAAAGAACCAGAAAAGCGGATTAACGCGTAATTTAGGTTTCTTGTGAAGCTACAGATAACGGAACGCTTATTATTTTGTTTTACATAAAATCATGTAAATACCAGGTGAAGATGAGTAGTTCCAAGCTGTTTTGAACACGACAGAATCCAGGTGTCGCCGAGTTTTCCAGTAGCTTTCTGTGAAATGAAACTTTATATTTCATGCAGCACAAACTTTGGTTCTTTATGACTTTTAGGAAAGGAAACAGCTAAAACATTGGTCATTAAAGTATAGAGCCTTAAAAAAATGATTCAAGATGTATCTTTCTGCCTGCTTTCAGTCCTATTTAGTACAATGACTGAATACAGTTCTAAGGTCCGTGTCCTCATCCTAATTAATTATAAAAAGCAATTTAAACAACAGGCCACAATCCACTTGGCCAGTTTTTGATGTAGCAATGGCAGGAGAAACGTTTTTCAGGTCAAAATTCTTCAAACACAATAACAGCCTTGTCCAGAAAACAACAACGTAATAAAGATCTCGAATAAAGTCACAAATAACAAAGCACTTACATCAGCATTTGATCTTTCTTGCTGACTGGAAGATAACATCCATGTATTTCTTCTTGCTTCTGTTTTAATGCATGTATCACAATACAATATATTTGTCATACGTTTTTATGTAGAGAAAAAAGCAAATACAATTGTTTCGGAACAATTTATTAGGCCAGCAGTGTCAGCTGTCCTCTATACAAGTCAGGCATATTTATTACAAGAAAAATAACACTATTGTAATGCGTGTCATAAAGTTCTTTCTTGATATAAAACGACCAAGGCAAAATTTAACAAAGTTTGCTATGTGCTACGAAGCCATCTTAAATTATTCTTTAATGACTTCATTAAAAGTTAAAAGACCACGCTTACATCGTATTTACACGACATTAAATTTGAGAGATAGTAAATCAAATAAATATCGTGCAAAGATGGTTAGGTTTATATATTCCTCTGTGGTGTTTTAGAAAAATTAAGTTAGCATGTTCAGTGTTCAGCGACTCCATCAATCAGTGATTGTACATTAATAAAAGTATTCTATCTACAGAGCCAGCATAAGACCTGACGGAGAATGCTACAATAAGAGTGATGTATACAGCCTCTTTTGGCGTAAAATGCAAAGCAAAAGCTACAGTTAGAGAGCTGAAGCATCGGCAGCCCAAAGGATTTTACGGCTCCAGCTGTCTGCTGCATTGCAACAACATACACTCTCCACTTCTCTTCCCGGATTTGGCCTAGGACTGAAAATGTAGATGTTCAGGGATTTTAAAATTATCTTCAAAATATTGAGACAAAATACAATGGAATTTTGTTTTGTCCTCAAACCTATCAAAGAGTGGGCTCTACTTCGTTCGTGGTTAAGTGAAGAATGGATTGCCATTTCTGCGCCGATTCGTTGACGTATCGGAGACGAAATGGCTGCTCGTTCATAAAACGATTAGCAAGGCGACCGGTATTCAGGCGCCACGACTAAATATCATTCAAGTCGCTTAAGAGTGCTGGAAGTCGAAAAGCAATAACAAGGCCTCAAAATTATGGAGATAGAAAAGGGATGTTAAATTATTACGGTATCACTGTTGGAAATGAGCCACAGCCCAGGTGAGAAACTTGCCAGAGATATAGGAATGTGCTGGCAACAGCCAGTCTGCAGGTGCTTTATCGATATGCGACTCTCTCTTCTTACCAGCTACTTGGGTTTACACTGATGGATCTATCATCAACGGAATCCAAGAGCAGGGGTGCAGGGCTCAGCCAGGATTAACAGCGAGACCTCCTTTAGCACTCCTGAAAATCTACGCCGAAGTCTTCTGGGTGAAATGAAGTCGCGCTTTTTACAGCCTGGCCCACTTTTTCATTGCCAGAAAATCTGAAACCATGGCGGCCCGCGAACCTTCTGGTTTCTCTCCAAGAGAATATAATGTAAAATCAGCTCCATAATTTTTCAAAAACTAAAGCAATGTCCAAGCTGGAAATTGTTTCTATGACTCGGGGACCCTCTTAACGGGTTCTAAATCGTTCGGCCGCGGGATATTTCTGACAGCGGTCTTCTAAAACAGCAGGGGTGGGGGAGAAACGGAAATAAGTTTTCACTAAAAACCAAATAATAAACTGGCACCACCATCGAAGAGGTATTTGACGATTTTACTTTTCAAAAAACCCAACTTCGGAGCACAAGGATCAGCGCTTTAAAAGAAAGATACTTGAAGTATCCGGTGCAGGTAAAACACCAAGTCACGATGAATTAAGAATGGTAGCTTTGTCGCAGGGAACTCGAATTGCAGAAACGATATTCTAAGAGTTAAAGATAGCTATTAAAATATTACCTTACCACCTGCAAAATGTATTGATTTGAAATCCCTTTAATGTTGAATAATAGACATCTGTGAGCGCGTAAAATTTAACGATCAAAAACTACAATTTGAAGGGGGAGTTATAAATTGGGTTTCCAAACTGGAACAGAAGACGACGAGGGAGCGGGCTAACGTGAACATGGCTGGTGCCGCAAAGCGGATCTAGTCGATGTGTCTGTGGGGGGGGGGAAAAATACAAGTCCATCTACAAAACACCTGTATTGTATCGTAAGGAAAACGGGAGTACAGATTGTTTCCTTAGTGCTTTTTCAGCCGGGTTCAGTAAGTGCACAAGATTTAAGAAAAGAATATTCAAATTAAAAAGCTCTATTTTCAAAAATCTACTAAAGCTTTTTACCTCTTCTGTATGCTATATGTGCTGGAGTTTAATTAATATAGATATGGAGTTATTTCCCCTTGTGTGTGGATATTCCATAACCATAAACTACTTTATTCTACGCGAGACATATGATTGTCAACTGTTGGATTACGCAACAACGATGCGATTGGAATATATCTGTGGTGCTCACCACTTGCTGGCCGTATAGTAAGACGAAACAAACGAGGCTGCCGAGGTATTCACTTGGCCACACCGAGTTCTGGGCAATTAATCCACGGGAAATATTCCGCATTCAACAATAAATATCCTGGAGCCGAAAATGTAGGTCCTGCACAGTGGCTGTGGTCAGAGGTCGTAGGGTGGCGCTCAGCTCGTAACCAACCGACCTAACAGAAGAGAAACAAACACTGGCACTGAAACGACACGTAATCGACAGTCGAAACTGTCCAAATTCTAAGTAACCGCCGTGACTGGAAATTATCCATGTATATAAGAGAGCGTAGTGATATTTCTCTGTATGTAACACTCTATGATGACATATGCAAGAATATCGATTATACAGGAAAAATGCACGATGAACTTTTTTTCTTTCCCACGGATTTTGTGATAGGTGGCTCCACCAAACGTGAAATTTCTAAACTAAACTTCTGTCCAGATATACGTCGAAAAGGTGTAATTCTCTTGCTGTAGCTAAATTCCCCCTTTTACCTCGGAAAGTAATAGTCAGTTATTTAAATCTCTCTGTGTAGAATCTTCCAAAAATACATTCGTGTTTTCGTAGGAATATTTTAGAACCCTCCCCCCCCAAAGAACTCGCTGCTGTCGTGCTGGAGTAATTTTGAACTGTTATAAACATCAAAACAAACTCCCGCACACTTATTAAAGGGGAGAGTCTACATGGATAATATACAGCCTAAGATGCGGTATAGTAATTACTGCCTTATCCATACACGATCGAGTTATTAAGGCCACCGAGTTTGTCAGCTGAGGAAGGTTCAAGACTCTGGGATGGATTTTTTAAAATGTCGTTAGACGATGGTGCAGTTTAACTAGCTTCTCTAATTGAAGTGAAAAGGCTCTGGCTCTAGATAACCCAACAGGGATATACTGTTGTAAAACATGATAGCATCATACATACATACGCAATGGAGGGAAGAACATTTTGCAGAAAAAGACGATGTAAAGTCAGAATCGTTGAATTTTGGTCCGCCATAAAACTCCCCACATCTCTCGATTTTAACCAAAATCAGCTCAGAGAACAAGTAAAGTGTTCCATCTTCCAGTAACGGACATTCAAGTGTTTCCGGAATTTTAACTATATTTGGACTGGATGTTTGCTGCATTAGTTTATAATTTTGCTTTTTTTTTCGCAAAATGAGACTTAAAGAAGCGGGAAAACCGATTAAAATAGATTTCTGTGATTGAACCGGAATATTACTGGCAAGAGATATGTACCGTTAGCAGTTGTAGGGTTAGTAATAAGAAAACTCTGGCAAAATCAGCAAAACTGATTTTTCCATAACTGATGCCTACAGTGCTGCCCTCCTACGGATAAAGAAAGAACTACTTGTACAGTACTAATGCCGAGAGCTGTGCGTTGGAATAGAGCTACACATGCCATATATTTAATTTCAAGAAAATCATACCATTATTTTTTTTCTTCTGTTTCACGATCACCACTTTAAAAGAAATTTTAAAATTATATTTACTGATTCATTATCTCGTGTCGCTCTTGGTACCATTCTGACTGTATCTAATTAGCGCCAATACGATGAGTTTTTCTACCTTTAAGCTTTTAATGAATGTGATTAGAAAGAACATTGAAACAACGCGTAACTGTATATCCAAATTACCATAGATAAACATGCTAATACTACTAATATTTCACTGGGCGGCAACTACTCACCTTTATATCTAAATAACTAAGCGGCGCGATGGGCCGATGGTTAGTTCACTGAACGGCTCTGTTTGGCTCATCTCCGTGGCGCGAATTTTTCTCGTTTTTCATCACCATGCGGCCGCACATTGAAAAAAATGAAGAGTTCTGCTAGTAGGGACTTTCGCTCCCAGCATCCCACGCCGAGGAGTGGTCATGCAATCCCCGCAACATGCCGGCAACGATCATTAATGTCGAAACCGAGCAGGGAGAGCGCACGACGGGCCACACGGTAACCGTACACTGTACCGCTAATAACTCACCGGCCAGAAATCTCTGCTGAGCCACATAATAAAATTAATATGACATTAGAGATATTTTTTTTCCGAATTCAAGAAATGCTCATTTTCGAATAAATGAACCTACTAGCAAAATAAGTTAAGCTGAAAATGGATATGGATCCATTATTTGTGAAAGGAAAATGTAAATGAAAAAACAGGATACTTCAGATATTTCTGCGATAACTTGTTATCTCGAATGGATTTCCATTATTCTCTCGTCACTCAACAAACAAAGGGCCGCGGTGACACGTCCCTGTCCGGGTGCCCTGGCCAGACAAAAGTTTTACTAACAAGGTTTCCATCTATTTAGCGACGAGAGGATAATGAAATTCCAAACGAGAGTTAGTTATCGCAACAGGTCAACATCTGAAGACCGGCGCAAAATGTAGTCCGCTTATTAACTCGCATTGTTTTTTTTTCAGTTTGGCCGAGAGACGGAATCTGATTAGCGCCGTTGCCGAGTTAGTTTTCCCCGGTAATCATTTAGTATTGATCAGCGGAGGGAATCGAACTGTAGGCTCACCACGGTACAGGCCGGCTGCGAGGGCGATGTTCTGAAGTTACGCAGCACGGACTCAGGATGAGGCTCTTGGTGACCTTCCAGAAGCATCGGTCGAGTAGTTCTACCGGGGACTGCGCGGAATGAAGCTCCGACAATCTGAACTTAATGAATATTAAACATAAATAACCAGATTTGATACCGAAACCGAGCTGCTTAGCAAGAGAGAATAACCGTGATCAATTAATGGTTTCCGTGTCAGTCGGCATCCGTAGAGGACGAAAGACTGCTAAGTACTTCGTTGAAACACGATCATCTACAATGGCGTCCGAAATGATAGCCATTTACAGCGACCCTGGCGACTAAGTGCCAAAAATTATTAACTCACACTGACACTTATTGGGCGGTGGATCGCCTGCTGGTGATGAGGGGCCAGCCAGATACGGTTCCCATCGGTTTGGCGGCCTCCCGCAGCCTGGCTACCTCTCGCTCTCTTCTGCACCAGTCCGTCCATCCGCCCGCGTGGGTTTTCTCCCACAGCTAAGCAGAGAAGTTCTGGTAGGGAGTTTCCGGGTACCCGTAGAGGAGGTAACTCCCGACTGGCCTGACCAGCCCCCCCCCCAACTCGCCTGGTCACCAAGGCTGGTACTCCACGTGTTCCCCTCCTAGCTCCCTGCTGTTAATGTCCTCAAGTACTCGAAGCCGGGCAGGGACTCACGAAGAAAGATAAACACTTACTGAAATTCCATTGTACAAGATCTGGTACC